>CM060688.1:1200000-1797500 GCA_030686995.1 Artemisia argyi
TCTTCCAATCTCTTCCAATCCCATGTTTCCTTCCTTTTTAGTCTTCTCCTAAACACCCATATGCCTTTTTTTACCCAAAATAAATAAATAATTTAATAAGAAAATATCACAAAAAGTTGTTGCAACTTAGTATATATGTGTGTACCATATTTATATATATTGCTTCTGGAGTGTTCTTTGCAGAGAACATAGCATCAGCATGAATCATGGGGTTGGATAGTGGCTTGCCTCCAATATTGTCTTCTTCCTTTTATTTCCTCATCTAAACATTCCAACCAACAATAACAACCATAACTAGAAGCAGCTTCTTAAAAGTCTTAAATCTTTTGCTGCTTCTATTTTCATAAAAGAAACTAATTTGTCGACAAATACTTGTTTTCAAGTGCTTTATTTGATCTGGGTAGTGAATTATGGGTGGCAATGAAGCGAAAAGTATCGATTTTTATCATGTTTTGGGTGTGAAGAAGGAATGCACTGAAGCAGAACTCAAGCATGCTTACAAGAAGCTTGCACTGGTCAGAATTAATCTTTTTTTCTTTTTTCATTCATACATAAAACATTATTTATTTTCATAATTTGGTTTTTGGGCATCAATCATCATTATCATCCTGTGCTTAGAGAATATTTGGTTGGGTGTGCATTGACAACTTTAGACGTTAAAATTGCATCACTTTTCAGGTTGGGTCAAATCATTCTCAAGGCCTCTGTTTTTTTTACCTTGTTTTCTTCTTTAGCTATGTAAACTTTTTGTCCATGTGCTTATTGTGTGATGATAGAAATGGCATCCTGATCGCTGCTCAGCATCCGGCAACTCGAAAAAAATGGAAGAGTCTAAGAAGAAGTTTCAGGCCATACAAGAAGCTTATTCTGGTATATTCTTATTTTATGTGTGTTGAATAATTGCACATAATTGTCATGTTAAGACTTGAACTCGCAGCATTTTGGTTGGTGGGCGACTTGATACCATGTTCTTCTGCCTATGTCCTTATAATTGATAAAGATTTAAACTTTCTTTTCAATTTGTAAGATTTGGTTCACGATTTGCTGAGCATCTTCCTTTGTTTTGTGATTTACTAGTTCTATCCGATGTGGACAAAAGATTCCTGTATGATGTAGGAGTTTATGATAGTGATGATGACGAAAATGTAAGTTCTTTTTTCCTATAGAATTTATATTGTTATTGGAATTCACATACTTTTGAGATTGGATTTTTTTCTTAAGCATAATTTGGGCCACACTTTAATGGCGTTGGATCTCAAGAAATTAAAAAATTCATCTGTCCCATAGTTAGTACTGTAATTCACTTCTGATATAAAATACTCAAACATAGTACTTTTCAAAGTAGATTTATCATACATCTTGGTTTTTGTGGTCTAAAATACTTCAATTATAATAAGCTTTTCCATATTTTGCGTCCTCGTCGGCTTAAACTTTATAATCAAGCTTCAATAAGTTAAGTTGTTTAACACTCAAAAGTTAAATGAATTAAGAGTCGAGTTATTAAGTTCATTTACATTACAAAGTTCGTGAATGAAGCTGATTAATTTGCTGAATGATAATAAAAGCAGGGAATGGCTGACTTTATGAGCGAAATGGCTGAGATGATGAGTCAAAACAAACCAAATGTAAGCTTTTTTTATTTAATTTTATCATCTATCAAAAGAGAATCGTGCATGATTATTAAAAAGCTCATGAATCATTACTGTAGTTAGTGACGCTAAATTTGAGGCTTCATATCTTGGTCATCTTTTTTGAACCCCCTTTATCACTTGCACAGTTAACATTTGTTAACAACTAGCAAAAGTCGAGTGTGTAAATATTTGCTGCAAACTTTAAACTATTAGGTAAATAGGATTCAGTCGAAAACATGAAGCTAGACCTAATTTTGGTATCACTTGAGTTTCTACTTTAAGGCATGTGAGGTTCAACAGGATACAACTTTTAGGCATTATATCATAGTAGGCCCTTTGCTGAGGTTACCCGGGCAATTTGCGTAAACTTATCTAATTAAGTAGGCCCTTAAAATATGTCAAGTAGTCTTATAGTTTCATAAGTATCTTGACAAATTTGTGAGTCTAAACTTTCTAGTACACTCTCTTTGAATATATAATGGCCATGGGACCAACATCAACTTGGTTTTGTCCCTTGGTTTTGTCCCTTGGTGGCGGTATTTGGTATCATGTCACTTCTCTTATTAATTCGTTTTTGACATTTCAAAATTATTGAGTTTTGATGTCGATGCTGTAAAAAATGCAAACTTTTTTTTTTTTTATGTAATTATAGTAGCACATGTTAAAAGTAAGGTTTTGACAGGGAAACGGAGAGAGTTTTGAGGAACTACAGGACTTGTTTGAGGAGCTGTTTGAAAGCGACATTGAGTCAGATGGTTCAAACTCCCAAACTTCTTACTCATCATCTTTGTATTCAAGTTTTGGTGAAAGTTCCAGCTCTAACTCATCTAACAAGCGAGGTTCTTCTGCTATGTCAAACGCTAAAACTGAAGACCCTTTGTTTTATGATCCTCATTTTCAAGGATTTTCACTAGGGGTTAGTACACCACTCCCTCTTCCATTCTCCTTTTAAACCACTTGTCTACTTAAGTACTTATAATGCTTTTGTCTGGATTTTACGGTGATTGAAGACAGGTGGACGATACGAGGATAGCAGCGGCAGCAGGAGGAAGGGCAGACATGTCTAACGCGACTAGAATCCCTGTCACAGTAAAAGTTTTAGCCATTTTATGCTAGTTGTAATTTGTTATCCAGCTGTTTTTTATGTTGTTATTGTTCCTTTAATGTATCAAAATCACCAAGTGGCTTTCTTTATGCAAAAGTGGCATTTTGTGAGTTATGAATAAGCAACAACTGGTGAAGGTGTTTTATTGAATATAAGCATATATATAATTGTAAAAAGTTGCAAGTTGTGATTAGACTTGCTCACTAATACTTGAAAGAAACATCAACTTGAAATAAAATTAATCAAATGTTTCGAGAAATATCTATTTGAATAATACTGTAGAAATTTTGGAAAGAGGCACAAGGGGACCATTTACCTTTTGAAATTAAGTATTATTACTCCAAGTTGCATAATTTTGTTCTTTTTTAATTTTATTTTTGGAAAATGAAAATTCTGTGCTTTGTCATTATTCTAGATAGTCGACTTCAATGGATAAGGACTTTGATTTAACGATGGCCACCCATTTATCAAAAGTAAAACACAACATACTCCATGTTGGTCGCGAGATAAATAGGTAAAGTGTGTCAAAATATCGGTTTGTTTTATAAACTAATGGGATGTTTGGTTCAAATAGAGTAATAGCAATGGGAACTTGGGAAGTCAATAAGAATACTATCAATTTATATCAATGGACTTTTTTCATAATTTGACATAAATCAATAAAATTCGGGAATTAAATAATAATAAAAAAAAAGTTGCTATAATTTTTTGAACAATATTTAATAAAAATTTTAGAACCAAATGAAATTATCAAGTAGCATTATACAACAATGATTATGTACATGCATGTATGCATGTTTTAGAAAGATAAAAACGAGTAATTAAATGTATTGAATTGTAATTCTGTATAATATATAATAATATCCTCAATATAAAAAATAGTATTATTAATAAATCATGATAAATGTGAATTTTAATACGTGAAAAACAGAATAAGTGAAATAAAAAACACAAAAGTGTTGTTAAATGGAAGTTACAACATGGAGTTGACAGTTACAGTTACATGGGCTGATCAATATAATAACCAGTGGCGGAATCAGAACATTTTTTTGGGAGGGCCGAATTTATTTTGAGAGGGCCGAATCGAAGATTTATTTGCAACCTCAACTAAATTACCCGTAAAACATAAAATATTTACACTAGGTGCCGCAAATTTTGGGGGGGCCGGAACCCTCCCCTGACCCTTAATAGGTCCGCCATTGATCATAACCATCATGGCTAATTACTCTTTTTTGGGCGAGGATTCATTCCATTATAGTAAATCAAGCTTATAGCCTTAGAGGTTGTTTACTAAATTAAGTGGTTTAGAGATATCGCTAGATTAACAACTTAATTGAAAGTTGAGACATAGGTTTTTGTGGACCTTTCCGTTAGGATAAAATAATGGGTTTTGACCCACTCATTAAGTATAATAATAATAATAATAATAATAATAATAATAATATGACTTAGTTAATGATTGCTTTTACTATTCCTCACTCCTTAATACATCCAACCAAAGAGTTAGAGTATTGAGTGTCAATTCTCGACGCGACACAGTAACTGACATAAATCCAACACGAAGTTAAACAGGTTTGTGTTGAGCAAAAATAGATTTGGATAAAAAAAACAGGTCAATCTGTCTAACCCATTTAATAAACAAGCCGCGTTTGGGTTGAGTAGGCATTAAATAGGTCAACTCGCGATATACACCTCCAAAAATTACATATATAAATTGGTTTTTATGTTGGATTCAGATTTAAACATATTTTATTATGTAGTTAATATGACATTGGATTACTATTATGACGTGGATACTATTGAAATTGTTGTGTATATATATATATATATATATAAAAGGTGAGGTTATTCTAAAAAGTACCTTATAATAAAAAGTGTAGGAAGGATTGTGGGAGTGACATGTGTCACCCCCATGCCACATCATATGACACGTGTCAAACCCACCCCCCGGAAAAAAAAAATTTCTCGCCAAAAAAAATTTTTTTGTTAGGGCAAAATTTTTTTTTCTCGCCAAAATATATTATATATATATATATATATATATATATATATATATATATATATATATATATATATATATTCTAAAATCATTATATTATTTTTGAATTTAAACTAGTGAATCGAAAACCACCAAACAACTTCACCGATTGACATATTTATTTAAACAGATCACAAACGAGTTACACATGTTATGAGTTAGGGTTGAATTTCTTGACACAATTACTAAATGGGTCGTGTTTGGGTAAATGTTATAAAACCTGTGAGCCCAAATAAATCAACCCGAACGTTACTCAATTTACACCATAAGTAATGAGGTTTAATTATTTACTGTATTATTATTTTTTTAACTTATAATGAGGTTTATTGATTTTCGTTTTTGGTCTCGATGGACGAGCTTTCAAACATGCCGGGAGTAAGGGAACAAGTATTTGTTTGTATTATTTTTAGGATTTTATTACATTTTTCTTTTCTTTTTTACATTTTACATTTTTTTTATAGCAAGTATTTTGCCTTATATTAAAAATAGTCCAAATTCTAAAAATCATGTCGTAATTTGTAAGTTTACACATTTTAGGTAGCAAAAAATATAATGCAATAATATGCAAGTTGACTTATGTAACTGCGTGTTATTTAGTGGACATGATATGCTTAAGATAACAACAAAATTAAATAAAACAAGTTGAAATAAAGTTGCGTTTAATTATAACAAAAAAAAAAAAACAAGTTGCATTAGGAAATAGGAATAGCATAGCGTAGTTGTCACCTTTTTGAAAATTGATCGTATTATATAAAGCAAAAAAAAGCAATTGTGATTGTGTAATGCATCCAAAAGATCTTGATTGATTTGTAACGACGAGTCATATCCATTAACCGAGACTCACAAGTAGTATCGTCTAGCACAAACTAGTTTATCGATCCATGAAACTTGGTTGTTGTCTTAAAACTTAAAGAAGATTGTTCAAAGTTACATATTTGACACTTTAATAACTTATCCCACGTAGATAAAAGTTAAAGCACTGAGATCTACTCCGTATATAACTTCAAATGTGAGTGTTAATGTTAAAAGTCATATCATAATCTACGAAACCATACTCTCAAACATGGATGGATTTTAGGAAATCAAATAAGACTACGTACATAAATTTTTTGGGACGGGTGCACTTATAAAAGGTAAAGGTTTATAAGAAAATTAAAACTACGATACAAAAACGATGGTGTCCCGGGACCCCACGGGAACCCCATGACTCCATCCCTGTTCTCAATAAGTGGTAAAGGTTTTCGATTCTCAAGTAGCAAAAGGTTTTATTTTGGGTATGACTTATCATCCACAAACGCAACTACTAATCACCAAACTCGATTTTGGTATTAAAACTTTTGGAAGATTTTTCCAAAATTACAATCTTCTGGTCGTGAACCATAAATCCCTATTATGGTTCTCAAACGGGTCACATATCATGGTTAAACGGGTCACATATCATGGTTCTCAAACATTCCAAATGTCCAATACAGTTAGGGATGAGCACGGTACCGGTACCGTACCGATCCCGTACCGAATTAGTGGTACCGATTTTTTCCCGAGCATAAATTAGGGTACCGGTATCGTACCGAACGGGATTCGGGTACCGGTACCGGTATCGGTACCGGTAACGGTACCGGGAAATCGGGATTTTCCCGTTTTTTTTCAGGAATTTCCCGATTTGGTACCGGTCCCGTACCGAATTAGTGGTCCCGAATTTTTTTCCTCCTTATTTCGTAGTATCGGTACCGTACCGTATATCGGGATCGGTACCGTTTCAGTACGGTACCGGTACGGTTCCGGTTCGGTTCCAGGATTCGGTTCGAAATGCTCTTCCCTAAATACAGTTAATATATATTGTTATCATTTATTATTGGGCTTTTGGATGATAAGTTTGGGCTCATTCTTGATGCCAACCAAAATACTATAGTTCAGGGGTGTTAACCGGTTCGGTTATTGGGTTATTCGATTTATTCGGTTCGGTTACCAAATTCGGCTACCAAAAGATGTTTGTATAATTGTATCAAAGAGACAGAAAGATCATAAGTTATCTTCCAATAACTTACACAACTAGACCAAGCTCGCTAATACTTATCTATCTTCTAATAATTTCACCTTCTTCAAAAAGTTATATTCTTTATACAAACTAACATGTGTAGTTGGGGAGATGATACAATAGCTAATAACTTCTTCATCTTGACGTACATGCCATTTGAAATCAATGTTTAATCACATACACGTTTTTCCAACATCTAGCCTCGTCTATATGAACGTGCTTTAAAACATAAACTGACGATGCTCTAAGATATATGTGTAGTCAAGTCGAGAGTCCCATGACGTACGTGGGAAGGCCGATGCCACCGTTTATTTTGGAACATACTCGAAGGCTAACATTAGCTTCACGTGATATTTGTAGTTGAGTTAACAAAAACTAAATTTAACACCCGATTTGTAGATTGTCCATGTCACATTTTCTAATGTTTAAGCTACGTGCGTCCAATGTAATGTTGGATGTAAAAAGGTAGCCTCCCAACCAAAAATCAAGAGAACCGAACATCAATAATAGTATTCGTGCCTATTACTCTTGTTCTAATTAGTGTAAAAACTATTTATACATATAATCACAATGGGTTTTCTTTATCATCTTTGGGACGAAACACTAGCGGGCCCTAACCCCGACTCGGGCATTGGCAAACGTTGCGCGTTCAAGTCTCTTCGCCTCCATTCTGCCACAAATAACATAGGTCCATCCAATGTCGATGAAAACCTTCCCATTTCTCGCAGCATCACCGTTCTTCGTAGCAACAGTATCACCTCATCTCCTGCTACCCCCTTCCACCCCATCTTCGCCACTGACCCCCACCACCCCCCGGGCACGCCCTTCTCAAGTAAGCACTCTTAATATGTGTTACAAATAAGAAGCATAAAAATTGTACAGAATACATGGGATACACTTACTAGTAGAGAATGTCATATATCAATTTAAATGAAACAAGAGAATGAAATTATACTTCAGGTAAAAAGAAACCGAAAGGAGAGAGAACAATATACTACATCATAATTGTTGTCATTTACTAAAGATACTTAACAAATTTCCATGACAGGTCTCTTTTCCTCTACTGCATGCTGTTCAAAACCTGAAAGGCATGTGAAAAACATAAGCTTAGTACATGGCAAGTTCATAACATCCATTGTCATTTGTAATACACGTGTTCAATGAAAAGTCAATCTAAAGAATACACTGAACTGGTACTCATAGTAAACACTGAGTTCATACTTTATCTTTAACAGGAAATTCAGAACTGGAGAATTTGCAGGTGCTTCTCAATTCAAAAAAGTATTTTTTAACCTTAGCTGCTCAGTATTACTGTCAAAGGGTGATAATTCGATACTCAAAGAGTGACAGGAGGATCAAATAGAGACACTCAACTATCATGTCATAGTAGCTAAAATATTCACATTGTATAAATCAAGAGAACTAAAAACGCCATCAACTCTAACATGTTCTCACCAACCAGAAAATCTTAGGGGGCGTTTGCTATGCATAAAGAAATCACTATAAGTTTGGGTATAATAATAGGGTTGAATGGGCGTTGGTATATTTTGTTTAATGACATATACAAACACAACACCAATGTATTCCTCAAATATTATTAAGATTGTTTATTAGATGCACAAAACCATAAATAAAATACAAAATAACATTGAAGACATCAAGACAATGACTCAGGAAGGGATAAACGAAGATGATGAACGAAGATGATGGGAGACGAAATGAGATCAACGGTGACAAACCCATACACCACTACAAATGAGGCGATGATAAATGGATGATTATTGAATTGAATCATAGATGACAATGGAGAGAATGAATACAAAGGGAGAATGACGATGTTCGATGATGAGGGAGAAGGGTAGAACGTGAGTGGCAGAGTTGTTAAACAATGATGTCTTGTGGTTTTTTTTTATGTTGGCTGCATTTGACTGGGGTGAAGAGGGGCTTTTTGTGATCCACATCAATCATAATTCTTAAGAACATGCTACTACTTTCTAAAGACAAAGTTAATTATAACACTTACTACGTTAGAATGCTTCTTTATTCCTTAGAGGATCAACATTAACAGCGCCAAAACAGGTTATTAATGAAAAATATTAGTTTAAAACTTGAAATTGTATAGCGCATCCATATCTTCGTAGACAATTGTTAATGGGCATCATAACATAGAAATTAGTGTTCAATACTCTCCAAACGTTTTGTTATCAAAATAGAGTTTGACCATATAAATCAAGAGAACAAATCGAGCAATGAGATAGCTAAGTAATTGCAGCGTTAACACTATAACTGAGCATGTAATTACGTAAATCATACCTGAAACAGAAAGCTGAATCACACATTAGCAAAAGATGGAATGAACTGAAAGCATTTAGCAAGATAACCATTTGATCCCAAGTCATCATAGATTGTGCTGAGAGTCTTTGACACGATTTTGTATTGTGCAACCTTTTTATCTAGTTGCATCACAAGGAAAGAATCTTCTTCTCTTTCTCCCAAAACAATACAAAAAATGTTTTTGTAAAAACTCCACCTTTTGGTAAACGGCTTTCCAGTGTCACTAAGATTAAGGATGTACTTCACTGACCATTCAGAATACACGCTCCCCTTCTCATAAATAGTAAAACGTCGGGAATCAGCATCACCCTCATCAGCAAGGAGCAAACAACCACGAGACTCAAACAGCCTACATTCCTTCTTATCTAAGGTTAAAGGGGTTTGTAAGGCTGTTAAAACCGGAAGATCATTCATGATATCTAACTTGAAAAACTCACCTTCAATATTTAACCAATAAATGGCATCATTCCAATACACTCCGTACTTAAAATGACTTAAACTATGTTCTGGAAATTGATGGCCACAAAGACTCCAATTGCCCGTTTCTGAAGAGTAAGTGTGTATTCGGACCCATTCTTGAAAAGGTTCACAATAAATTAGTTTATAGTGAGGTGATTTAGTAGGATCAAAAGCCATGTTCAAACCAATAAGATCAGAATATGGAGAAAAGCGGATGCCATGTTCACGCCTTTCTTCCAGTAAGTCCAAGTCTGTGCGCCGGTCCTCGTCATTTGTTGTGACGTTGACCTCTGCTGTTCGTATAGTTGGCATTCCTATCTCAGCTGGTATGACGGCTTCTGTTCCATAGACGAGGGAGAATGGCGTGTCGCCGGTACTGGTTTTGATTGTTGTGCGGTGCGCCCATAAGACATGCGAGAGCTCGTCCACCCACCTTCCTTTGTGTCTGTCCAGGCGCGCTTTTATTCCTTCCCCTAGACTGCGGTTTGCGCGCTCAACTAGGCCATTGGTTTGTGGGTGTTTTACTGAAGTGAAGTGTTGCGTGATGTTCAATTGCGCGCACCAATCTTTGAATGGGTTATCACAGAATTGTTTTCCGTTGTCTGATATAATCTCTCCCGGTAGTCCGAAGCGACAGACAATGTTGTCCCAGACAAAGCGTTTGACTTGGTTTCCTGTGATGCTCACCACCGCCTTTGCTTCAATCCACTTCGTAAAGTAGTCTATGGCTACGATGAGGAACTTTACTCCTCCTGCTGCTACTGGAAAGGGTCCGGCGATGTCAATGCCCCATTTGTAAAATGGCCATGGTGAGGTAATTGGTGTTAGCTCTTGCTGTGGTCGGCGCGGGATTGGCCTATGTACTTGGCAATTGCTGCATTTCTTTATCAGATCGCGTGCGTCGCGATGCATGGTTGGCCAATAATACCCTGACCTTAGAGCGCTTGCCACCACAGATCGCGGCCCTGAGTGCATGCTACATGATCCAACGTGGATTTCTCGGAGTACGTAGTCTGCTTGAAGAGGTCCAACACATCTGAGCCAGGGTTGTAAGAAAGAGCGTCGATAGAGTATGTTGTCTCATAGTTCAAATCGTTGCGCTGTGCGCCGCACTCTTCGAGCGTCCTTATGGTCTTGTGGTAAAGTTCCCTTGCTAATGAATTCAATGATAGGTGTCATCCATGTAGGATCTTGTTCTTCTATCACTGTGGATATCTCCATTTCCAAGATTGACTTGCTTTTTAGGGTTTCCACCAATACCTATTTTGAGAGGTGCGCGAAGCTTGTGGATGCGATCTTGCTGAGCGCATCAGCCTTCCTGTTATCTCCTCTGGGCACCTGTTTTATTGTGAACCTGTCAAAGTTTTTAATTAAGGACTTGGTCTTTTCCAGGTATTGGATCATGTGTTCATCCTTGGCTTCATATTCACCTAGCACATGGTTAGCGACTAGCCGAGAGTCTACATTCGCTTCCAGGTTTTGTACACCCATTTGGATTGCGATATGTAGTCCAGCTAGTAGGGCTTCGTATTCTGCCTCATTGTTTGTGGCCATGAATTCAAAGCGCAGCGCATAGGTGAATCCCATACCTTCTGGATTTGTAAGAATAAGGCCTGCGCCTGATCCATCTACACATGAAGACCCATCTGTGAACAGAATCCAGGGTTCTTGTAGGTCTGTTTTGGTTGCAGATGTTGGACTGTCGGTATCTGGCTTCTCCACGATGAAATCGGCTAAGATTTGTCCTTTTATTGCAGTGCGCGGTCTATATGAGATGTTATATTCACTTAACAGTACACTCCATTTTTGTAACTGTCCTGATGCGTCAGGTTTAGAGATAACTTGTTTGATTGGCTGATCGGTGATTACAGCTATTGGATGCGCTTGAAAGTATCTGCGCAGCCTTTTGGCTGCGAATACTAGAGCTAAGACCAGCTTTTCCATAGCGCTGTAGTTAGTCTCTGTCTTCTTCAGGGCTTTGCTTACAAAGTATATGGGTGTCTGGACGGAGTTCCTATCTGTCAATAGTACTGCGCTAACTGCTCCATGAGTTGCCGATAAGTACATGATTAGCTCTTCCCCTTGTCGCGGTGCGACAAGTTTGGGAAGAGATGCCAGATGGTGTTTAAGTTGTTGGAAAGCTTCTTCCGCTTCTTCGGTCGAGCGAAAATCTCCCTTTTTTGTGCACTTCATGAGTGTTTTAAAGAGAGGAAGCGACTTGTCTGCTGATTTAGATAAGAAACGGTTTAGCCCTGCTAACTTTCCATTCAATGACTGGACTTCTTTGAGTGTGCGCGGTGAGGGGAGATCAATAACAGCCTTTGATTTTTCTGGACAAGGCTTGATTCCATCAGGTTCAATTAAGTATCCAAGGAACATGCCTTCGGTTGCGCCAAAGGTGCACTTCTTGGGGTTTAACTTCATGTTTATTCGTCCCAATGTTCTGAATGTTTCCTCGATGTCGCGCACCAATTCATCCTCTGTGTGGCTTTTGATGACAAGGTCGTCGACGTAGACCTCCAAATTGTGGCCTACTTGTTTTGCAAAAGCTGTATCCACCAATCGTTGGTATGTTGCGCCTGCGTTTTTTAAGCTAAAAGGCATTTTTGTGTAGCAGTACACTCCTTGACTAGTGTGGAAAGCTGTTTTCTCTTCATCTTCGACTGCCATCTGAATTTGATGATACCCTTTGTATGCGTCTAGGAAGCATTTGAAAGGGTATCCGCACAGGGATTCTACCTTCCAGTCTATTTCTGGCAGTGGATAGCAGTCCTGTGGACATGCTTTGTTAAGGTCTGTGAAGTCCACACACATTCTCCAACTGCCGTCGCTCTTCTTTACCATAACTGGATTTGAGAGCCAATCGTGGTAGTACACTTCGCGCATGATTCCTGCGTCTACGAGTTTATGTACTTCTTCCAGAATAGCCTTTGCACGATCCGGGGCCTGGCCGCGCTTCTTCTGTCGTATTGGGGGATATCCTTGTCGGATTTGTAGCTTATGCTCTGTGATAGAGCGTGGCACTCCTGTCATGTCTTTTGGTTCCCATGCGAAGATGTCCAGGTTCTTTTGTAAGAGTGCGCACACGGCTGCTTTACCTTTGTCAGATAAAGATTCACCAATCGAAACTTGTTGGTCCGGGTAATCGGGGTGAATAACGACCTTTAGGTTTGGTGTTTTTTCTGTGCGCTGTTCTGGAATATTATCTACTTCAGTTGTTACCGCGTTGCATTCCTTTGGTGGTACTGTTGTGTTATAGAGGGTGACAACTCCTCCTTCCACTGGGAACTTAAGCATTCCGTGCGCTGTGGATGGTACAGCGCGCATGGATGATATTCCAGGTCTCCCAATAATACCATTGTATGGTGAGGGGGACTTTATTACCATGAAGTTTATCCATGTTGCGGTTGAGTGTTGTTCATCTCCTACGACCACCAGCAAGCGTAACAGCCCCATGGGCCAAATCTTTTCTCCTGTGAATCCAGTCAATGATGTTGTTGCTGGTATCAATTGACTTTGGATTTCAGGTCGCAGTCTTTTGAAACAATGATCATACAGGATGTCTGCAGATGCCCCTCCGTCAATGTACATGCGGTGGATATCATGTCCCCCCGTATGTATTTCAATAGTTAGAGGCTCTGCAACTGCGTTGTCCGCAGCTAGAGTAGGGAAAGATATCTCTTTTACTGGAGAGAATTTTTGGCTGACTTTTTGCTTTATCTTACGTTGCCATGACTGTATCATGTATATGGTATCAGCTTTTTCTTTGGGGGGCTCTTTCTTACCCCCGTTCCTTTGTTTATCTTTTCCCTCCTTAATGTTTTTTACAAGGTGGTCCATTCTACCTTCCCTTACTAATTTTTCAATTAGTTGTCTTAGCTGGACGCACTCGTTAGTTGTGTGGCCTTTTTGACCGTGATACTCGCAGTATCCATTCCCTATGCGCTTTTCTTCTGCGGTGCGCATTGGTGGAGGCTTTGGAAAGTTTGCACCTTCTGTTACAAATATTTCCCTCGGAGTTTTTGTAAGAGGGGTATACTTGTCATTGTCTCTTCCGCTGCGATAATTCCTACTGCGGTTGTTATTCTGATCGGGTTGGATTGTCTCCTAGGCTGTTCTTACTGCCTGTAGTTCGAATAACCTTTTTTGCTATCCGCAACAGCTGCTTCTCCTTGTATAAAGGATCTGGTGCGCTTTGTTAGCTCATCGAAAGTTTGGGGAACTTTGTCATTTAGCTTTCGGATAAGTTATGGGTTATTAATCCCATTCATGAACCTTGAGATTTTTAGAATTTCAGGACATGCTTTTAACTTGTATGCACTCATCCTTGAAGCGTTCCATAAAAGCACTGGTTGATTCCCCTTGGCGTTGTTTTACTCTTGCTAGTTCAACAGGATTTTTAGCGCACTTCTTTCTCTGGGTGAAGTTGAGACGGAATGCTTTCCGTAATTCCTCGAACCCACCGATGCTCCTTCGTGGGAGTTTGCTGAACCATGTGCACGCGTTCCCTACCAACGTAGAATTAAACATATGGCACCACACAGGCTGTGGCCAGTTTTCGATAGTGGCAGCTGATTCAAAAACTTTTAGGTGATCATCAGGGTCACCTGTTCCATCATATGTTTTTACGTTAGTGGGCATGCGCCTGCGCTTGTGGTCGGAGTAATCACTGATGCCTCGTGTAAACGCATCAACTTTCTGGCGACGCCATGGAAGAAACATATCTTCATTTTCTTCCTCGCGACGTCTTCCTCTTGACTTCCAGTGTCCTGTTTCTCTATCCTCGTTGTCCGAGGAGTCACTGGAGGAAGAGTAGTCTCTTTTTCGGCGCTTGCGCCGGCTTCTTTCAGAAGAAGAGCTTGAGGGACTCTCACTTGGGGATATTCTTTTCCCCAATCTGTCGTGAATCCTCTTACTCCCAGATTTGGAGGACCCTTGGCTTGGTGAATTCTGAGGTCCTAATCGGTCTTGAATCCCTCGACTGCCAAGTCTGGAGTGGACATTAGTGCGCCTCTCGCTGTCTTCTAAGTACTGTGAATCAGATGTCGTACCCAGCCTATCGTGGATGGTAGTACGTTCTGCGCGTCTTCCTCGTGGGTGGCGCGGTGATAATGGTTCGTGTTCAGGACCAAAATTGAGTCGAGCTTGTAGGCTCGTACTTGACCTTCTCCTTGCCTCTTCTTGCATGAGGGCAGTTAGGGTTTCATAATTTTGGGATACAAAATTTCCCAAGGTTAGGTTGGGTGTGTCCTCAGTTGCTGCAAGAATGTCTGCCTCAGTATTAGGCACCCTATCTCGGTTAGGTGCGCCTGGTGGCACAGTGTTGTTCACTGGGGGTACAGCTTGATGAGGAGTAGTGAAGAGAGTGCACTGTAGTTCCTCAGTGTTTGGGACCACTGTGGTGGTTTGGGTAGTCCTTACAGGCAGTTTTACTGCTGGAAGAGGTTGGGTTATCCCTGCCTCTTGGTGACTAGGTGCGCTGGTTGTCCCAGCAACCTGCCTAGGGGTCGAATCTTGTTGATTCTTCCTCTGGGAGTCACGTTTTTCTGGTTGCGGAGTCCGCTGGCTCGAGTTCTTATTTTTAGTCATCCTAGTTTTTAGTTCTTAGTAGGGTCCCACGGATGGCGCCACTTGTTGATACAAAAGTTGGGCGTTCCTGATTATGGGCTCTTGCTCTCGTACCAATTCGCTTCTTAGTACTTGTAACCTGCGCACTAAGAAAATAAACCACACCGTTAGGCTTATCGTGGGATTGTCTCCCACGATTAGACTCCGGCGTGAGAGTAAGTAATCGATTTAAGGTTCTCGTGAAGAGTTTAGGGTTTGTGTATCGTACCTTGAATGAGAGTTATGTCATTCCTTATATAGGCGCAGAATCCTTGTAGGGTTCGTGCTCCTTACGTTTTGCACCCATGGTGCTTATCCGGGTAAGGATATCTATTCCATAGATAGATGATCCTTATCTATACCGTGTATAGTTTATTTGGGTTTGGGCTTACGTGAGCCTGTTCCCATTATTGATGCGGCCCAAGTGACAATAGCCCACGCATGGTGGCTTTGGGCCTTAGTAATGTTTATCATTTGGGCTCGTGGCCCATATATAGACTATACGTCATCAGTATGGGACACTTGTCGACATTTAAAGGGGTGGGGGATAAGTCGCCTAAGTCGCTCAAGTCTCCTGGGGCATTTTGAGAAATCACATTTTTTTGGTCTAGAAAGGGTATAGACTTTGGGCGACCGGGGCATATACAGAATTACCTCTTGTGGATTTAAAGTACCTCTTACTTTGGGATTGCTTAATTCAACTTTATCATACAAGTAGTTTAAAGTACCTGTTATTTAATAGCTAACATTATCGTCAATGGTGTGCTAATGGCTCAAGTGAACAATGTCGCAACGCCCTTATAATTCCTCAATAGTGTGCTAATGGCTCAAGTGACAATAGGCTCTCTTATCGCCACTGTGAAAGGGAAAAACGTTGTGTTTTACTCGAGAAGACAACTCATTTAACCATTATTAATATATGTTATCTGACAACAAATTCACCTACAACAAATTTAAAACAGTTTACACAACAACCAAAGGTCTAACCAAGGTGGAGGTAGAACTTCTGCCGTTTGAAACACCGATAACACATATGCACAATAAAGGACAGAAAGGGAATGTACATTACCATTGTCAATGGCTGTTGGTATGTCATCCACCTTCCTCTTTCCCTTTCCAGTAATGTCTGCAGCCATCGGAAACTGATGACGACTATTCCCGACTGTTGCGTGAACCGAACCGGGTTCGTTAATAGTTATACCATTCGACAGCCTCATAGAAGCGCCAGTCACAGCTATTCTGATTAGAGGCCTCTCAACGTTGACGTTAACAGAATGGAACCCATCATCCACATCCATAAATGCACCCAGGCCAGCAGGCACATCCATGGCACCAACCCGGTTACCATTATTAGAATCCACAAAAAAATCGTCATCAATAGAATCCTGAACTACCCTACCACTGTTTGCAGAACCGGTAAGATGATGACCAGAAGCAAGTGAACCGATACCGGTAATAGCCCTAACAGACCCATCTCCCTCTAACGTTTGTTCAGTAGTATGTCTATGCACAGCCTTACTTTGGTTCTCATATTTAAAAACGCAACATAACAAACTCCAAAAAGCAACTAAACAACAAACATCATAGATGCATATACGAATACTATACTAAAAAGAAAAGCAATAAAACTACCCCTAACAGTGAGATAACCTAGCAGTACCTAAAACGAAGAAAGGCGCAGGTCACTGAAGTAACCTAAAATAGTAGAGCTGATGAAAATCGAAGAACATAAGAAGTTCAAGAAAAGATGCAAGGAGGAGATAAGAATGATTGTCCAAGCGGTGGTATCGTAATTGCAAAAGAACATTAGGAAAAAAAAATCAAAAACGAGCCAGGATAATCAAACCGGACTCCAGCAACGGGCCAGGCTAAAAACACGCTAAGCCAAAACGAGATAGGTGGCGTCTTTTTCCGTCCTTACATTATATATATAGTAATATTGCACTGAAAATGCTACACAAAACTAAACTAATGTAAGATGCAACTAAACTAAAATAGTTGTAAAATATGGTTGTGTTCATAACCCCAAATGTTAATATGGTTTATGGTTGTTGCCTCCTTGATTCTCTCGTACAAAACAAACAAATGTTTCATTTGAGCCATTGAATGTCATCCTTAATCCTTGTTCTTTAACAATCTTCCTCCATAACTTACAATAACAATAACAATAATAATAAATAAAATAAAAACTTCCACTTCCCTTTGTAACATTCGTATTCGGGAGGCATAAATTAAACCACTCTCTATCATCTTATTATTTCTCTTAGAAAACCCTCCCTAATTCGGGTTGTTACAGGAAAGATAACGAAGAACAAAACAAATTAGTTAGCTTGTTCTAATTAGTGTAAAAACTATTTATACATAATAATCACAATGGGTTTTCTTGATCATCTTTGGGACGAAACACTCGCGGGCCCTAACCCTGACTGGGGCATTGGCAAACGTCGTGCGTTCAAGTCTCTTCGCCTCCAATCTGCCACAAATAACATAGGTCCATCCAATGTGGATGAAAACCTTCCCATTTCTCGCAGCATCACCGTTCTTCGTAGCAACAGTATCACCTCATCTCCTGCTACCCCATCCACCCCATCTTCGCCACTGACCCCCACCACCCCGGGCACACCCTTCTCACGTAAGCACTCAATATGTGTTACAAAATAAGAAGCATAAAAATTGTACAGAATACATGGGATACACTTGCTAGTAGAGAATGGCATATATCAATTTAAATGAAACAAGAGAATGAAATTATACTTCAAGTAAAAAGAAACCGAAAGGAGAGAAAACAATATGCTACAATAGTCGTCTGCAGAAGAACAATAATAAGAAATACTCGTTTTTCTTTTTTAACCTCTGAGTTACAGCTTTTAATAAATACTTACTACATCATAATTGTTGTCATTTACTAAAGATACTTAACAAATTTCCATGACAGGTCTCTTTTCCTCTACCGCATGCTGTTCAAAACCTGAAAGGCATGTGAAAAAAATAAGCTTAGTACATGGCAAGTTCATAACTTCCATTGACATTTGTAATACACGTGTTCAACGAAAAGTCAATCTAAAGAATACACTGAACTGGTACTCATAGTAAACACTGAGTTCATACTTTATCTTTAACAGGAAATTCAGAACTGGAGAATTTGCAGGTGCTTCTAAATTCAAAAAAGTATTTTTTAACCTTAGCTGCTCAGTATTACTGTCAAAGGGTGATAATTTGATACTCAAAGAGTGACAGGAGGATCAAATAGAGACACTCAACTA
This sequence comes from Artemisia argyi, assembly GCA_030686995.1. Classification (NCBI taxonomy): domain Eukaryota; kingdom Viridiplantae; phylum Streptophyta; class Magnoliopsida; order Asterales; family Asteraceae; genus Artemisia; species Artemisia argyi. The sequence continues at coordinate 1,218,473 of CM060688.1, forward strand.
TCATGTCATAGTAGCTAAAATATTCTCATTGTATAAATCAAGAGAACTGATAACGCCATCAACTCTAACATGTTCTCACCAACCAGAAAATCTTAGGGGGCGTTTGCTATGCATAAAGAAATCACTATAGGTTTGGGTATAATAATAGGGTTGAATGGGCGTTGGTATATTTTGTTTAATGACATATACAAACACAACACCAATGTATTCCTCAAATATTATTAAGATTGTTTATTAGATGCACAAAACCATAAATAAAATACAAAATAACATTGACGACATCAAGACAATGACTCAGGAAGGGATAAACGAAGATGATGGGAGACGAAATGAGATCAACGGTGACAAACCAGTACACCACTACAAATGAGGCGATGATAAATGGATGATTATTGAATTGAATCAGAGATGACGACGGCGAGAATGAATACGAAGGGAGAATGACGATGTTCGATGATGAGGGAGAAGGGTAGAACGTGAGTGGCAGAGTTGTTAAACAATGATGTCTTGTGGTTATTTTATGTTGGCTGCATTTGACTGGGGTGAAGAGGGGCTTTTTGTGATCCACATCAATCATAATTCTTAATAACATGCTACTACTTTCTAAAGACAAAGTTAATTATAACACTTACTATGTTAGCATGCTTCTTTATTCCTTAGAGGATCAACATTAACAGCGCCAAAACAGGTTTTTGATGAAAACTATTAGTTTAAAACTTGAAATTGTATAGCGCATCCATATCTTCGTAGACAAATGTTAATTGGACATCATAACATAGAAATTAGTGTTCAATACTCTCCAAACGTTTTGTTATCAAAATAGAGTTTGACCATATAAATCAAGAGAACAAATCGAGCAATGAGATAGCTAAGTAATTGCAGCGTTAACACTATAACTGAGCATGTAATTACGTAAATCAAACCTGAAACAGAAAGCTGAATCACACATTAGCAAAAGATGGAATGAACTGAAAGCAGCTAACAAGCTGGTCATTTGGTCCCAAGTCATCATAGATTGTGCTGAGAGTCTTTGACACGATTTTGTATTGTGCAACCTTTTTATCTAGTTCCATCACAAGAAAAGAATCTTCTTCTCTTTCTCCCAAAACAATACAAAAAATGTTGTAAATACTCCACCTTTCGGGAAACGGCTTTATAATGTCATCAAGATTAACAATGCACTTCACTGACCATTCAGAATACACGTTCCCCTTCTCATAAATAGTAAAATGTTGGGAATCAGCATCATTCTTTGCAACGAGGAGCAAACAACCACAAGACTCTAACAGCTTACATTCCTTCCTATCTATGGTTAAAGGGGTTTGTAAGGCTGTTAAAACCGGATGCTCATTCATGATATCTAACTTGAAAAACTCACCCTCACCATTTAGCCAATAAATGGCATCACACCAATAAACTCCATACCTAAAATAACTTAAACAACACGTCGGAAATTGATGGCCACAAAGACTCCAATTGCCAGTTTCTGAAGAGTAAGTGTGTATTCGAATCCATTCTTCAAAAGGTTCAGCATAAATTACTTTATAGTGAGGTGATTTAGTAGGATCAAAAGCCATTTTCAAACCACCAATATCAGGAAAATTGTTAAAACGTGTCACATTATCGGGTTCTGGAAGCACCTTAAACATATTAGTAATGGATGGATTGTATACATATAACTTCCCAGCAAATGTACGACATAAAAGCAACCCATTGCACGAATCCAAAATCTCAATATCACTCTTAAGCAAACCATTGCACGATTCCAAAATCTCAATATCACTCTTATGTCGTACCTCTGGGCCAAAAGTGAATTTGGTGGCGAGTGATCTACAGATCGGAAAGCGTACATCCAACGCCACAAACTCATAACTGATTGAATCAGAATAATATTTGAATGAAAGCTTTTTGAGAAAGAGACCAGAAATCGGGTCGAGCTTACGGCGAAAAGTGACACTAACGTCTCTGATAAGAGATAACCAGTGTTTGGAAACGGATTTAAACAAAATAAGAGAAAGAACAGGTAACCTTACTAAGATTTCTTTTAAAAGGTCGTCGTTGGAGATAACTGACTCCACCGAGCTTTCTGGATCTGCCATCACCTTCCGGCTATGAGATTTGAATTAAAACCCTAAAACTTGGTTAAAAGAGTGGAGTGGAGGGTCCATTTTGTTTTTTTGCGGGTGGGTGTGGTTCTTGTGTTTTCGACCCGTCACAATACATACAGCTAATATATTATGATCATTTATTCTTGGGCTTTAGGATGATAAGTTGGGCTCATTCTTAATGTCAACCAAAATACTAGTGTCTACACTAGTGGATTAATAAAAGATTCCTTTCTACCTAGAGGTGGCAAAACGGGCGGGCCGGGCGGGCATGGGCACAGGCTACAACTCGCACGGGTCAAACGGGCACATGTTCTTCAAATCGTTTTATAAAAGACCAAAAATGACGAAATAAATTCCTTAAATGTGATACTTCATTTATATTTAAATCTTCTGATAACTTACACAATTAGACCAAACTCACTAACACTTGTCTATCTTCTAATAATTTCACCTTCTTCAAAAAGTTATATTCTTTATACAACTAACATCTAGCCTCATCTATGTGAACGTGGTATAAAACATAAAGTGATGATGCTCTAAGATATATGTGTAGTCATGTTAAGAGTCCCATGACGTGGGAAGGCTGATGTCACCGTTTATTCTGAAACTTACTCGAAGGCTAACATTAGCTTCAAGTGATATTTATAGTTAAGTTAACAAAAACTAAATTTCACATTTGATCTGTAGATTGTACATGTCACATTTTTTAATGTTTAAGTTGCATGCGTCCAACGTAATGTTCGTTGGATGTAAAAAGGTAGCCTCCCAACCAAAAATCAAGAGAACCGAACATCAATAATAGTGTTCATGCATGTTACTCTTGTTGTTGTCTTCATCGTTGGTCACAACACAATGTGCGCCATTTTGTACTTGATCTTTCATTAATGATAAAAATCCCTTTTACATTTACTATTTCAAAACAAAATTAGTTTAGTTTTAGATGCCTAGTATAAACCTTAGGCATGAAGGTGCAAATGGTACATGGTACCAGTGGTTTTCAATCTACTTGTGATGTTATATTTCTTTATCGCATAACATGGTTTGATATTTCAATAACGTGTCCCACATAGGTAGAAATGGAATGTAATGAGATCCTTATAACTTCAAGTATCATCAAACATGAATGTAACACTACCATATTTCAAATAAATCACATGAAGAGACGGTGAAAGGTTTTTATTTTGTGTTTACTCGAGTGTTGTATTGAAACTTTCAGAAATTTTTTCAAAATGACATTCTTATGTTCATGAACGATAATTCCCTATAATCCTTTTTTCTTTTTTTTATGATTAGCTTATATTTAGATGCCTTTACGATTTTGTATATTCTAATAGGGTCACAAACACAAATACTTCCTTTTCTATTTGTATAAATGGTGATCTTCATGGGTTTTTCAAAGGAAAAAGAGGTTTACGTCAAGGGGATCCAGTGTCCCCATACTTAGTTACTCTAGTGATGGAAGTTTTAACTCTTATGCTTCGTAAGAAAGTGAATGAGTCGACCAGTTTTACATACCATAAGTACTGTGAAAGACAAGAAATTATTAATCTTTGCTTCGCAGACGATTTATTTCTATTCGCTTACGGAAATGTTAATCCAACCATGGTTTTGATGGAAGCGTTGGAGGATTTTAAGGCGTCTTCGGGGCTGGTTCCTGGCATACCTAAGAGTACGTTTTTTTTTTTTTTTTTTTTTTTTTTTTTTTTTTTTTTTTTTTTTTTTTTTTTTTGCAACGTTATTAATCATGTTAAGACGTTAATTCTTAGTATGATGCCTTTTAATGAGGGAACTCTCCCCGTGAAATACTTAGGTGTGCCTCTTATTTCATCTCGTCTCCTCTATAAGGATTGTAAAATCCTTGTTGAGAAAGTGCAAAATAGAATTGGTGATTGGAAGAATAAATCGTTATCTTTTGCCGGTAGGCTTCAATTGGTCCAAGCGGTCCTATCCTCTATGCATCTATATTGGCTTCGGTTTTGATCTTACCTGCTCGAATTATTCAAGACTTGGAATAATTGATTCGTGGTTTTCTTTCGTGCCAAGGTGAAATGAAGCGGGGCAAAGCGAAGGTTTCTTGGGAATCAGTTTGTTTACCAAAGACAGAAGGCGGTCTTGGTATCCGAAGGTTAGAAACGTTCAATATAGCCCTTATTGCTACCCACATTTGGAGCATAGTTTTGAATAAAGAGTTCTTATGGGTTCAATGGATTCATTCCTACAAGCTTATGGGACGAAGTTTTTGGGATGTTCCTAGGAGATCGTGTGTGAGTTGGGGGTGGCGTAAGCTACTCCAAATTCGAGATACCATAAGACCGTGTATATAGTATCATCTTGGAAATGGGACGAAGGCTTTTGGTATGGTTTGATTGATGGTGTGAGGAATGTCCTCTTTCTCAGCTCAAAACTGTTCACCAAATTACCAATCAAGGCTTTTCTATGAATGACAAAGTGGTGGATATTAGTCATAATGGTGAGTGGAGTTGGCAAACTGATTGGATCAATATACTACCTCCTATTCTTGATCCTAATAAGGATGATGTGCTGCTTTGGAAGGATGTTAACGGTAACTTTAAACCCTTCTCGGTTACTCTTGCTTGGGACTCGATCAGGCCAAGAAGTGCTTTAGTGCCTTGGGTGAATATTGTCTGGTTCTCGCAATGCATTCCGTGCCATGCTTTCTGATGAGGCGAAAACTGATCCGATTAAAAACTATTTAAACTAATTTAATTACTAAAAATAGAAAATGAACAGTAATAATTCTAAAACTTTTTCTACAAGTACTTTTTAATTACTAAAGGCTAGGAAAAATATAAAAATGTACTGTTGTTAAATAAAAATTGATAAAACTATTTAATTAACTACTATTACTTAATTATTAATTAAACTAATATTAATTCTAATAAATACTAAATTAGAAGAGAAAAATCTAGAAAAATTCCTAAAAATACTTTAATATAAAAGAAAATTAAGAAAAATATAAAAATGAAGAAGTGCTTAATAATAAGCTGAAAGAAAATTTAAATAGATAAATCCTATTAAATAGAAGCTATCACTATTTTTATTATTATTATTATTATTATTTTTTTCTTTTTTAAAACTTATTTTACACTAAAATGAAGCAACTTTTATGAAGGAACTTTGGATAGTGCTTAAAAATAAGCACTTGAGACACCCAAGTGCTTAACAGATTATAAGATGAAGCTTATTAGGACTTGTGGTTTTTGAAAAAGCTATACTTAAGCTACCTCATGATCAAATAAGATAAGACAGATGGATAAAAACTTGAAATGAGCAATAAGAATCCAAATAAGCACCAGAAATAAGCTGATAATACTCAATAAGCACTTAAGCAACCACAAGACCAATACAGGCCTAAAACTAGGATCTTTGGACCTCTGTGGGGTCCACAGAGGTGAAAGGAGGTTCATAAAGACACTTGACCCTTAAGGTTGACCAGGTCAGCTTCAAAATAAGCTAATAAGCTAGGCTTATGGCTTATTATTGAAGCCTGGGTGAGACTTGGAACTTGGTCACAAAAACTGAGTGGGTCAGTGTAGGGCTTTGGACAGGTAACAAAGGTAGGTCAAATAAGCTGAGGACCAATAAGCTATGGTCCAAAACAAGCCAAGGCCTAAGAGGTTGGGCTGATTAGCTCTTCAAAAAGCCAAAGGGGGAGGTGTGGGATCCACTGAGTCAGTCACAGTGAGCCAAAGAAAAATGGCCAAAAGGCCTAGTGCAGGGGAGGTGGTGTGCGCTTTACCCTCAAATAAGCTCTTGCACAAGCTTCATAAAAAATCACAAAAATAAGCTGTTTGTTGATTCCTGTAGTTTAGGTGAGGCACTTTGATATCTGAAAATTTCAAGGTCCAATTCCCAACACAAAAATCTAGAAAATTCTCATAAAAACTAAGATTCTACACAATATGCAAATTTAACTTTTGAGATTTTTTGAAAACTTTGACTTATGTGAATTTAGACTGAGCTTGGATGATTGACTATGTTATTTTGAACCTATATGAAGCTAAATCTACCAATCTTAACTACTTTTGTATTGAAATTAAAGGTTTGATGTGCCAAATCCACAATAGTTAAGCTGTTGATGGAATTTGTGTTCTATTTTGACTTTTCTTGTTTAAACACTGGATTTTATTGCCCTAATGATCTAAATTAACCTATTATAACATGTTTAAACAACAAACAACTACTAAAACACAATGAAGCTAGGAGAACCACACTGAACCAAACACCCCTTATCTTAACTGTTGACGAGATTTTCAAAGCTAGGGACAAATTAAAACCATGTTTTTGATTTATCAAGGCTTAATATGCTATGATGAGCTGATATGAACTCTTAGATACCAACAATAACAACACAACACATAGAATCACAAATATGATATTTTGACTGTGAAAATAAAATATCAAGCAACTGTGAATACAAATGAACAAGCACTATGTTTTAAGCTATATTATGAATAACAAACATTAAATAAGCACAAAAGAGCCAAGGATAAGCAGTAATAAGTTGTGGGACAGTATTAAGAGAAAAATGGAATTAAGAGCTTACAATTGCCTTCCTGCTAAGTACCATAAACCAAGGACCACTGAACCTTCCTATAGAACCCCCACAGGTTCACTAACCCACAACCATCCCTTATTCACTGTGCTCCAGCTATTTCTTCTTTCTTCTTCTGTCTTTTTTCTCTTTTATTTTTTTTTATATTTTTTTATTTTTTTTTTATACTAGAATAACTTTTAAGGTTTCTAAAAGCTTTTTAGAAGCTTTGTAGGAGCTTATGTTAGTTTCTCAGTCCATAACAACAAATAACAATAACTTATAAGCTATATGAGATTTTGGAACATAAAATAGCACACACTGAATTAAAAAGGACAAACTGAAATTGATTGATTGTAATAAGTTTAATTCACCATAAAAACTCTTAACATAACACTCTAAAGCAAAAGATTACACTGAAAATGAAAGATACATAAAAAAGACTTAAATTTTGCTAAGTTAAACTACACAACCTTTCTTCTTCCTTTTTCTTCCTTTTATAGATGAGTTCCAGAGTTCTTTGGGTCCCACTGAGCCTTTCCCACTTCCATCTGAGCCATTGGATCACCAAAATCAATCTTGGCCATTTAAACCATTTTTGGCGCCAAAAAGGAAAGTGCAATTTGCACTGTTATAACACAAGGGGGGTGGCAGCATTTATTCTAGTTATTTTGTTAGGTGGGTAGTGGGTTTGGGCGGTGGGATGGGACAGTGATGGTGGGGGGTGGTGAGGTGATGGCTGCAAGTTAGGGAGATGGGTGAGGGAGGTGTTGTGTTTGACCGGTTTGACCAGGGGTCAAATGTTGACCCTGGTTCTATTAATACAAAGTGGTGGTTTGTTTGGGCTGTGGATTTGGGCCAGAAAAAGGGAAGTGGATCAGGGGTAGTAATAAGGGTGGATTGGGCTTGTGTTTGGATTTTATTAGTAACAAGGGTCCGTTTGGTTTGGTAACTAGTAACAAGGACCAATTTTGTAATTCACCGAAAGTTAAGGGATTGGATTTGGCACTCTTCCAAAGTTCTCAAAGGGATGAAACTTGCCAATCTTCAATATTACAAGGACCTTTGTTGATTTTTCCATTTTTGAATTTCCTAAGGACCAAATCTGCCAATTCTGAAACTTGAGGGACCAAACTTGTACTTTCTCCAAAATTTTCATCCAAGGACCACATTTGCCATAGATGAATAGCACAAGGACCAAAATTGGTTTTTTCAAAGTTTTAAATTCCAGGGACCATTTTTGATAACTTTGCAAAGTATAGGGACTAAACTTGTAAATTTTTGAAACTTTTCACCAAAGGACGAAATATGATTATTTGTGATTTCAAAAGGACCTTTGGTGACTTTTCTTACAAAATGAATGCTCAGGGACTAGATTTGACAAGTTTTAAAAGTTCAGGGACTGAAACTGTCAATTATGCAAACTTTGTTCATTTTTCATCTGTTTTTAATCATTTTGCATCTGAAACATATAAAACACAATCCTGGGATATTTTCAGTATTTTGATGGATATTTGAGTGTTTTTGGATGTTTTGGCAGTTCAGATATGATAAAAATGATGAGTATTTACATACTCATCAATCCTCCACACTAAAATATTACTAGTCTCTAGCAATCTTTTATGAAAATTTAATGGATTTGATGTCTTTTTACCAAAAGCCATTACTTCTGGAGTAGCCAAATGTTTCAGTTCAAGTAAGAACTATGGTACACTGATAACCATATGATTTTGAGCAAACGATCAGCTATTAACGGATTTGATTTGTCTTTACCAAAAGCTGTTTGCTTCTGGACTAGCCAACTCTTCACGATTAAAGATACGGTGAGTTGAATCCCATACAATTTTTGGCAAATTGTCAGCCATCAACGGTTTTGAGTTATCTTTACCGGGAGCCGTTTGCTCTCGGATTAGCCAGTCCTTATGTGATTTAGACATGGTGGACTGATTACCATTTGTTGTGTTTAGTGCGAAGCACTTCCAAAAATTTTTTTTTTGGCTAAAACGGGGGTATTATGGCACTTATAAGGTAAAAAATGTGATCAAATTCGCCAGAATTTCCTCCCACACTAGAATTGAATATTGCCCTCAATATTCAAAGTACCGGCTATTATGCCGATATTTTGAAAAACTTGGATGTAAAAATTTGAAACTTGGGCAAGTGTGGGAATAACATTTTTTTTTTTTTTTAAGATTACTTTATGTACAACAGCATGGGTAACTCCCCCACAATAGTTTTTTAGAAAAGAGAAAGAAGTCAGAGATATGGGTGAAAACCCATGTTTTGCTAATTTTTGTTCACCGAGTCACTAGCTTGACTCGATCCCCGAATTTATTTGTCCATGGGGAAAGTTTGGAGATCCGGGACAACCATGGATGGTATGTCTTCTCCAAAATAGTGTTTCAGACGATGACCGTTCACTTTGAAGTTAGGACCGTTAGGTTGAGATAACTCAACAGTCCCATATGGAAATACTTTTGCAATAGTGAATGGTCCAGTCCATCGGGTTTTTAGTTTTCCCGAGAAGATCTTTAACCTTGAATTGAAAAGAAGGACTTGGTCACCGACGTTGAAAATGCGGTTCTTAATCTTTGAGTCATGGATCTTCTTTGTCTTTTCTTTGTAGATCAAAGAGTTCTTGTAGGCCTGATCACGAAGTTCCGTTAATTCATTAAGTTGAACTTTACGGTGATCACCCGCTTTATGAAGGTTGTAGTTAGCATGTTTCAAGGCCCAATAGGCTTTGTGCTCAAGCTCGATCGGTAAATGACATGCTTCCCGTATACAAGCTTGTACGGAGTACACCCGATGGGTGTTTTGTAAGCTGTACGAAAGGCCCAAAGTGCATCATCTAGTTAGTCCGACCAAGAGGCACGGTTTTCACCTATGGTCCTCTCCAGAATCCGTTTTATACCATGGTTAGAAACTTCCACTTGCCCACTACTTTGTGGGTGATACACGGTGGAAAGACGGTGAGTAACACTGTACTTAAGCATGACCTTTGCGAATTGATCATTGCAAAAGTGCGTACCGCGATCACTAATGATAGCACGAGGAGTTCCAAAATGAGCAAAGAGGGATTTCAAAAATTTCACAACAACTCGGGCATCGTTGGTAGGTAAGGCTTTTGCCTCAACCCATTTTGACAAATAGTTAACAGCCACGAGTATGTACTTGTTTCCACGCGAAGATGGGAAAGGCCCCATAAAATCAATGCCCCAGACGTCAAAAAATTTCACAAACTTGAATGGCATTTTGTGGCATTTCGTTCTTTTGTGAAATATTCCCGTGACGCTGACAAGCATCACAGGTTTTGACTAAGTCGTGGGCATCCTTATAGATTGTGGGCCAATAGAAACTGGAGTCAAACACCTTTTTAGCGGTGAAGTTTGGACTTTGGTGTCCCCCGGTGGGTCCAGCATGGCAAGCCTTGAGAATATCATTGGCTTCCTGTCCGTAAACACATCGCCTGATGACTTGATCGGCACAAATTTTGAATAAGTAGGGGTCGTCCCAGAAGTAATGTTTAATGTCTTTAAAAAATTTGTTTTTCTGTTGGGATGACATCCCCTTCACAATGAAGTTACCCGCATGTTAGTTTGCAAAATCGGCAAACCATGGGGTAGTAGAGTCACCACGAAAAGAAACCACATTGAGTGTCTCGAGAGGAAATGTTTCATTTATTTCTTGTTAAAACTTAAAAGAGTGGAGGATATAGTGAGTTCACTGAGTTGAGTGTAGTATAGTCTGCTGGATTTTATATACTTGGTCCATTTTGTTTTTGTTGCGGGTGTGGTCCTTGGGGTTTCGACCCGTCACGGATCCAGTCCTAATATAAACCTTAGGCTATACGCAGTGGAACGTAAAAACTCGGTTGAGCTCCATCAGTGACCGACGGACTTTGAAGTCTATCGAGGCCTTTGTGGAACATCGGTCGAGGAACCAAAAAAAAAAAACAATCGGTCGAATTTATGACCAATTATTTGCACACAAAAACTATGTCCGTTTGATATTAAAAAAAAAAAAAAAAAAGTTCATCGACTATGGCACTTGGGTCATGTCTGGTCACCGGAGAGAAAAAGTTGACGTGGCAGCTGGTGACCCAGGTCACCATTGTGGGTAGCCTTAGTTATGAAGGTGCAAATGGTACAAGGTACGAGTGGTTATCAATCTACTTGTGATGTTATGTTTCTTTATCGCATAACATGGTTTGATATTTCAATAATGTGTCCAGGGGCGGAGCCAAGATTTTAAGTTAAGGGGGGCCGAACTTTATTTACAGGTCTTACATCTTGATATCTCCATATCTCCAGGATCGAATAATGAAAAAAAATTCATGCGTATCATCATACAAGAATCAATAAAAAGGAAAACAAGGAAGATTGAGGTTGAACCCTTAATAATCTTATATATTAAACGTGAAATGGTTAACTTGTTGATTACAAACTCCTACATATATATACAAGATGAATCGACACTTATGAAGGGTTGTGTTGTTTCATTGTACCGTTTCATCAACCAACACACCCTTTGAAACCTAAACTAAATAACCGTTTATAACCCTAACAAACTAAACGACTCTTGTAACCCCGCCCATATCCAAAGTCTATTTACAGGCTTTTACATAAACCAAATACTAAACTATTCTAATTACAATTTATAACACCAATCTTCTAACTTTAACTATTGTTTTGTCATTATAATTCCAACATATTCCTCCCTGATGACAAAACAAAATGTATACCAAAACGTATCAAAAGTATATAAGAATATATAAAAAGTATATAAGAACGTGGATAAAAAATCAAAAAACTTTAAATAAACTGAAAATTTTAAATTATAAACGGCCGTTAGTTTAAAGGATGAACGCTGCAACGGTCCTTGGCCAAAAGGGCTAACGTGTAACTACTAACGGAAGTTACTTAACGCCGGTTAAACCCAGGGACCAAAACGGAACCAACATTTCCCCATAGGGAGGTCGCCTGCAATTTCGAAAGAGCAAGGACTAAACGTGCAATCTGGGCAAACCACAGGGACCATTTCTGCAATTTACTCTAAACAAAACCCATCCATTTCTTATCTCATTTCCCTTGTAACAACAAACCCTAACACCCCTCCTGTCACCACAACCTCTAACCGATTTTGATTATTGATGCTTATTGGGTTTGATAAAACTGTTATATAGGTATTGTTTATAGTTACTTGAGTGTGTTGTTTTCAGCTTATTTAACAAGTGCTTATTTGAGCTATTTTATTCGTAGTTTAAAGCTTTTTGTTTCTGCTGATTTGAGCTATTTTAGGGCTGTTTATAGGTTTTTGAGTGTTGCTTTCAGCTTTTTAGTGTTTATTTGAGCTATTTAAGTGCTTAATTGAAATGGGTGTGTTTTAGTGCTGAATTGAATGAAATAGGTGTGTCCGTTTGAAAATTATAATGATCACTATCTTTTATATGTTAAATAAAAGCAGGTGTTGGGGTTATGTGTTTCTTCAGTTGTGTGTGCTTTGGCTCTCTAAATGTTACTGACACTTGTGATTAATTTTGATTTACAGCTTGTTGTTAGCTTGTTAAGGAACTATCTATCTAATCGAGGAACAAAACGCCGAAGCTTGAGCCAAAATAAAAAATGTCAGACCACATACCTTTTGAAATCCAATCAGAAATTATGAAAAGGCTTCCTGTCAAATCACTAATTCAATTCCGATCCGTTTCGAAACAATGGAAGTCTTTTATTGACAGCCTGAAATTCATAAACAACTATCACATTAATAATGTAAACCCCCAACATCATCTACTTGTAAGTTACGAGCTCGATTCAGTCCAAACATATACTTCAATTATCGATGACAATACTTTCCCCGAACAAAAGTTTCCCTTAACAGCCCCGGAGTCCCTTAGCTTATTAAGAAGCACATTAACACTTAGTTCCGACGGGTTGTTATGTTTTTACGGTTTTTACGGAGACGTTGATTCAAAAACTAAGATGGCTGTTATCTGGAATCCTACTATTAGGAAATCTGTTGGTATTGTTATTATCCCTAAAGCGGGGTATAGGCGTACCGTTGTTGGTTTTGGGGTTTGTCCGGATACTAGTGACCCTAAGCTTGTTAAGATTTCTGTTAAAAAACCTAGTATGTGGGAGGTTGAGGTTTTTACGTTAAGTACACGTGTTTGGAAAACTGTGTATACGGGTACGCCTTTTAAATTGTGTGATTTGGCGTGTTTTCAGGTTTTTGTAAATGGGGTTATTTATTTTCGTGCTTATGATGATATGTTTTTGGATGATGGAGTTAGGTCTAATTTTGTTATTTCGTTTGATTTGAAGAGTGAGAAGTTTGGTGAAGTGTGTCTTCCGGAGAGATTAGTACATACACTTCATCTAAATGTGGCGAAGGTGAATGAGTCGCTTGGTTTGCTTGAGTATTATATTGAGGGTGAGACATGTTTGTGGTGTGTGGACAAGGAAAGATGGTGCTAATAAACCGTTTACCAAGATATATACCGTTAAGGTTGAGGGTAAGTCGGTGTATTATAATGTATTGGGGTTTAGGAACAACGGTGAAGTTGTAATGGAACTTGATGAAGAGCCTGGAATTGTACTTTATGAACCCTTGTCTGGGCATACCCGTGGTGTTGGGATTATTGGAAAGCGACTTACGTTCTACGTGAGGTCATATACGGAAACGCTACTTTTGCTTGATCAGTCAGATTCCATCATTCATTAACAACGATGATGGTGCTATATTGCAGGGTGTCGTGATCAAGCTGTAGGTATCACATCAGACTTTATTATTCAGTTTAGTTTATGTTACTAGAAAGATAAGTGTGAACATATTTGTAAGGGAATGCTGGTGAAGGTGGTTCATTGGTTGGTATCGCTGGTAATTGGTTTGCTGATATGATCTGTATTTTGATGTCACGATTAGAATATTATGCACATGATGATTAGGGTTACATTGTTTTGAAAGTGAGAGTGGTAACTGATTAATGAAATGGTTAAGATCAACTATATTTGGGACGATAGATTATATAGTATCTGCAGCTGTTTACTTATTTGCGTGTGTATTTTGCTTTGTTTGTTTGTTATTTGTAACATTTAATTAGTTGGTTATTTATCTTTTTGTTATTTAGAGATGTAGTGCTGATGTGCAGCTTTTCCATCGATTAATGCTATGTATTGATGCAAAGATTTTTACTGAAGTTATTTAAATGACTGTATTTGTGTTTTCTGTAAGGCTTTTCTTTTTAAATGATGGCAAGCATGGGCGCTATTGAATTATATGAACAGCCATTTTTATAAACGGGTCGAAATGCCATTCCTTTTTTACAGAGCACCGGTTAGTATAATTTTATGGTTTAGCATTATAGAAGAAATGATAGGATGATTTTTATATAGCATTGTCTTTTCTATTTTGCTTCTCATTTCCCAATTGGCATTTCCAATTACTATAAGTCTAGTTTGAAAGCGAAATCATCCGTAGCCTCCCAGATTATGAACTCAACATTCATGTTTGGAAGTTCAATTGCATGACATTTATGCAGTTGCACAACTATATCCAATAAATGATAAGGCGTTGTATAATTGGGATATGTTTCTACAGCCAACATTGTGTTGGATGTGGTAGCCTACAGGTTCAATAGCTAGACATACAAGCCATGGATGTCAAGCTTATTTATATTACTAGGGATACTACAATATCACTTGAAGGGAACGCTACCCTCCGAGTTACTTTCAAATTAAAGGTGAGATTTAGGCGTTCTTAGACCATGGGATGGATTAAGATCCTTTCATGGTCAAGTGAACACGATAGATAATGTATGTTAGGCAAAAATGTGACGCATTTCAATTGTTTGAAATCAAGTTCAAGTGAACGTGATCTCATCCATGTTTTCCACCATCTAATCTAATCTCTTATATGTGAAGGTGCTTTTAAATTCAAAGTGGTGATGCTATAATGTCACGTTTATTTTGAAACTTAAGGCGATGGATTAACCTGGCGCCACGTTAGCGCCACATCAACTATAACATTTAAATTCTAACATCATAAAAACACCCATTATCATAACAATATACTACAATACTCTTCTGCAGACGAACAATAATGAGGAATACTCGTTTTTCTTTTTTAACCTCTAAGTTACAGCTATTAATAAATACTTAATGCATCATAATTGTTGTCATTTACTAAAGATGATTAACAAAATTCCATAGATGGCAGGTCTCTTTCCCTCTACCGCATGATGTTCAAAACCTGAAAGGCATGTGGAAAAAATAAGCTTAGTACATGGCAAGTTCATAACTTCTATTGACATTTGTAATACACTTGTTCAACAAAACGTCAATGTTAAGAAAACACCGAGATGGTTCTCATAGTGAAAACTGAATTCATAGTTTATCTTTAACATGAAATTCAGAACTGGAGAATTTGCATGTGCTTCTCAATTCAAAATTTCTTTTTTAACATTAGCTGCTCATTATTACTGTCAAAGGGTGATAATTCGATACTCAAAGAGTGACCAGAGGATAAAATAGAGAAACTCAACCATCATGTCATAGATGCTACAATATTCACATTGTTCTTACCAACCAGAAAATCTTAGGGGGCGTTTGCTATGCATAAAGAAATCACTATAGGTTTGGATATAATAATAGGGTTGAATGGGAGTAGGTATGACTGCTTATATATTGCCATTCAGTTTGTTTAATGACATATACAAACACAACACCAATGAATTCCTCAAATATTATTTAGATTGTTTATTAGATGCACAAAACCATAACTAAACAAAACAAAATAACAATGAAGACAATGACTCGGGAAGGGAGAAACGAAGATGATGGGAGACGAAATGAGATCGACGGTGACAAACCCATACTGTAAATGAGATATAAGATGATGGGCCATACACCACTACATATGAGGCAATGACAAATGGATGATGATTGAATAGAATCAGAAATTGCGGCTGTGATAACAACGGCGAGAACGAATATGAAAGGGAGAATGGCAATGTTCGATGATGAGGGAGAAGGGTAGAAGTAGAACATCAGGCGCAGAGTAGTTAAACCATGAAGTACTATGGAAATGAGATATAAGCACAGCTTTGACCCCATGTTTGGATCTTTTGGTCTCGTTCCCTTTTTTATTCCAAGGACTGTTTACCAAACACTTAACAGCAACTTTGTATGGAAATGAATCCATTCCTACACTCATATACCAAACACCTCCATATGTTGGCTGCATTTGACAGGGGTGAAGAGGGGCTTTTTGTGATACATATTAATTCTTAATAAAGACAAAGTTAATTCCAAAACTTACTACACTAACAGCGCCAAAAAAGGATTTTAATGAACAATAATAGTTTAAAATTTCAACTTGTACACAATTGTTAATGGGCATCATAACAGAGCAATTAGTGTTGAGTACTATCCAAACATTCTGTTATCAAAATAGAGTTTGATCACATAAATCAAGAGAACAAATCGAGCAATGGAATAACTAAGTAATTGCATCGTTAACAATATAACTGAGCACGTAAATCATACCTGAAACAAAAAGCTGAATCACACATTAGCAAAAGATGGAATGAACTGAAAGCCTTCAACAAGATCTACATCTGGTCCCAAATCAGAGATTGTGATGAGAGTCTTTGACACGAATTTGTATTGTACAACCTTTTTATCTAGTTCCATCACAAGAAAAGAATCTTCTTCTCTTTCTCCCAAAACAATACAAAAAAAGCTTTTGTAAATACTCCACCTTTTGTAAAACGGCTTTACAGTGTCACTAAGATTAACAATGCACTTTACTGACCATTCAGAATACACGCTCCCCTTCTCATAAATAGTAAAATGGCGGGAATTATCCTTACGAACAAGGAGCAAACAACCACGAGACTCAAACAGCTTACATTCATAAAAACGCCTATTTAAGGTTAAAGGGGTTTGTAAGGCTGTTAAAAAAACTGGATGCTCATTCATGATATCTAACTTGAAAATGTCACTCTTACCATTTATCCAACAAATGGCATCATTCCAATAAACTCCATACTTAAACCAAACAAAACTAAGTTCGGGAAATTGATGCCCGCAAAGACTCCAATTGCCCGTTTCTGAAGAGTAAGTGTGTATTCGAATCCATTCTTCAAAAGGTTCAGCATAAATTACTTTATAGTGAGGTGATTTAGTAGGATCAAAAGCCATTTTCAAACCACCCGCAGAAAACTTGTCATAATATGTCACATTATCGGGTTCTGGAATCAGCTTAAACATATTAGAAATGGATGGATCGTATACATATAACTTCCCAGAAAGTGTACTGCATAAAAGCAAACCATTGCACGAATCCAAAATCTCAATATCACTCTTATGTCGTACCTCTGGGCCAAAAGTGAATTTGGTGTCGAGTAAGAAAGATGTGCAAATTGGAATGCGGATATCCAACGGCACAAAATCATAACTGATATAGTGTGAAGTTTTTTTGAGAAAGAGACCAGAAATCGGGTCGAGGTTCGGGCGAAAAGTGACACTAGCGCCTTTAATAAGGGATAACCAGCGTTTGGATACGGATTTAAACAAAATAAGAGAAAGAAGAGGTAACCTTACTAAGATTTCTTTTAACAGATCGTCGTTGGAGATAACCGAGCTTTCTGGATCTGCCATTTCCGGTTGTGAAATTTGATTTAGAACCCTAAAAATTCCGGCTGTTAAAAGAGGGGAGATGATTGGCACACTCCAACTTTTTATTTGCACACTCAACTGTACAACTAATTAATGCAGAAAATTAATACAGTACAAGTCTGGCATGCATGAATTAGAGTGTGCCAATCAATTAGTGATGTGTGCAAATCATTTCCCTTAAAAGAGTGGAGGATATGATGAGTTCACTGAGTTGAGTGTAGCGTGGTCTGCCGGATTTTATGGACTTGGTCCATTTTGCTTTTGTTGCGGGTGTGGTCCTTGTGGTTTCGACCCGTCACGGATCCAGTCCAAAAATACTCCATAAATGGCTCTTGTGTTGAAAAAATCGGTACCACTAATTCGGCACGGGATCGGTACGGTACCGGTACCGTGCTCATCCCTATCTTCATGCTTTATAAGTAGAGATATTAGAGATGGTTAAATCAAATAATTTTAGTTTGAACAACCAACATGCTTCATAGGGTGTCAAGATGGCAAATGTGAAATGATCATCTTGACACCCTATTGACCATCCTTATAAACTTCTGTTATACTCATTTCATCACAACACATTCCCAAACTTTTCTCCCCTCAAAAATCTTTATCAACTTTTTTATCTTTCAAATCTGAAACTATGGTGTGTTGTTGGTGTAGAAGACAAGCTATTATAAGGACTTTATGGTTGAACAACAACCCATGAAGAAGGTTTTATGCTTGCCCGCAACCGGTAAGCGCATTTTAAAATTTTGATGTTTATGTTTTAAGCTCTAAGTGTATAGTAACACTGTTATTATTATTATTATTATTATTATTATTATTATTATTATTATTATTATTATTATTATTATTATTATTATTATTATTATTATTATTATTATTATCTAACTTGTCATTTTATAATTTAGGGTTCTGGTTGTCGGTTTATTAGCTGATGTGACCCAGCTATGTGTGCTCGGTCTACTGTCATTATGCCAGGATTGTTAAGGTTCAAAAAATGAACTAGAAGCTGCACTTCAAGCATGCCAAAAAGATCGAGTTTTTTTGGTTGACCATAATCCTTTTAATATTTATTTAACAAAATATAGTACTTTAAAATTTGTGTAATAAAATACAATACTTTTACATAAACCATGGTTTTTTGGCTGATGGCATTAAAATTAAACAAAAAATAAAATACTCTTAAATACTTATTTTCACTCTTCCTTTACTCCATTCCATTAAAAAAAATATAGTAAATAAATAAATAAATAACATATTACTAATTTGCTAAACAAAACATAGTCACTTAATCATGACAACACCAGATGAAGTCGCGGCACTCAAGTTCATTCGTCAACACCTTTTGTTACTTTTTAACCAACTGATAAAAATCTATAGCATCATCAGTAGGGACACGTCATATAGACTGAAGTAGTCTACATATCATTAGTAACATCATCAGCACTTTAGGCCCTAAACGGATATGCATTATTTCCATTTACGTATGCTTAATTTGTAATTAACGTTACCACTCAGTTTTTACTACTAACGTATACCCAATACTTCCGACTACGATCCTAACATATTTTCATACTCATTATAATAATATAAAAAAAAATTATATTATTAATATACCCAGTGTTTTCAAATCAACTGCTACGTTTTCTGGCCGAAGCTTATAACTCCGTCGGTTTGCGATATTTCAACCCGATAATTATTTTAACACCCGATTCTTATCAGGAATGTAATTTCATGATTTTTACAACTTTGTCATATTTTATTTCAACTCGTCACGATTTATTTTTAGTTAACTCGGTACCCGATAACGCCGAATGGATACACAAAACAACTAATACTTCCAACAACTAGACAAGATTATTAATTAGCCTCAAGCTTCCCACCCAGTCTTCCCACTTTTCTTCCATGTGATACTAATTAAACAAAGACCAAGACTTTTCAACAAATATCTACACTTCATTCTTTCATTTCTACATTTCAAGAAAACTAGCAAACTTCATTTTCTCTTTCTCTTCTTCATAT
Organism: Artemisia argyi; assembly: GCA_030686995.1. Taxonomy (NCBI): domain Eukaryota; kingdom Viridiplantae; phylum Streptophyta; class Magnoliopsida; order Asterales; family Asteraceae; genus Artemisia; species Artemisia argyi. The sequence goes on from CM060688.1 coordinate 1,237,834, forward strand.
TTTCGGCCAAGAGAAGAAAAATAAGAAGAATCCATCAAACTTTCAAGATCAATACATAATCAAGCTTTACTTTCATTCCTTGTTAAGGTTTTGTGATAAAAACCTAGGTTTCTTAATCAATTTCTCATCAAATCACCTCAAATCTTCAAGTAAGCTTCAAGAACACTTTTTGATCTTTTCATACTTTCATTTACTTTATATATTTATGTATTTTCAAGATATACTAGTTGGTAATGCAACTTACTTATGTTTTAGATACCACTTTGCACATAAACTATCTTTAACACTAGATCTATAAATTTCACTAGTAATCTCATGAGATCCACCAAGGTTGTTGATGTTTATGAACCCATGACACCCTAAGAAGGTGTATGGTAGATTAAGGGTTGTATTGAAGTTGATTGGAAGGTTTTTGTACAAGTTACAAACTAGGAAAACCCATTTTTGAAACAACACATAACCTACTGTCCCATTTTGTAAACCGTGGGAAACTCAGGGGCTAGGGTGTAATTTTGGACCAAAGATTTAGAAAATAATTTCAAAAACGAATCTATGGGCGAAAGAACGGATTATGTAACAATTCGCAATTTCAGGTTAACTTTTTTTCCTGAAAATTTTACTATTCACTTTTTACTATTCACTTTTCACTATTCATCTCAGAAATTTTTATTTCATATTCTCGTAAGTTAAACTATTTTAACGATAATCCAAGAGTTTGACGCTCGTCGGATCATTTCTGCAAAAATCACAAAGCCGTGTCCGAGATTTACTTTTAGGTTTAAACGTCCTGCCAGCATCCCGATATATCCATAAAACGTCATAAACAATAGAAATATGATTTTCTATTATTTTATGACAATTCCAAAAGTTTTGGAATTTTACGTTTTCCAGTTCAGCGTTTTACGCGAATTACGCGTTTTAGACCCGTGTTTCCAGTTTTTAGCAGGGTTTTACCACCCAAATGGAACCTACCACTCATTTTATATTTTATTATGGAACATATGGACATGTTTAACAATACTTTCAAATTCCATAATTTTACGACACCCGGTTTTACGTTTTGAGGCTTAATCATTTACGGTTAGCGATTTACGGAGTCAAAACTAGCTACATACTTAGGATAATACCATCAAAAGTTCACACCATGTTCTCCAAGTTCTTGAAACCGCCACTAGGGGGGGGGGGGGCATTCACACTTGTGGCATGATCTCATGACTTTAGCCATTAGATCAAGATTTAATTACAACTTTGTCACCAAGTTATGTAACTTTCCTAGTTGTTTCCTAACCTCCTCAACTCACTATAAATACTCCCCTCCTCCCCTCATTTAAACGCCACACCTCACCCTCCCCATCCTCTCATCCTTAGCTCATTCTCTTCCAAGTTTCATGCAAGATTCAAGTGCAAGTTCAAGGTTGAAACCCTAGTTTCTTTTAGATAATCAAAACACTTCCATAACCTCATATACTTGGTGATTTCTCTTGAGTTTGAATCCACTCAAGTCACCTAAACCTTCATCATCCATCTTTCAAGAATACCAAGGGTAGAAAGATTGCATGAAGTGAAAAAGGGTTGAAGCAAGTCTATCAAAGTCCTATCCTTACTAGTTACTTTCCTTTCTTTGTTGAAAGCCACAAGTTGTAAGCCAAACCCTAACTTGCTTCTTGTTAAATAATCATGTTCATGTTATTTACCTATTATTCTTGCTATATTATGTCTTGTATGCAAGTCCATGATGTATAAAAATGAGTAAAAGATGTTGTTATAATGGATTGTTAAGATAAGTTACTAAAACAAGCAAACTAGTGATTTTCTTGGAAAGACCTGATTAAAATGGTAAAAATATGATATTGGATTATTACATATTGTAGTAGAGGACCTAACAAGGAAACCGTAGCAATTTGAACCACCTAAAACGAATATACGAGTCAAAAGTTATGACGATTTGAAATTACCAAAACTTTGCGGCAAACTGCCAAATACCATTCTGATCAAATTTGGGTTTTGAAAGTCACACTTCTGGTCTGATTCATCAAAAAGTTAAAACACGAAAGTTGTCCGGAACGCCGTTTTCGTTCAGGAACAAAGAAGCTCGAGACCTAAAAATGCTTTCCGAGTGATAAAATTCTTCAAATTCTGAACAGCCCATTTTTAGGCAAAAGTCACTAGATTATGGTTATACTTTGAAAGGAACAAGAGGTCTTATGACCTATAATCAAGACCACAACCATGGCTAGAGCCAAGGTTGTGTCTCATGACCTTGGAACAAGGACCAAAGGTCATGGCTAGGCCATGACGAAATGACCATACCAACTTACATAGGCGTAAACATGAAACAATGAATTAGGCGATAACTTGAACAAGCAATTTGGATCTACTTCACTTAAAAAGGAACCATGAGATTTTACCAAGAGAAAATGGTCAAACAAGACTTATGAAACTACCCCTAATAACAATCTTCATGTACTAATAAACTTTCCTAAGTTTATCCAAATATCGGACATGTAACTTTTCGGATCAAAACTTATATCTATATATTTTATCAACTACTACAATAGTAGGGAGCCTCATGTGAGGAGTTCATTATGTAAGCCGTCGAGATGAGTTGTGGATTTACGAGTTAAAGTGTCCTGGCTCCTCGAACGCTTACTAACATGACTTCTGAATTATGTCGGCCCGAACGGTAGTAAACGATATACCCAAAACATACATGTTTCATGAATCTTTCTTTCAAAGACTTACAATATACATCATACCACATCATGGACTAAATGCAAGATATATATAGGCACTTATTCATATTCTTTACTCCGATCCTAAGTCGCAACATTCTATTATAGGTTACTCGTAGAAACCTTCGCGATTCGACTATTACATTCACTACTCACTACATAACTTAAGGTGAGTTCGTAGCCCCACTTTCTATTGTTTAACTATTTTACAAACCCATGGGGGGAATACATGCTACTATTTTTCTACTCGAACACAATGTTTTCTACTGTATGCTACCCGACGATGTTTTATTGTCACTAAGTAACGATTGCCATGTTCGAAGTCCCTATATCATGAACCATTAGTCACTACCTATAGTGAGCGCGAATATTGTGAATAGATCTATTGGGATTGACGGATCCCATTTGTGTTGAACAACGACGAGTTCACACAAATGCACTATATTTGAGATTTAGCGGTATAATGGCAAAAGTACCTTGATAGGGCTTCTATAATGCCAATTTTGTTGGTTCGATGTTAATGTTTTGGTTGCATGAGCTTAGTGAAATAAATAACGATTTTGTTTTCTAACTATGAGTGTGAGTCTATAGCTCACACTACGACATATTGTGTTCAAACGATTTAACTAAACTCTACGAATTCCACTCAACCTTTGTGTTGACCTCTCAAGCATGTATTTCAGGTTCATGACGATCAAGGATGGTACGGAAGGGCACGGATACTCAAGAGGGCTATAAATTTTATTATCATTCAAAACTCATTTAATGTAAATTGTAAACATGGAACCATCTGGGACCTCATTTTGTAATCTCTGATATTTATATAATTTGAATGATAAATCTTTTAAAACGACTCAATTGGAGTTCGTTTTCTATTATTGTGACTATTGTGCCGTCAAGTAACACCCAGTTCGAATTCCGCTGCATCAATGAATTGGGGGTGTTACAGATTGGTACCAGAGCCATGGTTATAGAGAAATGGGTCTAATTGATACCTAAACTATAACTACAATTACAAGCAAAAACATTTTATAGCCTTCCGCTCTCCGTGTCTTCCATCCTCCAGACGATTATGGACTTATTAAGCATTTTATGCTACATGAACATATAAGTATATTTATATATACATTCGAGTTATTTTCAATCATTTTATCTAAACATATCTACACATGCCTATTCTATGGCATTTCGACACAACCACATTCTCCCAACCATGTTCCTACTCCAACATTTTATATCCAAGACATTGTAACTAATTACAATGGTCTTTTCTATTTCCCGGACATTGTATGACACAATGGTCTTAATCATTTCTCAAATGTTTTGAGTCACACAATGGTCTAATCTACTTCCGAGACATTGTGATTTGTGCAATGGTCTCTGGAATTATTCCACCACCTCATCAACATCATTTCATATGATATCAAAAACCCATCACAATCTATCGATTTCCAAACAAGAAATATGAGATTTCTAAAGGACAAACTAATCCATCATCGACAAAAGCTGAACTTTCTCTACATTCATCAAAGTTTTCTTCTGAAACCTTCATTATTAAAAGTTCGTGATCCTGGCCAAGTATGTTCTATTTTAGAACTACTTAAAGCTTCCTTTCCATACGTACCTACCCTTACTATCTTCTATGCAATGGAATATGAAAACATACGTTACAAGTCTTGTATGGACGGGACTTGCAATTGAAGGGTTTGACATCGCCTTTGTTTAGTGGACAGTTTCCCGAAAGCAACGGACATATCACAAGTATACCTAATTTAGGTATTTAAAAATTTTATCGAACCTTGGCTAAATATAGACTAGTCACCTATATTTAACCTAGGGACAGTGGAATATAGTCTGACTAACTATATTCGACTTAAAATTTTCAAATACTGAGAATAGTTGTACTAGGGTTATGTTTAGATTGATTTCCTACATGAACACGATAAACCACCAGAATACATTAAAACAATCTAGAGACACGATAATGTCTTACCACTCAGCGAAATCTTGACACCTTATTTGTACTACCTAATTTCATTCTTGAAAGTTTTCATTTATGAGATAATCCGAACTACTATCTTGGGATAGTTATCAATTCTTCTCTTCATCCTGTAGAAGTACTATCCTGTTTAGGTCCTAAGGATACCATTCCATCATAAACCTTTAAAATCTCTTAAGATTTTCAAAACAAACTCAACATCTATACCTAAGAGTATTAATGTTAAGCATACACTACACACTTTTGTTCATCAACATATCACATCATTATCTTCACAACCGTTGCAACCACAAACTCATTAATAGATCTTGATGCACTTTTAAAGCTCAAATCATCTATAGTTACACCACAAGCACCCTCATCAGCCTTACAAGATTGAATATTCATCTTGTACTTTTGGAACACCAGTATCATCTCGTAATACACTACCTTGTAACTCACCGGCTAATTGTGAATGTTGTGTTGAGAATTCTTAAGTAGGATGATTTGTAATTATTTGAATGGATTGGGATGCCTTTTCATTTAAATAAAGACATTGTAAATCACCGAACCATAAGTTTATATTTCCCTATTTACATTGTTTGGGATGCCTCTCTATGTAAATAAAGAATTATTAACAAGTGGACTTATTTGTATCCGAAATAACATAAGTATGAAGTCAATAAACACTAGGTACAACAACCGATTACCTACTAGGCTATGATTGCAACTACTATCTCAATTCCTATTAATATTCGACTGCTATATCAATTTCCTTTGATATTCGATTATTACCATACCTTTCCTACATAAAAGTAAGCCTCATCCTACACCATACACTGAAACGACAAATCAAACTACATCACTAGTAATCCCAGACTTTAGTCCTCATAAGTAACCACACCTTTTCATTGACACCAATCCAACATATGACACACAAAGAACTTCGGGACGAAGTTCCCCGTAAGGGGTAGAGACTGTAACAATTCGCAATTTCAGGTTAACTTTTATTCCTGAAAATTTTACTATTCACTTTTTACTATTCACTTTTCACTATTCATCTCAGAAATTTTTATTTCATATTCTCGTAAGTTAAACTATTTTAACGATAATCCAAGAGTTTGACGCTCGTCGGATCATTTCTGCAAAAATCACAAAGCCGTGTCCGAGATTTACTTTTAGGTTTAAATGTCCTTCCAGCATCCCGATATATCCATAAAACGTCATAAACAATAGAAATATGATTTTCTATTATTTTATGACAATTCCAAAAGTTTTGGAATTTTACGTTTTCCAGTTCAGCGTTTTACGCGAATTACGCGTTTTAGACCCGTGTTTCCAGTTTTTAGCAGGGTTTTACCACCCAAATAGAACCTACCACTCATTTTATATTTTATTATGGAACATATGGACATGTTTAACAATACTTTCAAATTCCATAATTTTACGACACCCGGTTTTACGTTTTGAGGCTTAATCATTTACGGTTAGCGATTTACGGAGTCAAAACTAGCTACATACTTAGGATAATACCATCAAAAGTCCACACCTTGTTCTCCAAGTTCTTGAAACCGCCACTAGGGGGGGGCATTCACACTTGTGGCATGATCTCATGACTTTAGCCATTAGATCAAGATTTAATTACAACTTTGTCACCAAGTTATGTAACTTTCCTAGTTGTTTCCTAACCTCCTCAACTCACTATAAATACTCCCCTCCTCCCCTCATTTAAACGCCACACCTCACCCTCCCCATCCTCTCATCCTTAGCTCATTCTCTTCCAAGTTTCATGCAAGATTCAAGTGCAAGTTCAAGGTTGAAACCCTAGTTTCTTTTAGATAATCAAAACACTTCCATAACCTCATATACTTGGTGATTTCTCTTGAGTTTGAATCCACTCAAGTCACCTAAACCTTCATCATCCATCTTTCAAGAATACCAAGGGTAGAAAGATTGCATGAAGTGAAAAAGGGTTGAAGCAAGTCTATCAAAGTCCTATCCTTACTAGTTACTTTCCTTTCTTTGTTGAAAGCCACAAGTTGTAAGCCAAACCCTAACTTGCTTCTTGTTAAATAATCATGTTCATGTTATTTACCTATTATTCTTGCTATATTATGTCTTGTATGCAAGTCCATGATGTATAAAAATGAGTAAAAGATGTTGTTATAATGGATTGTTAAGATAAGTTACTAAAACAAGCAAACTAGTGATTTTCTTGGAAAGACCTGATTAAAATGGTAAAAATATGATATTGGATTATTAAATATTGTAGTAGAGGACCTAACAAGGAAACCGTAGCAATTTGAACCACCTAAAACGAATATACGAGTCAAAAGTTATGACGATTTGAAATTACCAAAACTTTGCGGCAAACTGCCAAATACCATTCTGATCAAATTTGGGTTTTGAAAGTCACACTTCTGATCTGATTCATCAAAAAGTTAAAACACGAAAGTTGTCCGGAACGCCGTTTTCGTTCAGGAACAAAGAAGCTCGAGACCTAAAAATGCTTTCCGAGTGATAAAATTCTTCAAATTCTGAACAGCCCATTTTTAGGCAAAAGTCACTAGATTATGGTTATACTTTGAAAGGAACAAGAGGTCTTATGACCTATAATCAAGACCACAACCATGGCTAGAGCCAAGGTTGTGTCTCATGACCTTGGAACAAGGACCAAAGGTCATGGCTAGGCCATGACGAAATGATCATACCAACTTACATAGGCGTAAACATGAAACAATGAATTAGGCGATAACTTGAACAAGCAATTTGGATCTACTTCACTTAAAAAGGAACCATGAGATTTTACCAAGAGAAAATGGTCAAACAAGACTTATGAAACTACCCCTAATAACAATCTTCATGTACTAATAAACTTTCCTAAGTTTATCCAAATATCGGACATGTAACTTTTCGGATCAAAACTTATATCTATATATTTTATCAACTACTACAATAGTAGGGAGCCTCATGTGAGGAGTTCATTATGTAAGCCGTCGAGATGAGTTGTGGATTTACGAGTTAAAGTGTCCTGGCTCCTCGAACGCTTACTAACATGACTTCTGAATTATGTCGGCCCGAACGGTAGTAAACGATATACCCAAAACATACATGTTTCATGAATCTTTCTTTCAAAGACTTACAATATACATCATACCACATCATGGACTAAATGCAAGATATATATAGGCACTTATTCATATTCTTTACTCCGATCCTAAGTCGCAACATTCTATTATAGGTTACTCGTAGAAACCTTTGCGATTCGACTATCACATTCACTATTCACTACATAACTTAAGGTGAGTTCGTAGCCCCACTTTCTATTGTTTAACTATTTTACAAACCCATGGGGGGAATACATGCTACTATTTTTCTACTCGAACACAATGTTTTCTACTGTATGCTACCCGACGATGTTTTATTGTCACTAAGTAACGATTGCCATGTTCGAAGTCCCTATATCATGAACCATTAGTCACTACCTATAGTGAGCGCGAATATTGTGAATAGATCTATTGGGATTGACGGATCCCATTTGTGTTGAACAACGACGAGTTCACACAAATGCACTATATTTGAGATTTAGCGGTATAATGGCAAAAGTACCTTGATAGGGCTTCTATAATGCCAATTTTGTTGGTTCGATGTTAATGTTTTGGTTGCATGAGCTTAGTGAAATAAATAACGATTTTGTTTTCTAACTATGAGTGTGAGTCTATAGCTCACACTACGACATATTGTGTTCAAACGATTTAACTAAACTCTACGAATTCCACTCAACCTTTGTGTTGACCTCTCAAGCATGTATTTCAGGTTCATGACGATCAAGGATGGTACGGAAGGGCACAGATACTCAAGAGGGCTATAAATTTTATTATCATTCAAAACTCATTTAATGTAAATTGTAAACATGGAACCATCTGGGACCTCATTTTGTAATCTCTGATATTTATATAATTTGAATGATAAATCTTTTAAAACGACTCAATTGGAGTTCGTTTTCTATTATTGTGACTATTGTGCCGTCAAGTAACACCCAGTTCGAATTCCGCTGCATCCATGAATTGGGGGTGTTACAGATTAAAACGAGTTTATAACGAAGAAGTTATGCTAAAAACAAGTTAACGACGAAAACTATATTTTCAGAAAATTTCATTGCTGTCTCAGTTTTTCATGGACTGTTTTGAGGTGTAAAACTTAATCTAGCCATCCCGGCTTATCAAAAATAAGTTAGTATGTTGTCCCACGATTCCGAGGATATAAATAACGTAGAAAACAAGCTTATAATGACCAAGATATACACGTTTGAAACCCGACGAAACTCTATTTATTTTGACAGCTTTTACTATAATAGAATTTTTCTATGTATTGAACATTATATTTTCAAGTAACGACATTGGAAGCGATATTTCTTAACCATCGAGGCGCGTACGATCAAAAGTTAAATGAGACAACACCTAGATAATGTTACAAGGTTTTCAAAAACGCCGAGCTTGACCATTAATACTTAACGTACAATATTTTACGACTAGTTTTGCGAGACCAATTTGGGCATATTTTCAAGTAAGGAAAAGCGTTATTTTACGACGAAAATACTATATTTACTGATAAAACACCAAACGAGGATCGTGGAGTACCGTTTCAACGTATTTACATGGAAAGTGGTTATTAACTTAACGAGACGTCAAAAATGTATTTTTCGACGATAAATATTATTTTCAAATTTCACGAGTGGTATCGATAACATACGTATTTGCATGTGTAGCATCATTTCATTTCTTACATTAGAGACTATCATTCATATTAGGTTGCAGTTAGAGATCGTGCCTCATTTCAGTGTATCCACTTTTGTCATCGTAGCTATCGCTCCAGGTGAGTCATAGCCCCTACTTTTTCAATTGTTTTGGTAAACTCTTTGGGGGAGAATACATGCTCGTTTTACTTAAACGCATTACTTGCTTTACATGGTTGATTACATGTATTTCACTGGTATGTTTAATTACCTGTATTTCATTGGTATGTTTGATTACCTGTATTTCTTTGGTATGTTTGATTACCTGCATTTCATGGGATTTTTCATCCTTGTTTATATGACCTCATGGTCACCAATTGTTCATATACGTCAAATGTAGTATTGTGGTTTCCCCACTTGGCTGTGATGTCAAACGTATTGTGGTTTCCCCACTTGGCTATGATGTCAAACGTAATATTGCTGTTTTCCTACTTGACTGATTTATCATATGACCTCCTTGTAATATTGTGGTTTCCCCACTTGGCTGTGATGTCAAACGTAATATTGTGGTTTCCCCACTTGGCTGTGATGTCAATCGTATTGTGGTTTCCCCACTTGGCTGTGATGTCAAACGTAATATTGTGGTTTCCCCACTTGACTGTGATGTCAAACGTAATATTGATGTTTCCCTACTAGACTTATTTTATATGACCCCATTGTCATCATTGTTTACCTGGCGACATTGTCAGAATAGTTTATATGACCTCATTGTTATCATTGTTTATCTGGCGACATTGTCAGTATTGTTTACATAACTTCATTGCCAAAATTGTTTATATAACCTCATTGTCGAAAATTGTTTTATAGCGGTATTGCTATATTTATCTTTGAATCTAGATACAAGTATTACTTTTGTTCACGTAAACCAAATCATATTTGGCAGTGGGTCGTAAACACACAGGTTACAAGTCTCTTATGGCGGGACTTGGAACTGAGTGAATTTACGATGCCTTTGCTGGGAAATCTTCATTCATATACATTACATTCTTTTTCACAAGACTCTATGAACTCACCAACCTCGTGTTGACACTTTAGCATGTATTTTCAGGTATTAAGTTATGGCACGCTACTGGAGGTTTTGGCAGGGCATGGCATGGTCATAGAAGACTCCGATATTCATTTGGGGACTGTTTTAAACTATTTTAAGGGCCTACTTCCGCACTACTTTTAACAATGTAAATTCAACATTTTTGATTAAACTATTTTATTCTAAATGATTGAAGTGAAAACCGTTTTTGTACTTGTGTTGAGATACCAATTGAGTTACACCCCAGCTACATGTAAGCTTCCGCTGGACCCGATTTTGGGGGTGTGACATATGCCAACTTATTTTGATCCGTATGCATACAACCTTTAACATAACCTTACAACACACTTTAAAACTTGTAAATTGACTCTCAACCGTTACAAGACTTGACACTATAAACATTTAACCCATTTGAGACTCTCGGGGAACAACCTTGTTACGAGCTCGGTATCTATACCAAGCTCTAATATGATATAAGCCTTCTAATCCTTGCTTCCGATTCTTAATCTCCTTACATATGTTTCACCCTTCTTCCCATGAACCTACAAAACATGGTAATCGTCTATAACGTAAGCGATAACGCTTAGTAAGCAACTAGATTATTACATGATTAATATTTCAATCCACAAAAAATGCATCATGAACACTCAAAATCATTTAACTCAATAAGTCATCAATCTCATATCCAATTACCATAGCAAATCATAACTATAACACATATCAATCTCAAAACATACCTTAATCCTTGCATCATGAACTATCACTTGTACCATTCTCACTAACCAAGCTTCCTAATTAACCAACTTACTAATCCAATACATAAGTCCTATTAACACATTCATAAACACATGACATGAGAATATTCATATCAAGCACATAATAATCTACTACGTAAGCTGAAAATGCTTTAACACTTAAGTGTTTGGCGAAAATAAATGACATATTGTCGTAAATTGTCGTAAGATGGCAGTTTATGATAAAGCTTAGTATAGGGAACTTCATTTTGAATTTCAGTGGAGGGAATAATTAATGTTTAGGATATAAGCAGCCATGTTGAGAGCCTCCACCCAATAGGAGGGTGGCATATGAGCCTGGAAAAGCAATGCGCGGACAATGTTCTTGAGCAACATATACGGTATATATAATCATATACCAAACTGAAACATACAAAACCCTTATGGGCTGAATCCTAACACAAATGTAACTGGCCCTAGTGGGCTAACATATACATTCGGTTAATAGCTCTAACCTCTAAGATATATGTGTAGTCAAGTTAAGAGTCTCATGACGTGGGAAGGCTGATGTCACCGTTTATTTTGAAACTTACTCGAAGGCTAACATTAGCTTCAAGTGATATTTGTAGTTGAGTTAACAAAAACTAAATTTAACATCCAATCTGTAGATTGTACATGTCACATTTTCTAATGTTTAAGCTACGTGTGTCCAATGTAATGTTGGTTGTAAAAAGGTAGCCTCCCAACCAAAAATCAATAGAATGTGCGCCATTTTGTTCGTCATGGTCGCAGGACAATGTGCGCCAGAAAAGAGTATGGTCAAATATGAAGGTAACCAGAAAACAGTGTCTTGAAAGACAATTTTAAAATAAACTTTCCTGATTTCGTTTATTATTTGCCGAATGTAAATGTAAGGTATATATCACTACCATTTGAAATAAGTAATATGAAGAGACGATGAATTTATTCTGTGATTTTTAGATAATGTGGGTATCACCTTTTACCACAAACGAAACTACTGATCCACTAAACTCGAGTGTTGTATTGAAACTTTCAGAAAATTTTCAAAATGACATTCTTATGTTCATGAACGCTAATTCCCTATAATCTTTTTTTTATTCTTTTTTTAAGATTAGTTTACATTTAGATGCCTTTATGATTTTTGTATATTCTAATAGGGTCACAAATTATGATTCACAAACCATCCAATACATCAGACCTCAGCTAATCGAATAGAGATCTATTAGTTGTATTTTGGGCTTTTGGATTATAAATTAGGCTCATCCTTGATGCCAACCAGAATATTACAGACTACAAGGATGAGCCTAATTGACCTTTATCATAGTGTAAATATTCTGGATTTAAAGTACCTCTTAATTTGGGATTGCTTAATTGAAGATTATCATACAAGTGTAGTTTAAAGTACTTGTTATTTAATAGCTAACATTATCGTCATCATTTTAAAAGTCAAACTAGTAACTCGCAACATATTGAACAATGTTGCAACTATTGGAATATGTAAATCATAACTAATATATAAACATATAACCACATCAAGCACGCAGCGGAATAGGATCAAATACATATAATTAAATTAACCGAATATAAATGAATGTGTACCTTTGTGATTTCTAGCAAGAACAAGAAATCAATTAACAAGAACTTATAAACCCTAATTAGGGTTTAATGTGGATTGACTAATGTGTTAGTCGAATGGGCAATCACAACGTTAGCAAAAGTATGCCAACACTTCGTTCTTGTACACACGTATTAGTAGCGTTTCAATGAGAAAAGCTAGGTTCTTAATTCATAAACAAACCAAACACTATGTTTAGAAGATCGCGTAGGAACCCTAGAAGGGTGTAGTTGATCAACTAAACAAGAATGGTTTTGAGCTTAGAAATCTAGTAGGAACCCTATAAGGGTGTAGTTCGATTTCTAACTCAAGAGGAGAGAAGAGAAGGAGATTTGGTTTGCAAGTGAACCAAGAGATGATAAGAATGAACAAAAGAGTTTATTTATATACTAATCAACATCTTGGAGCACAAGACACAAACCCTACACCCTAATGGGTTGGGTTCGGTCGGATATGGGTTTTACAAGCCCATTCCATGTTTTTCTTGAACTCTATTTTAAGTTCAGTCCTTCATCTTTCCTCCAACGATCATTTAGTCCAATTACCGTTAACTACAAACGACCGTTACGTGTTTTGTTTGTGAAATTAATAATTATTCATAATTCAATATAATAATTATTAATACATTGAAACTCATACGTAATGTGTGCAATCCCGAAGTCTCGTGTTCGAGTCCGGACATATTCATTAATTTTTATCCGTTAAAACTAACAGCTCCCACTCGGATATACATTAATGTAATAATGACAATGGTTAGTCTAGCATAACACGCCAATGTCCCCAGAACGATCATGAGTATGGTTTCCTGGAAAAAACCACATTTGATGATTCATCATCATACTTATCCTTTTGTTTCTAATACCACGTTAATATGGATATGGATCTAAGTCATTCCATAATTAGCTTTGTGTTTCTCGTTATTTATGATTGAGCAAGATTACCAATTCATCTGAACGTATTCCAGATAGACCTTGGGCATGGCCATGCAAACATCTTGTCAACCTTACGAGGGGCCCAACAGCATTAAACTTCAAAACAAATTTGAAGGAAACAAATCCCGTGTTGACTACAAGCATAACCTATGAACTTCGCATCACCTCTGAAAATAATCCTTATAACTACCAGTTACGGATAGCGTTAGACTATCTCACAGAAAATGAGCTACATCTACAGTAGTTACCTTACCTAGTATCTCAAGTCTGAGGATAAATATTCGTGATTTACTATAATCACAACATCCATAAGTATAATCATGTAATTGGGATTTTGTCCTATATTCAATTTATCATTTATTGAATATCATGTGAATTTGGCATGTCTACGCATCAATATACTTTAAGTATACCAAAACTCAGATTTGTCTTAGTACAATGATACTCCCATATCATTAATTGACAACGGACTATTTAGAATAACTTAAGTTATTCTTGGATTAAACATGCAAATATAAGATACAATCTATTATTAATGAAAACAAACGTACTCAGTACTTTAATTCATTATTAAATAATAATTGCTTAACATCCCTTTATCCAAATACTAAACAGATCAATGCATGAAAATACTCGTTAATGAATTTTTTCTCAAGTAATACCAATCATACTTGTTGACAATTATGCCTCAAGTAATCATACTTGTTGACAAGGCATTATTCAACTAACTTTGATCCATAGGAATTTTGAGAATACTTATTTCAAGAATTCAATTAGAGAAGTTCTTGTATATGTGCATTCAAATAATTTGATATAACCACATAATACATCATAAAGTGTATGACATCCTCAACATTCAATTTATGATAATTAAACTTCCAAACCTTTTAAAGTTTAAAGTATTCTTATTCTTTAACGTATAATGCAACTATGCTTTTCGTTAAGCATAACTAGTACACATTAACAAGGATGAAATCCTTCCATGACTAGTATTGAGTGTCATCTCAATTTTATTAGCATCATTGTATGCAAACAACAATATGCTCTTTTCCGTAAACTTCAATGTGTAATGTTTCATGCCTTCCAAACTTCTAAGTTTGTTGGCTATGACAATTGAAAAATTGTCCATCTATAGAATCCAGAAATTGTTCCAGGCTGAGGATGTGATTCTATATCCAAATATATTCCTTTAGAATATTCCACTACTAGAAAAAGGGCTATCCTTGACTCCAAATGTGAGTCAAGAAGAGGTCTTATGACACGCAAATGCGAGTGAAGGAAAGACCAGTCATAAATCTTCATGACTCGCATTTGTGCGTCATCCCTCTATGACGCGCACTTATGACCCACGTTTTATGACTCTGCTTTTTGCGAGTCATAACCTAATTTTTAAAAAAAAAAATTAATTTTTTCCAGTTCCTAATTTTCTATTAAATGACAATTAAAAACCTGATAATACAAAATAAAAAAAAACACAAATGTCAAATATCAAGAATAAAAAATATACAAATGTCAAATATCAAGAATCAAAAATATACAAGAATCAATAATACATGTTATCAAGAATCAAAAATATACAAGAATAAAAAATATACAAGAAACCAATTAAGATCACCAAATACTACAGGCCATCCGGGTCGAATACCCAGTCCAACCCCGAGTCGCAAATACATCAAACAAAATATATCACAGGTTCTATGCCAAACCACCACATACCGACTACCCATACCTACCACCAGTTGCGAACTGTGACTCGTGAATCAGCTTTTTGAATGGGACAAAATCATCATTGGCACATAATAACTTAATGCGTTGATTCTGTGAATAAGATTCTCACCTCGACAGTCTGCACAATGGTTTTTGAATGGGTGTCAAATCGTTCAAGTTTCAACCCATCAGTCCACTTCTTCTTATGAAGGTTCAATAACATCTTCTCAAGTTCATTTTTCCTGTAATTGATGGCTATTGAATAGTAGTGTCTATTCAAACCGTGGATTAGTGCCTGTAAAAACAAGATGAAAAGAATTACTACAGTGTCCCCGACATGTACAGAGTTGAGTTATGGCAACTGGCAAGTACTTACTTGGATGGATGGTTTATTGAGATGGCCAAGGTTGGAGGTGGTTCAGCGTGGCTATTGGCCAATCATCAGGGTTTGGGGGTTGATTAAGCGGAAGGCATCAATGACAACCTTTCCTTTGACTCTCTGGATTGGATCCACCACCACCGCAACAGCTCTCTGATTTAGAGATTCAAAACTCTGCAATTTGGTAAATTCAAGGGCATCAATGGATACAAGAAAGTGAACACTGAACTTTAGCTTTACTCCTAGAAGGACAACTGTTACCTAACTATGAAGCAGTATGTATAGCAGATAACAATGTACTATTTTAGAGAGCAAAAAATCAATAGGAAGGTATATAACTATGTTCCATTGAGAGAATTAAGAATTAAGATTATCAGGTGCACATTAAGGTTTTCTCAATTATAGTTGCATTGTTTCATTTCTAGCAGTTCTAGACTCCTATAAAATTAAAAATCTTACAATATTTGGTTGAAAAAATAAATTAAGACTGAGGGACTCACTTGGAGTCTCGGCTTAAATATGAACCACAACAGGCCATACCCGAGACCACCATGGTCTCGGCTAGCTCATCCGAGCTCGACACAAAATAAACCGACCCCAACTAAAACTTAAAAAGGCATCAAAAAACAGTTTGCAGGGCAAGCCAACATAAGAGGTTACTACTAACATTAAACTTTTTAACCGAAATCAAAATGAAAATTTTGTTCATCCTGTCCTTCCAACCTTTTGTATATCTTTTAGTAACAGTCAAGGCATGAAAGGCGAAAGCATCAAACTCCATATTTATTTATAATTACAAATTACCAAACACACCATAAACAAATAGACGCCTAAAAAGAACAAAAAAATTGATTACAAATATCATATGTCTCAATTCCACAAAACAATCTATTCCAGATAGCAGATGAACAAATCACCCCCTTATAACAAACATAATACTTTAAGTCGTTACCATCTAGATCCCCGATTATCTATCAAACTAAACGACAACTTTTTCTATAGATAAACCTATATATCAACATTTCTTATAAAAAAACACATTCAGTTTAAGAAAGACAAACAATCTCAAGCACCAAAGTTCAAAAGCAA
Organism: Artemisia argyi; assembly: GCA_030686995.1. Lineage (NCBI taxonomy): Eukaryota > Viridiplantae > Streptophyta > Magnoliopsida > Asterales > Asteraceae > Artemisia > Artemisia argyi. The sequence goes on from CM060688.1 coordinate 1,254,843, forward strand.
CTAAAAAGCACCAATATATATTCATTTCATTCACAGCCGAACAACATTTCATAAATCAAGTTGTCCAAGGTTTATAACAATACATAATTCATCATATGCCTTTTCAAATCTTTAAGCATAGCTAAGTTAGCCAAACGGTCACACTTTCATTAAAAATTCGAGTGAAACTCGTCTCACCTTTGATTCTCAAGACCCAAAACGTGACAAACTTCAAAAACAAGAAGATGGTGATGATTTTTGGTGATTAAACGAGGTGGAATAGGGGTGTAAAGGGCGCGTGTGAGTGTAGATCGGAAAAGAAATGAGATGAGGAGTCGATTTGTGGTGGTGGTGTGGTCGTGGGAGTGGCGGTGGAGCGGCAGTGGTGGCGGCGGCTTAGGTGGTTAGGGTTTTGTGATGAGGGAGATGATATATTGAGGGGTAGAGAGAGATGGTGATGTTTGTGTTATGTTTGTGTTTGTGTTTGTGTTTGTGCGGGAGTTAAGTATGGAGGGATAATTAATGAAAATCATTTGATTTTGGGGAAAAAAAGTGGGCGGGAGTTAGCCAAAAATGTGATTATGACCCATATGTATGACGCTTCTTAAAGCGAGTCATCCTCACTAGAAAATTTACTCGTTATGACTCTTATTTTATGACTTTGCTATTTGCGCGTCATCTTGTAGCGTGCGTCATAAAATACGAGTCAAGGATAGACCTTTTTCTAGTAGTGTTCATTACACAACTTTTCTAATATCCTTCAATTAGATATCAATGTTGTCAAATCACCTTTTATCAAAGCATGATATAACAACAACATGATGTACATGAAAAATCCTTGTATCCAACTTAAATTTCATTCATGTAATACATATCCATTTAAACTTTCTAAATGATATATCATGTTCTATTAGATTCATTTACCGCAAATGTTTACATCAATAAACATATATTTCAAGGTTGTATGTTTTACTTATTAAATCTTTCAAGTAAAGTTTCATTCCAAGTTATGACTTAACATTTAACTTATAGAATGTTACTTCCTATATGTTATATAACATATATGATTTAAGTAAGTAAACATAATACTCCCACTAGCTTTCCGAATTACTTAGGAGTTATCTTATTTTAAATTATAAATCAAACATGGATTTAATATTTAAACATAAGACTTATCTCCTTGATGCATGCATCTATCCATACTTGGATCCTTGCATTTTGTATACTTCCAAAGATTACATGAATTCATAAACTCTTAATTACTTATCGTCCTCGCTTAAGTAATTATACAAGAAAGAGCTTTATAATCCATTGTCAAATTCCAATATTCATAAAAATGAATATGACAATTACCATCTTTGTATCTTTAATGTGCTTAGGAAAGAGTATTCAATCATAGTTAATTACTTAAGTATGATTAATAATCTTGTCATAAGACATACATTAAAATATGTATAGAATTTCGTCCATATGATTAATTACATGAAGATTTAAACCTCTAGGGTTTTCCTTCTCTTGAAGAAACTCATCTTCATTAAGATAAACAAAGTTTTCAAAGTTGACTTATCTTTATGGACAACATCTTAACATTCATAGTATGAGCAATTTACCATAATTAGTAAATGCGTCATTATGATTAACAGGCTTACTTTGATCCTGTAATTCATATTACTCAGTATATCAATCAAATATCTGAGACATCCCTACGGATCTATGAATGAGAATCTCATCATGTTGAGGTTTAACCTTTACATTTCAAGCCTCATCATGATTTTTACTAGTCTAGTTTAAGAAGATTATGTATTTTGTAATTTTGATCTTTCAAGATCTGAACAAAACTCCCACTTGCCTTTTTTAATTTATCAATAAATACTTTAGCAAGTTGAGCAACACTTAATCGTTCTCTTTTGGGATATTACAAAACATTTTACAGTTCCTGACTCTTGTTTGTTAAAACTACTTATTAACAAAACCAGGACTTCATTTTAAGACATTAATGTGATTCATCACATTCCATAATGTCTTATTTAATCTTCTAGGTTAGAGTCTTATTTTGAGTATATTTAATTCATACTCAATTTTCTAACCTTGATAACTTTTGGAAGAAAAGAAGTCATGTTTATCTTTTAATCAAACAATGTAACAAGAGTTTGATTTTCCTAACTGAATACACCACCAGCTTGTGATGTTTCATTAGAACTAATATTGTGAGACAAACTAACAATATGTAAGATAAACTTATACTCCTTTTGGCTTACCTATTTACCAACTAAGTCAATCTTAATGGTACAATAGAATTTCCAAGCCAATTGCATGCTATATAACATAAGTACCTTTTGAACAAGTCACTTTATGTTCATGTCTTAAGAAGACATAAACTGTTATACTCCCACTATACGTTATAAATCATTGATCAACTCAATGATTTCTTGTTTAAAACATAACAAGTTTAACGTCTTACTTTATTATAAGTCTTGTAATAGTTAAAAGACTTCATGTTTATAATAAGATATAAACATATATAACTAAAGTATTTGTGAACACCACCATTTGGTTTCAATAGTAATTTCAAGTTAATTTACTACTCCATTTGCTTATGTCATTTTATGAATTATCCAATTTAAGAAACTGCAAACTAACATAATTCCATTACATCAGTTGATCTGCTAGTAATGAAATCATGTAGTTTACCTTTCCATTGCAATCTAGCCAGGTTACACCCTGACGTAAATTGTAAATTCAAATGTTTCTTTTAATTTGAATATCATTAGACATAAAAGTAGTCTTTGTTATAATCATGACACATGTTCTACATAAGATAATCTTACAAATTAAATGTATAAGTCCTATTAGAACATAGATCTCTTACCTTGCAATTAAGAGAATCCTATAATCATATTTCTATGTATTGTTCTTTTGCACACAATAAACAATTCTCCCACTTGTGCATAGAACAATATCATGTAGTATATAAACAACACAACATATGTTTGTTTATGTACTTGAATATGATTTGTGTCATAAGTAGATGTAGGACTACTTTGTTCTTGTCAGGAAACGCATATGGCTATCCTAAGAACATGAGTGTCTACAATTGGAAAGTAATTATCTTGAAGATAATCTGGGCTACTACACAGAAATTAAATCTTGTAGCTCCTACTGAATTAGAGAACATAACAATAACTCCATATTCAGTTACACAACACAATGCTCCCACTGGATTTGACAACATTGGACGTGTTTCAAAACCAGTGAAAACAATTTGCTTGTTTTTACTTTCCTACACATTTAGAAAAACCCATACGTAATAATTACTCAGGTTCTAAAATGTGTATTCTACTATGTATATGATGGATTATCAATCATGATATTAACTTGAAGAATTTGGGCATGCAGCTTCTTCCTTAGTAGGCTTACCATCCCCATAATGGTTTGTAGCACCTTTAAAGCACAACAACTAGATAAAATACTAGCTTTGCATTATACCAATTTTGCGGTAATCTGTCCAGCTTCTAATAACTCATATTTTCCATTTAACCAAATGCCTTGTTTGTTATAGAAGAATTCATTCACCAAATAAGGGTAATGAAATTTCTTATGGAAATAGCATGTGCAATACTCTTGAGTTATATATTAGAATGTAGACAATTCTAATGTTCCTGTCATACCTTTATCAATCATGAAAAGGAATAGGATTGAGTCTTATTCTTCTCTCATGGAAAATAGACTTAGGATTGAGTCTTATTCTAATGTTCCTATCATACCTTTCTCAATCATGAAAAGGAATAGGATTGAGTCTTATTCTTCTCTCATGGAAAATAGACTTTCTTTCATTTCGGTAAAATTTTCTCAATCAAACATTATGTTTGAAAGCATAATTAGATCAATTTACCAATTTCAGACCAAACCACGTTTACGGCTTTAATGTTGCATTAATACATTAAAAGAATTACAAAATTCAATTTTAGTATTTTCGATAATTAAATTTTCAAGAAAATTAAATACCCATGGTTCATAATCATATAACCATTTAATTTTCACTAAAAAACTAGGATCCCAATTGACATAGGTTCATCACATCAGTTGATCTGCTAGTGATGACGGTATTCAATAAGGTACGAGTCGAACCTCAATTGCCAATATTCAATTGTAATTCCTAGAATCGATGGGATTTACATATTTGCCAACCGCAGTTGCAATGTAAGCATGTTTTATCCCCATCTTCTTATGCCTTGAGTGATCAGTCCCGCTATCAACTCAATTAAGTTAACCAACTTAAGAAACAGCAAACTTACATAATTCCATCACATCAGTTGATCTGGTAGTAATGAAATCATGTAATTTGCCCTTCCATTGCAATCTAGCCAGGTTACGCCCTGACGTAGACCCAATTTTAGGTGTTTCCGTTTCATTGGATGGCATATAACTTAAATTTAAGGGTAGTAAATTTTGATGTGTGTAATCAAAATATATGTACAAAGATGTCATGCATTCATCTTGTAGCATATGTTTCATGTAAAAATTTTTACACATTAGTTTCTTTACGAGCTTAAATCTCCAAAGTTTTGATTGAGGCGTTGTGAAACTTACAACTTTGCCTTAAGTGCTTCGTAGTTATCGTGGTTGAAAACTAAATTTTGACTCACAGGCGAGCGTTAAGCCAGAATGGAGGCTATCTAAGGCCGCAATTTCATGCGAAGCCAACCTTATACCTACTTTAATAGCTTGTCAAAATTAGTCTCACCTTCCAACCACTTAATACAGTCGCGATCAATCAATCAAAAGTTCAAGATTTTTGTAAGCTCAAAACAAGATTTCACCATTATTAAGTCCGTTTAATATTTTACTTATGAAATTACCCTTTGTTTACTATCATGTCACACAACATATAAAAACAAAAGTAATTTAAATAAAATAAACAAACAACAACAATAATGGACATGCAAATTAAATCAATTTAAAACACACAATTGATTTTACACAATTTTAATAGGGTCTTCTCTAATTTTATAATTAATTCAATTTTAGTAATCTTTATTGTCATAATATTTACTAAAAAACATATCAATTATAATTAAATCGCATAATTAAGCATGAAATCTATAAAACCAAATCACCATAATCCAAGACAATACATGCATAGTTTGTCATGGATGCCTACATTGCACATATTATAACATATAATCATGTCAATAAGGAACGCAACCAAAACGGCATATCACAATATCCATTTAAATACACATAAATATTACATGCAACCTAGGGTTTCTACAAGTTTTATAACAAAATTCAAAAACCCTAATTTTCTTTTCAAATAAAAAAATTCTCGACATATTAAAAAAATAAAATTCTAGGGTTTATGAAAAATTTTAAAAACATAAGAACACCAAGCATGTAATAATCATAACGATTCAATTTTATGTGCTTCGGCAATTAATTACAACGTATTAACGGCTCTGATACCACTGTTGGAATATGTAAATCATAACTAATATATAAACATATAACCACATCAAGCACGCAGCGGAATAGGATCAAATACATGTAATTAAATTAACCGAATATAAATGAATGTGTACATTTGTGATTTCTAGCAAGAACAAGAAATCAATTAACAAGAACTTATAAACCCTAATTAGGGTTTAATGTGGATTGACTAATGTGTTAGTCGAATGGGCAATCACAACGTTAGCAAAAGTATGCCAACACTTCGTTCTTGTACACACGTATTAGTAGCGTTTCAATGAGAAAAGCTATGTAACAACCCGTGATTTTCCCAAATTATTTAAATCAATGTGAGCCTGAAGTATAAAAATTTCTAAAATGTTATGACAATTACGTTGATTTGTGTCAACAATATCTCCCTCGCATCCATTTTATTTCTAATGCTACGAAATTTAACTTTGCCAAATTATTATCCATTGAGAACTGTACGCGTACCGACACCACGATAGTATGGCATAAAATTTAATAATCAAATACGGGGATTCAATAAAACCCGACGCTCGTTTAATTCCCCTCACATATTGCTAGATTAAAATGTACCCAGCACCTCACCTTAATTTAAACGCTCACCTTTAATCCACCTATACTATGTGTACAACACAACTAGTTAAAATATATACATACACATGAGTAAATTAAATAAACCTAAGTAGATAATACCATTCCTACCTTTTAGCCTATACATCCTACACCTCTTCTTCTTTTCTTTCTTTTTCTGCCTTCCCCAGACGATGAAGACAAGGCAACCATAAGAGGAATACTCGACCTCTTTCTTTCCATTACACATATCACAACACCACCCAAAATCATGCCCCATCCCTTTCTGCGCTCCACTAAACCGCTCCCATGAGCTCTAACATCACTCTCATCCCATAAATGCGAGCTTGGCCGGATCTGATGACTACAAGGATATTAGTGGAGGTCACTATCGATCACGAGACAACCCTTTTGTCCAAACCTCGAAGTCAAACGCAAGCCCCGATGGGTGACCTGGCGGTGATAAGCCTTTCCCCTTTTTGGCTAACAGCTCAACACACCTTCAGGAAAGATAGAATCAAACCCACCTTGATTTACTCTTGATAAACCACTCGATCCCCATGGGTTTTCACACATCTTACAACTTTCACATTCAAAATATTCGTAGCTTTTGAGAGAGAAATTTTCTGGAGATCGAAGGGTGTGTGAAATTACTTGTGGCGGATTCGAGTTTGGGTTTCAAGTTCAATTAACCTCCTTGTTAACCGATTCTTTGTTGTAAGGTTCTAAATTCCCTTGTTGCTCTGTTTCAATCTATGACTATGTTTATTAGTTCGAATAATATAATCTTGATATAGGTTTACTTTGTTTTCGTTTCATATTATCTTGTTGATTTTCTGTGGTGAATCGAAATAATGTTAAGCCTTGAGGTTAAAATGATTTTAGTGTTATTGAACAAAACTTTGTGTTAAACATCTTGTGTGGTACGATTTTGAATCAACATAGAAAACCAGTTTTGACTTGGCTCAAGTATGAAAGTGTTGCCCTTTGTTTTGAATTCTGCATTTTCCTATCAATGCCGTTTCAGATTCGCGACAAAAACGACTTAGTTGCTTGCCTTATAACTTGCGTGTTAGACTTTTGTGTTTCATGTTTTGGTATAACAATTGCCTCAACCCAAGTCAAGTTGGTTTTAACACAATAATGAAGTTGCTAATGAACTGGTAAACAAAATATAGTTGTAGTTAGTTTTGAGTTGCTCCTGGTTGTGTTTTTCTATATCTTTCCCTTGTTGTGGTCTCGGTTTCACATAGCACCAAGGGGGTGTTCAACTTTTTAATTGGGTCGTGTTTGGGATTGCTTGAGTTAACCACGGATAGGTTTTGTTAATCTTGATTAAAACTATGTTGTTTTCGAATCGACGTTTGGGTCAGGTCGAGACTAATCTAGTATTAACCTTGTTGAAGTTGCTTTGTCGCGAGTCAAAACCCACTGTGGTTGAACCACGGTGGTGGACATTTGGTTCTGATACTTGCCTATATGGCCACGGGTATACAACAGTAAAATGGGTACAAATTGTTTTGGGTTAGTCAAGCATGGGTTGAGTCCTTTGTCGAGTCGGGAAACGGTAAATAAAATACTGGTCTAAAACTTTGCTAAAATTGAATCTGTGTCGCACTCTAAATACAATACCTGGGAAAAAGATTTCTTTAGTTTTTAAGTAAAGACATTAGGCTGAGCCCATGTTGATTGGTAACAAAGTACTTTAAACGTTTGGGCTTTGTTGGTGTCAAACTACAGCGGGCTGAGGCCCATTTGATTCAAGCGTAGGAGTGCATTCGGTTTATTGTCTGAACATAGTACATGTCTCTTTCGCCTTATCGTTTCCGGTATGTCAACGTATTATTATATCGCCATGACTTGATTTCCAACTCGTTCTTTTCACTCAACCACGAGATGCGACACAAGTATAGCAACCAACTTCATAATCAAAACTATATATATCGATCAACAGATAAAACCATAAGTTAACATAGGTGTTAACTTACTCTAATACTTTCGAATTACACTTGAACTTACCAAATATACATTTAACACATATTCCAAAACTATCAAAACTAGTCTAAACTAAAATTATAAATTTCACACATACTTAAAAATCTATTGATTTTGATATGATATTATAAAAACTTGCATAAAATTTATAAGATATAAAATGACCATATAACTTTATTTTATTTTATTTCAAATACAAACACTTTATATAAAACCTTTACTTTAAAATATTTACTTACACACTTTTATTATAAACTTATATTTACACCTAAATACTAATAAACATTTAAATATATACATACAAACTTTTTAACAACACTATTCTCATTTTACTCCGATGACACCTAACGTTCGTTTCCGTCCGCACTTCGTCCCTCGGTTATCGTCAAACTAGGAATCCTATTCGTTCTCGTTACGTAGGCACTTCCAAGAGCCAATATTTACAAAACCATTTTCAAACTTAGTATTGCCACACAAGCGACAATAACAAAAGCAATTTGAAAACTTTTAAACTTATTACCGTTTCATCAAATCCTAAACAAAATTGTTAACTAAACTATGCCATACTAATCTAGGTCACGCGCCGGTGCTAGCACTTACCATTTGACTCTACTACATTCCTGCTACTACTACTGAGGTGAGTTCACAGTCCCACATTTTACTACGTTTTCAAATCCCGTGGGGAGATACATGCTATAAAACTGAACACAAGTATTTTTCTGTATGCTATCCTGATTGATATTGCCTAAGTTACGCTGTTGCTACAAGTCCCTCATCTCATGAACCATTAATCACTTGCGAGTGAACGCGAATATAGTGAATAGATCTATTGGCAGTTGACGCCCCATTTGATGTTAACCTGAAATGGTAACCGAATGCACTATATTTGAATATCAAAGGAACCTGGCAACCTCCTAGTATCCGAGGGCACTATTTACCTGCATCATATTATTATGTGTAGGCTTATTTCCCATAAGAGTTATGTAGCTCTTATGGTAGCAGTACAATGTTAAGGTTTGCGTGTCATGAGGCTTAGTGCAATATCCTATGTTACATTATTACCATTTCATTACCATTTGACTTGTGTTCAAACTATTATAATTTAAACACTGTGGATTCACTCAACCTTTGTGTTGACTCTTTTAGCATGTTCTATCTCAGGTAATTAACTTGCATCCATGGCACGGAGTAGGGAAACAGGGCACTCATTTGGATTCCCTCAAAAATGTTATCATTCAAAGTTTATTTAAGACATTTCTATTATGTATTTCTAAACTCCTTAAACCCCTTTGTGGCTACTCTGATTTAACAATTTGAAGAATGATAACGAATTTTCTCAAAACGACTCTTTATTGTCGTTTTCTAAGATCATGGCAATGTATCTGTGAAGTAATACCCCGTTAGTCTTCCGCTGTTTCAGTTCCATTTTTCGGGGTGTTACAGAATGGTATCAGAGCCATGGTTATAGAGAACCAAGTGTATTTTCAAAACACTGGACTATAACCACGTTTCAAAATGAACTATTTTACACCTTACTACCGTGTGCCCTCCGTGCCTGCACTTTACGAGTATCATGCATAGAGATTTGCTTAGCAGATGATGCATAAATTATAAATATCATGGCTAGTAGACATTGAACATTACTTATACTAAGAAGGCTCGTTTCACTTATTTTACTTTGGCTTATTTTACCTTGTATCATTCTGGGATGTTACAGTACTATGTCACCTCCGATTATTATTTTGTCTGACAGTGACGACGCACCTCTGGCATCACCCCCTACCATCATACTGTCTAATGTCACCCCACCTGTTTCTCCTGCTATCCCCTCTGATGTCCCTTCCGGGAATGCTTCCGGAGAGACGGAGCCCTTTGAGGAGGGTGAAGTCGCTCCAACACCCCATGATTCGTTTGCTGATGGACCACTTTACCGTCCCCTCATTGGACCTATGACCTATGATCAGTACCTCCAGGACCAGTACCTCCAGTCTCAGCAGTTCTTGGCAGCTGATGATTGCCCCACCCCACTCCCTAGTCACCACTCTGGGTCTGACGCTGACGGGGAGACATCTGACTCAGATACTGTTGATACTACTACACCCACTCCACCCCCACCACCGCCTGCCCCGGCTCGCCGGCACAAGCGTGTGCGTGTCCTTGAGCCTTATGAGCCTGAGCCTTTTGGAAAGAGGTTCAAGTACCATTCAGGTGGACCTACTCTTTGCTTCACCGCTCGTAAGCGAGCACGTGCCCCACCTGCTGCCATATCACTACCCCTACCTCTTTCTCCATCACCACCATCCTCACCATCACCACTAGCTTCACCAACATCTCCTTTACCCCCGCCTCCCCCCTACATGCTACCTACATTCACCACTGAGACTTTTCCACCTATGCCGCCACCTACTGTGTTTTACTCTCAGACTACTACTGTACCTGTACCACCTACCACTTCATCTCCTATTCCCACACCCCCAGCAGTTGCCACTGAGACTGTTCCCTCACCCGACACCCATGATGGGGATGATGCCCAGAGTTGGTCATATCTGCCAGAGGCTATTCGTCGTTGGAGATTCATAGAGGGACCCCCGAGAGTGTCTGAGCTTGGAGAGAGTTCTACACCCGTACTACCAGTCACCGGAGAGCAGGTGCACCACACTGTTCCACTACTAGCAGCTAGACTGGTTAGGCATGAGGATAGGATCGATGATATTGTAGGCGTTGTGGAGGAGATTTCTCTTGAGCGGGTGGAGAACATAGAGGAGGAGGTGACTAACCTCGTGGTTCATAGAGTGGCGATAGAGCATGTATTTCAGATGATGGGCACTGAGTTAGAGGAGACCATGGATACTGTTACTGAGATGGGTCACAGGCTGGACGTTCAGAGTCATGAGATGCAGGATCAGCGAGAGATTTCAGTGATTACGCAGCAGATGCTGGAGCATCAGACACAGGAGCTAGCTGCTACCACTGCTACAGTCCATGCACTCAGAGTATCCCTTGAGGAGGTGCGAGCTCGAGAGCGAGCGAGAGATGCAGAGATGTTAGGGATGATTCGGATCATTCGAGACTTGGAGAGGAGGTTGGGAGGCGCACCTGGAGCCCCATAGATCTATGACATATCACTGCATGCAGAGACATCTAGCTTGCCCTATGTGGCATTAATAATGTTGTATCTTGTTATTTGAACAATGTATCAGATTATTAAAACCTCGTGTTGGTTATGATTGTATTGTATGGATATTGATTTGTGTTGTTCTAGTATTTGATCTTATGTTATGATTACTCTCATGTACCGCCATGTTGTGACTCATTATGAATGTCATGTGTGTTGTGAAATTATATTTCTTTTCAAGCATGTCGTGATACTTATTATGATTGATATGGTTGTGTTGGTGATGATGTACTCATTGTATGGTTGAATGGCATTATAACCTCGACTGTTATGGGATTGATTGTAATATTTCTTTAGATTGTGTTAATCTTGGTACCAAATTCTCAAGTGTGTATTGTGATTTTTTTTGAAGAATGGCTCCTCGTAAGAAGGCAACAACAGCAACAACCCCTGCAACCCCCACAACTCCTATGACTCCCGCTGCAGTTCAAAAGTTGATTGCTGACGGTATTGCAGCTGCATTAGGAGAACAGGCTGCGGCCATGGCACGTTCCAGCAGTACGAACAGGCCAAATGGAGAGGGCGAAACTTCTGGGACACGAAAGTGTACCTACAAGGATTTTATGGCTTGCAAGCCTACATACTTCAAAGGGACTGAAGGAGTGTCTGAACTTGCTCGTTGGTTCGAGCGCTCTGAAACAGTGTTCTCAAGGAGCGGGTGCTCGAATGAAAACAGGGTCTCATTTGCTACTGGTACACTACTGGAGGATGCTTTGTCCTGGTGGAACACTACTGCACAAAACATGGGTATAGAGGAAGCTCACCAAATCACTTGGGCTGACTTCAAGCAAAGGATGTTAAGGAAGTACTGCACTCGCACAGAGATCAGAAAACTGGAGGATGAGTTTGACCGTTTGGTGGTAAAAGGGGTTGATATCAAAACCTATGATCGAAGGTTTCAGGAATTAGCTGTGTTGTGCCCCACCAAAGTGCCAAACCTTGAGAAATTACTGGAAAGGTATGTGGAGGGTCTGCCTAGAAGCATAGAAGGGAATGTCACTGCTTCCAAACCTCAAACACTGGAAGAGGCTATGGAACTCGCTCAGAGACTGTTAGAAAGAGAGATTAAGCATAACCAAACCCTCAACAACAACAGTCATAAGCGGAAATTTGATGACCGAAGGAACAACCACAACTCCAACAACAACAACCCTCCTCCCAATAACAACAACAATAACAACTACAACCGCCACAATCACCAGAACTACCAACAGAATCGCAACCATCACCACAACCAGCAGAATCGTCGACAGGAAGCCGCCAGGGCTTATGTTGCCGCACCCACAGGGACTAAAGGCTATGCTGGGTTAGCTCCTATGTGTACCAGATGCAAACTGCACCACAATGGACCCTGTTATGTCAAGTGTAGAAAGTGTCAAAGAAACGGGCACCAGACTCGAGACTGTAAGGTCACCGGCGCCAATTTGCAACCAGTGGCCGTAGTGTGCCATGAATGTGGCGAGAAAGGGCATTACAGGAACCGGTGCCCAAAACTGACTGCCAGCCAGAACAACAATGCTCGTGGACGGGCTTATGTGATGGGAGAAGGGAATGACCAGCAAGGTCCAGATATAGTCACGGGTACGTTTCCACTCAATAACCACCTTGCTAAAGTTTTATTTGATTCGGGAGCCGATAGAAGTTTCGTTTCCATAGCATTTGCATCTTTACTTAACCGCGCCCCAACCCAGTTAGACACTACTTACGAAATCGAATTAGCCAACGGAGAATTTGAAAGCACTAATACCATAGTACGAGGTTGTACCTTACTCTTACTTGACCAGCCCTTCGAAATCGATCTTATGCCTGTTAAGCTAGGTAGTTTCGATGTAGTCATAGGAATGGATTGGTTATCCAAGAACCATGCTAGGATCATTTGTGACGAGAAGGCCGTCCACATTCCGTTTCAAGGTGACACTTTAATCGTTCACGGCGAACATAGTAAAACGCGTCTCAACATCATATCCTTAGTCAAGACTGTGAAGTATATCGATAGGGGATGTTACGCCTTTTTGGCATAAGTGACGGAGAAAAAGTCGGAAGAAAAATGCCCGGAAGATGTGCCGGTAGTAAAGGATTTTCTTGAGGTATTTCCTGAGGAGTTGCCTGGTCTTCCCCCAGTTCGTCAGGTAGAATTCCAGATTGACTTAATACCAGGAGCAGCGCCAGTGGCTAGAGCCCCATACCGGCTGGCGCCATCGGAGATGAAAGAATTGTCTGAACAATTGCAAGAGTTGTCGGAGAAAGGGTTCATTCGGCCAAGTTCTTCACCCTGGGGAGCCCCAGTATTATTCGTCAAGAAGAAAGATGGCTCTTTCCGAATGTGTATTGACTACCGTGAGTTGAATAAACTTACCATAAAGAATCGATATCCATTACCCAGGATCGACGACTTGTTTGACCAGCTGCAAGGATCGAGCGTTTACTCGAAGATTGATCTAAGGTCTGGGTATCATCAGCTGAGGGTTAGGGAAGAAGACATCCCCAAGACAGCTTTCAGGACACGATATGGTCACTATGAATTCCAAGTGATGCCCTTCGGCTTAACTAACGCACCAGCAGTATTCATGGACCTAATGAACCGAGTGTGCAAACCCTACTTGGACAAGTTTGTAATCGTATTCATTGATGATATCCTCATTTACTCCCGAAGTAAAGAAGAGCATGCGAAACATTTGAAGACCCTTCTAGAATTGCTCAAAGAGGAGAAATTGTATGCGAAATTCTCCAAGTGTGAGTTTTGGATTGAGAAAGTACAATTCCTGGGACACGTAATCGACAGTAAAGGAATTCATGTAGACCCCGCAAAGGTTGAAGCTGTTAGGAATTGGGCGTCTCCTACAAGTCCTACGGAGATTCGTCAATTCTTAGGTCTTGCTGGGTACTACCGGAGATTTATCGAAGGGTTCTCAAAGATTTCCAAACCTTTGACAGAGCTAACTCAAAAGAAGAAGAAGTTTGACTGGGGAGAGAAGCAAGAGTCGTCATTCCAACTCTTGAAACAAAAGCTTTGTGAAGCTCCAATCTTAGCACTACCGGAAGGAAGTGAAGACTTCGTGGTATATTGCGATGCATCGTACCAAGGCTTAGGCACCGTATTGATGCAAAGAAGTAAAGTGATCGCCTACGCTTCCAGACAGCTCAAAACTCACGAGAAGAACTACACCACTCATGACCTAGAACTAGGAGCAGTAGTATTTGCTCTTAAAATGTGGAGACATTACTTATATGGCACCAAGTGTACGGTATACACAGATCACAAGAGTCTCCAACATATTCTAGATCAGAAGGAATTGAACATGAGACAACGCCGATGGTTGGAGTTACTCAGTGACTACGATTGTGAGATTCGCTATCACCCTGGAAAGGCAAATGTCGTAGCCGATGCCTTAAGTCGAAAGGAGCGAATCAAACCCCTTAGAGTCCGCTCTTTGGGAATGACAATCAAGTCACCGTTACCATCAAAAATCATAGAAGCTCAGACTGAAGCCCTCAAAGAAGAAAATAGACCCAAGGAGAAGATCTATGGTATGCCTGAGAGTGAGAATGGTTTCATAAGGAAATCAGACGGGAGGTTATGCTTCAAGGACCGAAGCTGGATTCCACTCTATGGAGGGGTTCGTGACCTTATCATGCACGAGTCTCATAAGTCCAAATACTCCATTCACCCGGGTGCCGACAAAATGTACCAGGATCTCAGGAAGCTTTATTGGTGGCCTAACATGAAGGCTGACATCGCCGAATATGTTGGGAAATGTCTAACATGCTCGCGAGTAAAGACTGAGCACCAAAAACCGTCCGGTCTATTGATACAACCCGAAATTCCAATGTGGAAATGGGAGAGGATCACAATGGATTTCATCACAAAACTACCTAAGACATCGGGAGGATACGACACCATATGGGTTATTGTGGACCGTCTTACTAAGTCCGCACACTTCTTACCAATCAAGGAGACTGACGACATGGAAATTTTGGCACGATTATATGTAAAGGAAATAGTCTCGCGACACGGTGTACCAATTTCCATTATCTCAGATCGAGATAGCCGTTTCACGTCACACTTTTGGCAGTCCTTGCAAAAGGCCTTGGGTACTCAATTGGATATGAGCACCGCGTATCATCCGCAGACTGATGGGCAGAGTGAGAGAACCATCCAGACCTTGGAAGACATGCTACGGGCATGTGTGATCGATTTTGGGAAAGGATGGGATAAGCACTTACCATTAGCAGAGTTCTCCTACAATAACAGCTATCACGCTAGCATCAAGGCAGCGCCATTCGAAGCACTTTATGGACGAAAGTGCCGATCCCCAGTTTGTTGGGCAGAAGTTGGAGATGTCCAACTCTCAGGGCCTGAACTTATCCATGAAACCACCGAGAAGATTGTGCAGATTAGACAGCGCTTGCAGGCCGCCCGTGACCGGCAAAAGAGCTATGCTGATGTAAGGCGAAAGCCTATGGAATTTCAAGTTGGGGATAAAGTGTTGCTCAAGGTATCCCCGTGGAAAGGAATGATTAGGTTTGGGAAACGTGGGAAGCTCAACCCCAGATACGTCGGACCATTCAAGATACTGGAAAGAGTCGGTCCAGTAGCGTACAAACTTGAACTCCCTGAGGAGCTCAGTAGGGTGCACAATACATTTCATGTGTCAAATTTGAGGAAATGTCTATCGGATGAAACTCTAGTCATCCCATTCAAAGGACTTCGACTCGATGAGAAACTCAATTTTATAGAGGAACCGGTGGAAATCATGGACCGAGATGTGAAACAACTAAAACAGAGCCGCATTCCTATCGTTAAGGTTCGATGGAACTCAAATAGAGGACCCGAGTATACTTGGGAACGTGAAGACCAGATCCGTGCTAAATACCCTCACCTCTTCACTCAAGCAACTTCGACAACTACCATGAACTAAGAATTCCGGGACGGAATTCAGAATTAGGGATAGGTACTGTAACAACCCGTGATTTTCCCAAATTATTTAAATCAATGTGAGCCTGAAGTATAAAAATTTCTAAAATGTTATGACAATTACGTTGATTTGTGTCAACAATATCTCCCTCGCATCCATTTTATTTCTAATGCTACGAAATTTAACTTTGCCAAATTATTATCCATTGAGAACTGTACGCGTACCGACACCACGATAGTATGGCATAAAATTTAATAATCAAATACGGGGATTCAATAAAACCCGACGCTCGTTTAATTCCCCTCACATATTGCTAGATTAAAATGTACCCCGCACCTCACCTTAATTTAAACGCTCACCTTTAATCCACCTATACTATGTGTACAACACAACTAGTTAAAATATATACATACACATGAGTAAATTAAATAAACCTAAGTAGATAATACCATTCCTACCTTTTAGCCTATACATCCTACACCTCTTCTTCTTTTCTTTCTTTTTCTGCCTTCCCCAGACGATGAAGACAAGGCAACCATAAGAGGAATACTCGACCTCTTTCTTTCCATTACACATATCACAACACCACCCAAAATCATGCCCCATCCCTTTCTGCGCTCCACTAAACCGCTCCCATGAGCTCTAACATCACTCTCATCCCATAAATGCGAGCTTGGCCGGATCTGATGACTACAAGGATATTAGTGGAGGTCACTATCGATCACGAGACAACCCTTTTGTCCAAACCTCGAAGTCAAACGCAAGCCCCGATGGGTGACCTGGCGGTGATAAGCCTTTCCCCTTTTTGGCTAACAGCTCAACACACCTTCAGGAAAGATAGAATCAAACCCACCTTGATTTCCTCTTGATAAACCACTCGATCCCCATGGGTTTTCACACATCTTACAACTTTCATATTCAAAATATTCGTAGCTTTTGAGAGAGAAATTTTCTGGAGATCGAAGGGTGTGTGAAATTACTTGTGGCGGATTCGAGTTTGGGTTTCAAGTTCAAATAACCTCCTTGTTAACCGATTCTTTGTTGTAAGGTTCTAAATTCCCTTGTTGCTCTGTTTCAATCTATGACTATGTTTATTAGTTCGAATAATATAATCTTGATATAGGTTTACTTTGTTTTCGATTCATATTATCTTGTTGATTTTCTGTGGTGAATCGAAATAATGTTAAGCCTTGAGGTTAAAATGATTTTAGTGTTATTGAACAAAACTTTGTGTTAAACATCTTGTGTGGTACGATTTTGAATCAACATAGAAAACCAGTTTTGACTTGGCTCAAGTATGGAAGTGTTGCCCTTTGTTTTGAATTCTGCGTTTTCCTATCAATGCCGTTTCAGATTCGCGACAAAAACGACTTAGTTGCTTGCCTTATAACTTGCGTGTTAGACTTTTGTGTTTCATGTTTTGGTATTACAATTGCCTCAACCCAAGTCAAGTTGGTTTTAACACAATAATGAAGTTGCTAATGAACTGGTAAACAAAATATAGTTGTAGTTAGTTTTGAGTTGCTCCTGGTTGTGTTTTTCTATATCTTTCCCTTGTTGTGGTCTCGGTTTCACATAGCACCAAGGGGGTGTTCAACTTTTAAATTGGGTCGTGTTTGGGATTGCTTGAGTTAACCACGGATAGGTTTTGTTAATCTTGATTAAAACTATGTTGTTTTCGAATCGACGTTTGGGTCAGGTCGAGACTAATCTAGTATTAACCTTGTTGAAGTTGCTTTGTCGCGAGTCAAAACCCACTGTGGTTGAACCACGGTGGTGGACATTTGGTTCTGATACTTGCCTATATGGCCACGGGTATACAACAGTAAAATGGGTACAAATTGTTTTGGGTTAGTCAAGCATGGGTTGAGTCCTTTGTCGAGTCGGGAAACGGTAAATAAAGTACTGGTCTAAAACTTTGCTAAAATTGAATCTGTGTCGCACTCTAAATACAATACCTGGGAAAAAGATTTCTTTAGTTTTTAAGTAAAGACATTAGGCTGAGCCCATGTTGATTGGTAACAAAGTACTTTAAACGTTTGGGCTTTGTTGGTGTCAAACTACTGCGGGCTGAGGCCCATTTGATTCAAGCGTAGGAGTGCATTCGGTTTATTGTCTGAACATAGTACATGTCTCTTTCGCCTTATCGTTTCCGGTATGTCAACGTATTATTATATCGCCATGACTTGATTTCCAACTCGTTCTTTTCACTCAACCACGAGATGCGACACAAGTATAGCAACCAACTTCATAATCAAAACTATATATATCGATCAACAGATAAAACCATAAGTTAACATAGGTGTTAACTTACTCTAATACTTTCGAATTACACTTGAACTTACCAAATATACATTTAACACATATTCCAAAACTATCAAAACTAGTCTAAACTAAAATTATAAATTTCACACATACTTAAAAATCTATTGATTTTGATATGATATTATAAAAACTTGCATAAAATTTATAAGATATAAAACGACCATATAACTTTATTTTATTTTATTTCAAATACAAACACTTTATATAAAACCTTTACTTAAAAATATTTACTTACACACTTTTATTATAAACTTATATTTACACCTAAATACTAATAAACATTTAAATATATACATACAAACTTTTTAACAACACTATTCTCGTTTTACTCCGATGACACCTAACGTTCGTTTCCGTCCGCACTTCGTCCCTCGGTTATCGTCAAACTAGGAATCCTATTCGTTCTCGTTACGTAGGCACTTCCAAGAGCCAATATTTACAAAACCATTTTCAAACTTAGTATTGCCACACAAGCGACAATAACAAAAGCAATTTGAAAACTTTTAAACTTATTACCGTTTCATCAAATCCTAAACAAAATTGTTAACTAAACTATGCCATACTAATCTAGGTCACGCGCCGGTGCTAGCACTTACCATTTGACTCTACTACATTGCTGCTACTACTACTGAGGTGAGTTCATAGTCCCACATTTTACTACGTTTTCAAATCCCGTGGGGAGATACATGCTATAAAACTGAACACAAGTATTTTTCTGTATGCTATCCTGATTGATATTGCCTAAGTTACGCTGTTGCTACAAGTCCCTCATCTCATGAACCATTAATCACTTGCGAGTGAACGCGAATATAGTGAATAGATCTATTGGCAGTTGACGCCCCATTTGATGTTAACCTGAAATGGTAACCGAATGCACTATATTTGAATATCAAAGGAACCTGGCAACCTCCTAGTATCCGAGGGCACTATTTACCTGCATCATATTATTATGTGTAGGCTTATTTCCCATAAGAGTTATATAGCTCTTATGGTAGCAGTACAATGTTAAGGTTTGCGTGTCATGAGGCTTAGTGCAATATCCTATGTTACATTATTACCATTTCATTACCATTTGACTTGTGTTCAAACTATTATAATTTAAACACTGTGGATTCACTCAACCTTTGTGTTGACTCTTTTAGCATGTTCTATCTCAGGTAATTAACTTGCATCCATGGCACGGAGTAGGGAAACAGGGCACTCATTTGGATTCCCTCAAAAATGTTATCATTCAAAGTTTATTTAAGACATTTCTATTATGTATTTCTAAACTCCTTAAACCCCTTTGTGGCTACTCTGATTTAACAATTTGAAGAATGATAACGAATTTTCTCAAAACGACTCTTTATTGTCGTTTTCTATGATCATGGCAATGTATCTGTGAAGTAATACCCCGTTAGTCTTCCGCTGTTTCAGTTCCATTTTTCGGGGTGTTACAAGCTAGGTTCTTAGTTCACAAACAAACCAAATACTATGTTTAGAAGATCGCGTAGGAACCCTAGAAGGGTGTAGTTGATCAACTAAACAAGAATGGTTTTGAGCTTAGAAATCTAGTAGGAACACTATATGGGTGTAGTTCGATTTCTAACTCAAGAGGAGAGAAGAGAAGGAGATTTGGTTTGCAAGTGAAACAAGAGATGATAAGAATGAACAAAATGGTTTATTTATATACTAATCAATATCTTGGAGCACAAGACACAAACCCTACACCCTAATGGGTTGGGTTCGGCCGGACATGGGTTTTACAAGCCCATTCCATGTTTTTCTTGAACTCTATTTTAAGTTCAGTCCTTCATCTTTCCTCCAACGATCATTTAGTCCAATTACCGTTAACTACAAACGACCATTACGTGTTTTGTTTGTGAAATTAATAATTATTCATAATTCAATATAATAATTATTAATACATTGAAACTCATACGTAATGTGTGCAATCCCGAAATCTCGTGTTCGAGTCCGGACATATTCATTAATTTTTATCCGTTAAAACTAACAGCAACGCCCTTATAATTCAATGGTGTGCTAATGGCTCAAGTGACAATAGGCTCACTTATCGCCACTGTGAAAGGGAAAAAACTTGTGTTTTACTCGAGAAGACAACCCATTTAACCATTCTTAATATATGTTTCTGACAACAAATTCACCTACAACAAATTTAAAACAGTTTACACAATGACCAAAAAGGTTCAACCAGGGTAGAGGTAGAACTTCCACAATTTAAAGATAAAACATTTTAAACAACGATCATAAAGACCTATTATTAAAAAAAAATAAAAAAAAATAAACTAAAAAAAAAACGATTCTCTCTCTTCCCCATGGCGATTTTTCATCTAAAACCCTAAATCTCATCCAATTCATCTTCCTTGATCTTTAATCTTGCTCTAATCTATATAACGATCGTGTTTATGATTGCTTAGCTTCGTCTATTGCTTCATTAACATTATTTTTATGTGGATCTAGGCCTTGTTGGATTAGGGTTTCGATTTTTCTGTTGGGTTTTTCTTAATTCGCTTTTTAGGGTTGTTTGGTATTCGCTAACTGATTTCTTTTTACTTAATCGATCTTTGCATTATGGAAGTCGGTTAGCTCATTAATTGTGCTATATATCATGCCTTAATTCTTTTAAGGCTTTCGTTTTTGAAGATCTGGACGTGGTGCTTCTTGTTTTTATTTGCGATTTCTTTTTGGATTGTTAGGGTTTCGTTTTTTGTTCCTTTTTGTTTTTCAATATGTTGAATGCTGGTGATGTTAACATTGATGTGGATGCTACTATTGATTTGTCAAAGGTGACCATGAGGAAACATAAGAAGTCTAAACCTAAGGATGTTACAGGTGTGGCGACGCAGCCTATAGCTGTAAATTCTTGTGATACATCTTCTCATGTTCAGGTTGATAACATCCGTGAGTCTATCAAGTGTAAACATGATACTATTGAAGGGGTGTTGGGTGTTTCGATTAAATCTGCCATTGATCTTGACTTATTCCTTAAGGGTATTGAAGCGGGTAAATATCCGATATGGCCTAACTTGGATAGTGAAACGCGTTCACAAGTGTATGAGGCTATAAGTGGTTTAATGGAGGTCTATGTTCCTAGCATGACGGCTAATGCAACAAATTCTGATGTGAGTGGCAAAGTTACTACAACTAATGACTACGTGGAGGTTAATACAACTAATGCAACTAATTCTAGTTCTTTGGTTGCTGAGGCTGTTTGTGAAGGTGTTAATGTGTCTATTCCTCGAAGAATAGTTGAAAAGGTTAGTGCACGCCTAGAGTACACTCTTTATGGCTATTTTATTGGTAATAGAATGGCGTTTCCAGTGGTTGATTACTATGTTAAGAATAATTGGGCTAAGTATGGTTTGAAAAAGATCATGATGAATGACAAAGGTTTTTTCTTTTTTAAATTCGATACTCAAGCTGGTTTAGAATCTGTTTTGGAACATGGAACTTGGATGATTCGTAAATCTCTAATCATTCTCAAGAAATGGTCTATTGGTACTAGCTTATGTAAGGAAGAGTTGACTCGCATTCCGATATGGGTTAAACTGCATGATGTGCCTCTCCAAGTCTTTGAAGATGATGGTATTAACTTGATTGCTTCATTTATTGGCAAACCTATTATGTTGGATTCGTACACAAGTTCTATGTGCAAGGATTCTTGGGGTAGAAGCAGTTTTGCTCGGTGTTTAATTGAAGTGGGTTCAGTGGATGAGCTCGTAGAAGTTATCACTATTGGTGTTCCCTCTCTTACAGGGGATGGTTTTACTAAAGAATCTATCCGGGTTGAATATGAATAGAGGCCTCCTAGGTGCACTTTATGTAAGATTTTTGGGCACATCTATGAGCATTGTACTAAAAAAGAGACTACTCCCCCTGTTGTTACTACTTCAAATGTGGTTCCTCCTGCTTATGATGGTTTCCAAAAGGTGAGTCGTAAGAAGAAAAAAGGTAAAATCCAGTCTGGTATTGTTGGTACTTCTGTCAAACAGACTATCAGGTATGAGCCAAAGAAGACTACTATTGAACCTAAAAAGGTAGCTACTAGTAGTGTGCCTACATCGTCATCTAAGTTGAAGTCTAAAGGTTTCTCCTCTAAGGGGGGTGAAGTGTCTACATCCAACCCTTATGATGTTCTAGCTACAGATGAAGATGGTGAAGATGATTGTGTTGATAACATGTTTGATGAATCAGCTAATTTATTCCCTAATGTTGCTTATGGTGGAAGTTCTTCTTTCACGGATGATGCTGCTGGTTAGCTTGATTTGTTTTTGTTTTTGGTCTAGGATCATTTTGTTTCTAGAGTTGTCATGAGCTTTTGGCATGTCAGAAGCTCTAGGTTAGTTGTCTATCAAGCTGTTTTTGCTTGAGGTTAATGTGGTATTCAGCCACATTCCATTTGTACTCAAACGTTTTGGTCTTAATATATTTACCAGGGTGCAGGATTACTCCCTTTACCCAAAAAAATAAAGACCTATTAGGCAAGCTCAAATGGCAAATGTTAATTTGGAATATTGGGAAGAAGATGTCTTTAACCACACATCATTTGCATTCTTCTAAAATCACATTCTAGTAACCCAGATTGCTTATAGAATACAATATCATCAGACTTTCTAAGAACTATGTGAATTAATGCAAATTCGGCAATTCAACCGTGTTACTAAATTTTGTAGCTTTGTTTATAGGGTATGTTGCTGGTGTGTACTTTTACTTTATCTCAGACATCATTTTGATATCTTATTAGTAACTAGATCAAGATGTGATATAATACCACAAACAGTTCTAGTGAACACTTATTAGTTTGGCAGGTTTTAAAATACATGGGATACACTTACTAGTACAGAATAACATATACATATCAATTTAAATGAAACAAGAGAATGAAATTATACTTCAGGTAAAAAGAAACCGAAAGGAGGGAAAAACAATATACTACAATACTTGGCTCCAGACGAACAATAATAAGAAATACTCGTTTTCCTTTTTTAACCTCTGAGTTACAGCTTTTAATAAATACTTACTACATCATAATTGTTGTCATTTGCTAAAGATGCTTAACAAAATTCCATAGATGACAGGTCTCTTTTCCTCTACTGCATGATGTTCAAAACCTGAAAGGCATGTGGAAAAACATAAGCTTAGTAAATGGTGAATTCATAACTTCTATTGACATTTGTAATACACTTGTTCAACGATAAGTCAATCTTAAGAAAACACTGAGATGGTACTTCTACATTCATAGTTTATCTTAAACAGGAACTTCAGAACAGGGAAATTTGCAGGTGCTTCTTGATTCAAAAATTTATTTTTTAATCTTAGCTGCTCATTTTTGCTGTCAAAGGGTGATAATTCGATACTCAAAGAGTGATCACAACATCAATTCTAACATGTTCTCACCAAACAGAAAATCTTAGGGGGCGTTTGCTATGCATAAACAAATCACTATAGGTTTGGGTACAATAATAGGGTTGAATGGGAGTAGGTATGATTGCTTAAACATTCGTTATATATTACTATTCAATTTGTTTAATATACAAATACAACACCAATGAATTCCTCAAATATTATTCAGATTGTTTATTAAATGAAACAAGAGAATGAAATTATACTTCAGGTAAAAAGAAACCAAAAGGAGAGAAAAATATACTAATACTGGTCTGCAGACAAACAATAATGAGGAATACTCGTTTTTCTTTTTTAACCCTCTGCGTTACAACTTATAATAAATATTAACTGCATCATAATTGGTTTCATTTACTAAAGATAATTAACAGAATTCCATAGATCAGGTCTCTTTTCCTCTACCGCATGATGTTCAAAACCTGAAAGGCATGTGGAAAAATAAGCTTAGTAAATGGCGAGTTCATAACTTAATACACGTGTTCAACGAAAAGTCAATCTTAAGAATACACTGAGATGGTACTCATAGTAAAACAGGAGGATCAAATAGAGAAACTCAACTATCATGAGTAAATTGCATAAATCGTCCATGAACTTTGGCCAGATTGCATGTTTCGTCCCAACCATTGCGAAAGTGCAGAAATCGTCCCTGCAGGAAACCTTTGAGTAAATTTTCGTCCCTGGTTGGGACGAAAATTGCATAATTCGAAAGTGTGAAATTGCATATTTCGTCCCAATCAGGGACGAAAATTTACTCAAAGGTTTTCCACAGGGACGATTTCTGCACTTTTGAAATGGTTGGGACGGAACATGCAATCTGGCCAAAGTTTAGGGACGATTTATGCAATTTACTCTTGTATAAATCAAGAGAACTGATAATGCCATCAATTCTAACATGTTCTCACCAACCAGAAAATCTTAGGGGGCGTTTGCTATGCATAAAGAAATCACTATAGGTTTCGGTACAATAATAGGTATGATTGCTCATATATTGCTATTCAGTTTATTAAATGACATACAAACACAACACAAATGTATTCCTCAAATATTATTTATGTTGTTTATTAGATACACAAAACCATAACTAAACAAAACAAAATAACAATGAGGACAATGACTTAGGAAGGGAGAAACGAAGATGATGGGAGACAAAATGAAATCGACGGTGACAAACCCACACACCACTACAAATGAGGCAATGACATATGGATAATGATTGAATTGAATCAGAAATTGCGGCTGTGATGACGACGGCGAGAATGAATATGAAAGGGAGAATGGCGATGTTCGATGATGAGGGAGAAGGGTAGAAGTAGAATGTGAGGGGCAGAGTAGTTAAACCATGAAGTACTATGGAAATGAGATATAAGCACAGCTTTGACCCCAGGTATGGATCTTTTGGTCACGTTCCCTTTTTTATTCCAAGGACTGTTTACCAAACACTTAACAGCAACTTTGTATGGAAATGAATCCATTCCTACACTCATATACCAAACACCTCCATATGTTGGCTGCATTTGACAGGGGTGAAGTGGGGCTTTTTGTGATACATATTAATATTAATTCTTAATAAAAGACAAAGTTAATTCCAAAACTTACTACACTAACAGCGCCAAAAAAGGATTTTAATGAACAATAATAGTTTAAAATTTGAACTTGTACACAATTGTTAATGGGCATCATAACAAACAGAGCAATTAGTGTTCAGTACTATCCAAACATTCTGTTATCAAAATAGAGTTTGATCATATAAATCAAGAGAACATAATCGAGCAATGGAATAGCTAAGTAATTGCAGCGTTAACACTATAACCGAGCACGTAATAACGTAAATCATACCTGAAACAGAAAGTTGAATCACACATTAGCAAAAGATGGAATGAACTGAAAGCATCTAACAAGATCTTCATCTGGTCCCAAGTCAGAGATTGTGTTGAGAGTCTTTGACACGAATTTGTATTGTACAACCTTTTTATCTAGTTCCATCACAAGGAAAGAATCTTCTTCTCTTTCTTCCAAAGAGATACAAAAAACAGTTGAACTAATTTTGGGAAACGGCTTTACAGTGTCACTAAGATTAACAATGCACTTCACTGACCATTCAGAATACACGCTCCCCTTCTCATAAATAGTAAAACATCGGAAATCATCCTTTACAACAAGGAGCAAAGAACCACGAGACTCAAACAGCTTACATTCATAAAAACGCCTATCTAAAGTTAAAGGGGTTTGTAAGGCTGTTAAAACCGGATGCTCATTCATGATATCTAACTTGAAAAACTTACCCTCAAGATTTAGCCAATAAATGGCATTATTCCAATAAACTCCACGCTTAAAATAATTTAAACTAAATTTGGGAAATTGATGGCCACAAAGACTCCAACTGCCCGTTTCTGAAGAGTAAGTGTGTATTCGAATCCATTCTTCAAAAGGTTCTCCACAAATTACTTTATAGTGAGGTGATTTAGTAGGATCAAAAGCCATTTTCAAACCAAACGTGCAATAACCTGTCACATTATCGGGTTCTGGAAGCACCTTAAACATGTTAGTAATGGATGGATTGTATACAAATAACTTCCCCAAAAATGTACCACATAAAAGCAAACCATTGCACGAATCCAAAATCTCAACATCACTCATGTTGGTGGTGAGTGTGTAAGATCTGCAGATTGGAATGCGGATATCCAGCGGCACAAAATCATAACTGGTATTTTGTGAAACCTTTTTGAGAAAGAGACCAGAAATCGGGCCGAGCTTACGGCGAAAAGTGACATTAGCGCCTTTGATAAGGGATAACCAGCGTTTGGAAACGGATTTAAACAAAACAATTGAAAGAAGAGGTAACCTCACTAAGATTTCTGTTAAAAGATCGTCGTTGGAGATAACCGACTGCACCAACCTTTCTGGATCTGCCATTTCCGGCTGTGAGATTTGAATTAAAACCCTAAAACTTTGTTAAAAGAGTGGAGGGTTCATCTTGTGGTTTTGACCCGTCACAATACATACAGCTAATATATTAGGATCATTTATTGTTGGGCTTTTGGATGATAAGTTGGGCTCATTCTTAATGTCAACCAAAATACTACTGTCTACACTAGTGGATTAATAAAAGATTCCTTTCTGCCTAGAGGTGGCAAAAACGGGCAGGCTGGGCGGGCCAAAAATGACGGCTACCCTTTTTGGATAGCCCGGAGTCGGCGCAGGTGAACCTCCGGGGCCACAAGGGGAGTCGGAGTCGACTAATGCATGTTACTCTTGTTGTTGTCTTCATCGTTGGTCACAACACAATGTTCGCCATTTTGTTCTTGATCTTTCATTAATGATAAAATCCCTTTTACATTTACTATTTCAAAACAAAATTAGCTTAGTTTTAGATGCCTAATATAAACCTTAGGCATGAAGGTGCAAATGGTACATGGTACCAGTGGTTTTCAATCTACTTGTGATGTTATGTTTCTTTATCGCATAACATGGTTTGATATTTCAATAACGTGTCCCACATAGGTAGAAATGGAATGTAATGAGATCCTTATAACTTCAAGTATCATCAAACATGAATGTAACACTACCATATTTCAAATAAATCACATGAAGAGACGGTGAAAGGTTTTTATGAATGTAACACTACCATTTTGAATTAAAACCCTAAAAGAGTGGAGGGTCCATTTTGTTTTTGTTGCGGGTGGGTGTGGTTCTTGTGTTTTTGACCAGTCACAATACATACAGCTATTATATTATGATCATTTATTCTTGGGCTTTTGGATGATAAGTTGGGCTCATTCTTGATGCCAACCAAAATACTACTACTGTCTACACTATTAAATTACTAAAAGATTTGCTTCATATATTGAGCAAACCACAAACAGTCACGAAGAAAACCTTCGATATTTTTAAAACAAACAATGAAAAGTAATATACTCCCTAGTTTTGAATTTTGGGCCGCGACAGGAATATATAAAACAAAAAGTCGAAAACGTAAATCAATCAACCATATGATATACATAGCGATGATGCATTTCAAAGTAACAAACAAAAGTCGAAAATGGTGTCAAGTACTCAAGTCATTACAATTGATAGAAGCATGATTATTAATTAATGTGGAGAAAAATCTGAAAGAACATATGATGGAACATTACTAGCTACTACTTGTAGAAGATTGTGAAACAAGAGGAAAATCAATAGTGATAAAGAAAGTAATCTGAAATGACCTACAGATGAAACAATCTGTGATAACAAAGCCATCCTTCAGCCTCCCAAATTATAAGTTCAGGGACGGCTAATGTAACTGTTTTGTAAAAAAGACGAAAAGTGCGATCGTGTGAAAACCACAAGGACAAAGTTTGTAATTTACTCTTACTTTGGGATTGCTTAATTGAACTTCATCATATGAGTAGTTTAAAGTACTTGTTATTTAATACGTACTAGCTAACATTATCGCCATCATTTTAAAAGTCAAACTAGTAACTCACAACATATTGAACACTGTCGCAACGCCTTTATAATTCCTCAATGGTGTGCTAATGGCTCAAGTGACGACAGGCTCTCTTATCGCCATTGTGAAAGGGAAAAAAGTTGTGTTTTACGCTAACCATTCTTAATATATGTTTCTGATAACAAATTTACAACGACCAAAGGTCCAACCAGGGTGGAGGTAGAACTTCTGCCGTCTAAAGATAAAACAGTTTAAACAACGGCAATAAAGACTGAGGTCCTATTACACAAGCTTAAAAGGCAAATGTTAATTTGGAATATCGGGAGGAAGATATCTTTAACCACGCCATCAGCATTCATCTAAATTCATACTCTAGTAGCCCAGGTTGCTTTTAGAATACAATATCATCAGACTTTATAAGAACTATGCAAATTAATGCAAATTCAGCAATTCAACCTTGTGTTATTAAATTTTGTAGCTTTGTTTATAGGGTATGTTGCTGGTGTGTACTTTTACTTTATCTCAGACATCATTTTGATATCTTATTAGTAACTAGATCAAGATGTGGCATACTACCACAAACAGTTCTAGTGAACACTTATTAGTTTGGCAGGTTTTAAAATACATGGGATACACTTACTAGTAGAGAATGGCGTATATCAATTTAAATGAAACAAGAGAATGAAATTATTCAGATGCCTTTATGATTTTGTATATTCTAATAGGGTCACAAACTATGATTCTCAAACGGTCCAATACAGCTAAAATCGTATTGGGGTCTATTAGCTATATTTTGGGCTTTTGGATTATAATTGGGGGTCATCCTTGATGCCAACCAAAATATTACAGACTACACTATATTGGATTAAGAAATAGAAACGAACATATTGTTTTGCAACTGTGCATTTAAATGGCATGAAACAACATATCAGGCCTTTATTGAGCACAGAGCAAACTATGAAAAGCAATATGCTCAGAGGGATGGCAAAGAAACCTATACCCAGTAAGGATCCGATCTCCAAACATGTACCTTTTTGGATCTCTGCAAAAAAGAAACATGGCAACAACAAACAAATAAAAAATCACTATACAAAACTATATATATAAGTACACATGTCGTGTTAAATTTATGGGTTAATGGCATGTAATAGTAACGTACTTTCTCATTTGTTTCATTATCAGATACCAACCCAAAATAATACAACAATACCCATCCAACTTTCAAATTTTGTTTCATTATCATACGTTTTGTTTGCACCGTTAGTCCTTTTGACTAACGGTGGTTTTTAATTAACTCAAAAATATGTTTATCTTATGTTTTCATACGTTTTATTACGTTTTCATACGTTTCTATCCATTTTTATATGTTTTCGCCAGTTTTCTTTACGTTTTTGTTTGCACCGTTAGCCCTTTTGACTAACGACCGTTTGTAATTAACTCAAAAATATGTTTTTCTTTCGTTTTCTTACATTTTCATACGTTTCAATCCGTTTTTATACGTTTTCGCCCGTTTTCATACGTTTTTGTTCGTTTTGAAACGTTTTCGTCCGTTTTTATGAAAACGTATAAAAACGGATGAAAACGTATAAAAACATATGAAAACGTATGAAGATGTAAGAAAACGTTTGAAAACATAAGAAAAACATATTTTGAGTTAATTACAAATGGTCGTTAGTCAAAAGGACAAACGGTGCAAACAAAAACGTAAAGAAAACTGGTGAAAACATATAAAAAGCGATAGAAACATATGAAAACGTATGAAAACGTACGAAAAACATATTTTTGAGTTAGTTACAAATGGTCGTTAGTCAAAAGGACTAACGGTGCAAAAAAATGTATGATAATGAAACAAAATTTGAAAGTTGGATGTGTATTGTTGTATTATTTTGGGTTCGTATGGAATAAATGGGAAAGTACGTTGACATTTCTTTACTTTTCTTTAATAACAAACCTCAAGAACACAAAGAAATTCCTATATGGGTACAACATATGACTACTCATGCTAAAGGCGGAAAACAATATCCTTTTCATTCTCATCGAGACATGAACTCACAACCTCAAGATTGAGAACACACTACTACAAAAAAACTCATTAGGTACGGTTTTTAAGGCCATTTAGTACGGTTC
The DNA here is from genome assembly GCA_030686995.1 of Artemisia argyi. Classification (NCBI taxonomy): domain Eukaryota; kingdom Viridiplantae; phylum Streptophyta; class Magnoliopsida; order Asterales; family Asteraceae; genus Artemisia; species Artemisia argyi. The sequence goes on from CM060688.1 coordinate 1,285,234, forward strand.
CTAAACCGTGGTAGATGCGAGCGTACCAAAAAATAAAATCATTTTTTGGTACGGTTTTAAACAGTAGCAAAAAATGATTACCTGGTACGGTTTGTTTTCTAACCGTAGCAAATTTCTTCCAAAGCCCAGCAAGACTACTTTTCTTTTGTGCTACGGTTGTTTAAGAAACCGTACTAAAATATGTTTCTTTAAAAAAAAAAATTCATTTTTCTTTTCCAGACCTGTTACCAAACACTACCACACATCTTTCACAGCACACTCGAACATTGCAGCATACACAAACGATATTCAACAAATTTAACATCCTATATAAACATTAACCAACACAACATCCGAGTTAGAACCATTACAATTGTTTAAACGTCAACATCACGAAAATATAAAACCTCAACTATTGAGGAGCCGTTGTATCTAACGGATAAACTACAACCCTATAAAACTCGTCCAACGTAAAAAAGGCCACTTGATCGATCTTCAGCGGTGTTAGAGCGCGTGTGTCATCCCAAAGCTATAAAAACAAATAAGAGATAATAGTCATATTATATCACAAGTTGGTGCCAGCACAGATCGGTGAAAACTTGCAATGCATTCAACATAGCATGCATACTTCTTGTAAGGTTGGACTGTATAATTGGTTAATGGCTAATGAATTATTGATTTTCTTTGCTGGTAACTTCTCATGAGTACAACCTTTAGTAACAAGCCTTCTATTATAAACCAGTTGGGCCTAACCGGACACAACCTGCCTAAGTGATCCTAAGCACCCTCTTAATATTTGTTTGATCTACAAATAATGATGCAATATAAGCACTCAAATTGGTACTCAAACATTTGTTAGTCCTCAACATTTTTTAAAAGCAACTGAAGTACATAAAGTCTTGTTCTCATAGCAGGGGACACCAAACAACCCGAGTACTCAATTTTACTAACACTTTCCATCATTATGTGACCATTGCTGTTTAAGTGCGATCAAACATTTCAATAGTTATAATCTTTGTCAAATATTTAAAATACAATTTAGGAAAGACAATATAAAGGGAGCAATTTCAACCATTTTTGTCATAATGGGTCAAGTAGGGATATATATATATATATATATATATATATATATATATATATATATATATATATATATATAATAGCATCTAGCTAAAAAGGTAATGGGTAAAACAGGTTAAAAGTCTATTGAAATGCATTTATTGCTTTACAACATCCTAAATTGCTTTATATGACAAAAACTGGATCATAATACTAATAATTTTTTCTGTAATCTTATATAATAAATTAATTATGTATAAATGGGCTAAAAGAATTGTTCCCAACAATATTGAGACTTATTGGCTAAATAACCAAACAGAATCACAGAGATTCTAAGTGCTATTTGGTGCATTATACCCTAACTGCATGCACAATAGCTCAAATTTACAATTCCTATCAAATCAGATTGTTTGTAACTTTTGCAGACCAAATGAATTTCAAGTATATTTGCTCAAATTTACAATTCCTATCAAATCAGACTGTTGTGTAGTAGTATCATCAATAAACGAAATTACCAGTTTCTCAAACAATTAAGGTAAACGGAATAGGTTACTGTCCAGAGTATATTTTGAAGCTAAAGGATAGATGAAGAGAGTATATTTGAAGCTTAAGGTTCAGAGTATACTTACACTTTTTGGAAAGGTGGCTTGTCTTTTTAGGGCAAGGTCATACATGAAGTTCATCAAATAGTATCCACACTCCCAATCATCCTCTTGTTGGAAACACTAAACGTAAATAAACATAGTTACACAAATGCAATAACCAAATCAATAATATATGCACAACAATTGTAGATTATTTACCTTAGCCATAGTCCAATCAAACTTGATCTCGAAAGCCCTATATTCAAAATCCATGGCATGGCGTTAACTTTAACTATTTGGTACGGTTGACAAATTAACCGTAGCAAATAACAAAGAAATTTAACAAACCGTAGCAGATGGCATTTTATTGCTACGGTTTTTTTTAAAACCGTAGCGAAAGTCTTCTTTTTTTGTTTTGATACGGTTTTTTGGGTAACCGTATCTAATTTGCGTCTCAAAAAATACTTTGTGTAGTAGTGACATAATCTCACGGATACGACTAGGCAAAAACATATTGATCCTTTAACTATTAATATCACCTATCGACTCTTGTTTTTGTATAGATGACTTTAAAGTAACAAACATTTCACTTTCGACATGATTTGAGTTTGCTATCCTGATAACACATACTTGTTACTACGGGTTATGTTCTGGTAAAAATGGACACATGAGCTACTGGTCAACATGTTAACGACGTATGTCTTTAAAGTCAACATCTTCTATTCATATATGCTTGTTCGCTTTTTTAATGATTTTTGGCTTATTACTTGGGGAGTAAATTGCAAAATTCGTCTATGCGGTTTGCACATAATCGCAGCTTTCTTCTTTTTTACAACATAATAATTACATTAGCCGTCCTTGAACTTGTCAAATCTTGCAAGCTTTATTCTTTTGACTAACGGCCATTACTAAGCTTCCGTTAAATGCCCTCACGTGAAGGGTTTTTTTTTTTTTTTTTTTTTTTTTTTTTTTTTTTTTTTTTTTTTGTCAAAATACCCCAACATTTAGATATAACTTACGTTATGTTAGAGATGTTGACAAGTTATACCAATCATCCGTGAAAATATCGAGAAACTAATAACCATTATAACTCACACATGTAAGTATAATGACTAAAGTAAACTTAAAAAAAAGTTTAATTACCAAAATGGACAATTACAAAAATTACGTAGCTATTTTGTGACACTAACCCTTAGTCGAAAGGACAAAACTTGCAATATTTGATAAGTTTAGGGACGGCTAATGTAATTATTTTGTAAAAATAACAAAAAGTGGGATTGTTTGTAAACCACGAGAACAAAGTTTGTAATTTACTCTTAACTTGGAATTGCTCAATTGAACTTATCGTTGTTTACGGTTATTAGGGCTATAAATGAACTGGACAAATACGAACATAGCCTCATTTATGTTCGTTCGTTTAATTTTAACAGGGCAAATAAACAGACATGAATGCTTAAACAGGCGAATTTTCTTGTTCATGTTCGTTTATTAAAAAATGAATTGTTCATGTTCGTTTGTGTTCGTTTATTATGACACTAAACGAACATAAATGAACATAGACAAACATAAACTTTACTAGTATTAAATTATGTACAATATGTTGTTTTATATGTGTTGTTTTGTTTAAACAAATCAATTTTCAAATTATACAATTAAAATATATGATATACGGACATAAGATAAGTGAACATAAACAAATGTTAACGAACACATAATCGGACGTTCACGAACACAAATGAACGGACGCGACTTTTGTTCATGTTCGTTCATTTAACTAAGCGAACGTAAAATATTGTTCATGTTCGTTCATTTAATAAATAAACGAACTTTTTACCGACTCACTGAACGTACCATTCGTTTACAACCCTATCGCCATCCTTTAAAAAGTCAAACTAGTAACTTGCAACAAATTGAACAATGTCCCAACGCCTTTATAATTCCTCAATGGTGTGCTAATGCCTCAAGTGACAGTAGGCTCTCTTATCGCCACTGTGAAAGGGAAAAACGGTGTGTTTTACTCGAGAAGACAACCCATTTAACCAATCATAATATATGTTGCTTACAACAAATTCACCCACAACAAATTTTAAAAAGTTTGCACAACGAGCAATAAGGTTCAACAAGGGTGAGGTAGAACTTCTGCAGATTAAAGATAAAACAGTTTAAACAACGACCATAAAGACAGGTCCTAGTACGCAAGCTCAAATGGCAAATGTTAATTTGGAATATCGGGAGGAAGATATCTTTAACCACACCACCATCAGACATCAGTATTCTTCTAAAATCTACTCTAGTAGCGCAGGTTGCTTTATAGAATACAATATAATCAGGAAGACTTTCCAAGAGCTATATGAATTAGTGCCAATTCAGCCCTTGTTCACATATGTACAACAACATTGCTATCTATTTGTGTTCCTTTTTGGGCTGACCGCATAGTACTCAACAACACTACTTAACAGCCTCATCACAACTTTCAGGAACCTTTCGGTGCATCACCAAATCTAACAGCATGTTCTCCTAATTAATGTGTATACTTTTTAGTTCTACTAATTAGATGCAACTTCATGATCCAAGTTAACATTGCATCATGAAATTCAACCTTGTGTTACTAAATTTTGTAGCTTTGTTTATAAGGTCTGTTGCTGGTGTGTACTTCTACTTTATCTCAGACATCATTTTGATATCTTATTAGTTTGGCTGATTTTTCAAATACATGGGATACATTTACTAGTAGAGAATGGCGAATATCAATTCCAACGAAACAAGAGAATGAAATTATACTTCAGGTAAAAAGAACCAAAAGGAGAGAAAAACAATATCTGAATACTACAATACTGGTCTGCAGACAAACAATAACGAGGAATACTCGGTTTTCTCTTTTAACCCTCTGAGTTACAGCTTTTAAAAAATATTTACTGCATCAAGGTTGCTGTCATATACTAAAGATAATTAACAAAATTCCATATATGACAGGTCTCTTTTCCATTACCGCATGATGTTCAAAACCTGAAAGGCATGTGGAAAAAATAAGCTTAGTACATAGCAAGTTCATAACTTCTATTGACATTTGTAATACACTTGTTCAACAAAACGTCAATCTTAAGAAAACATTTGTACTTCTACAATCATACTTAATCTTTAACAGGAAATTCAGAACTGGAGAACTTGTTTTAACCTTAGCTGCTCATTTTTATTGTCAAATGGTGATAATTCGATACTCAAAGAGTGACACAGAAGGATCAAATAGAGAAACTCAACCATCACGTCATAGATGCTACAATATTCACATTGTATAAATCAATAGAACTGATCACACTATCAATTCTAACATGTTCTTACCAAGCAGAAAATCTTAGGGGACGTTTGCTATGTATAAAGAAATCACTATAGGTTTGGGTATAATAATAGGGTTGATTGAATAGAATCAGAGACTGCGAGTGTAATGACGACTGCGAGAACAAATATTAAAATGAGAATGACGATGTTAAACGATAAGGGAGAAGGGTAGAATGTGAGGGGCAAGTAGTTAAACCATGAAGTAATATGGAAATGAGATATAAGAACAGCTCTGACCTGAGGTTTGGATCTATTGATCTCATTCCCTTTTTCATTCCAAGGCCTGTTTAACAAACACTTAACAACAGTTTTATATGGGATGAATCCATTCCCACAATCATATACCAAAGACCTCCTTAAGTATCAGGCATTACACCAAATTGTGTCTTGTGGCTTTTTTTATGTTGGCTGCATTTGACTCGGGTGAAGAGGGGCTTTTTAGTGATCCACATCAATCATAATTTTTATTAATGTTCTACTACTTACTAAGGACAAAGTTAATTCCAAAACTTACTACATTAGCATTTGATGAACGATAATAGTTTAAAATTTGAACTTGTATAGTGCATCGATATATTTGTGCACAATTGTTAATGGGCATCATAACAAACAGAGCAATTAGTGTTCAGTACTCTCCAAACGTTCTGTTATCAAAATAGAGTTTGATCATATTAATCAAGAGAACAAATCGAGCAATGGAATAGCTAAGTAATAGCAGCGTTAACACTATAACTGGGCACGTAATTATGTAATCATACCTGTAACAGAAAGCTGAATCACACAGTAGCAAAAGATGGAATGAACTGAGAGCATTCACGAAGATCATCATCTGGTCCCAAATCAGAGATTGTGTTGAGATTCTTTGACACAATTTTGAGTTGTACAACCTTTCTATCTAGTTCCATCACAAGGAAAGAATCTTCTTCTCTTTCTCCCAAAACAATACAAAAAATGTTTTTGTGAATAGTCCACCTTTTGGGAAAGGTCGGTATAATGTCATTAAGATTAACAACGTACTTCACTGACCATTTAGAATACGCGTTCCCCTTCTCATAAATAGTAAAACGTCGGGAATGAGCATCATTCTTTACAACAAAGAGCAAACAATCACGAGACTCAAACAGCCTACATTCCTTCCTATGTAAGGTTACAGGGGTTCGTAAGGCTGTTAAAACCGGATGCCCATTCATGTTATCTAACTTGAAAAACTTACGCTCATCATCTATCCAATAAATGGCATCGTTCCAATAAACTCCATCCCTAAAATTATATAAACACAGTTTGGGAAATTGATGGCCACAAAGACTCCAATTGCCCGTTTTTGAAGAGTAAATGTGTATTAGAACCCATTCTTTAAAAGGTTCACCATAAATTACTTTATAGTGAGGTGATTTAGTAGGATCAAAAGCCATTTTAAAACCACCGGCAGAAAAATTGTTGTAACGTGTCACCTTATCAGGTTTTGGTAGGGCTGTAAACATATTAGTAATGGATGGATTGTATACATATAACTTCCAGCAATAATATATGTTCGGATTGAATAAAAGCAAACCATTGCATGAATCCAAAATCTCAACATCACTCTTTTTGGTGGTGGGTAAGGAAGATCTACAGATTGGAATGCGGATATCCAACGGCACGAAATCATAAGTGAATGAACGACAATAATTTTTGCGTGAATACTTTTTGAGAAAAAAACCAGAAAGCGGGTCGAGCTTACGGCGAAAAGTGACGTTAGCGCCTTTGATAAGAGATAACCAGTGTTTGGATACGGATTTAAACAAAACAAGTGAAAGAACAGGTAACCTCTCTAAGATTTCGGTTAAAAGATCATCATTAGAGATAACTGACTGCACCGATAAAGGGAGCTTTCCGGCTGTCTCTTCCATGATATTTAGTTTAAAACCCCGTAGTTGTATCGTAATATTACCTAAACTATATATAGAGACTAGAGTACGCATGGCATGAAACATTGAAACCTAATGGACCCAACACGACAATTGGGTTTGGGCCATATTTATGGTCTAATAGTGAGAAGGCTGATGTCACCGTTTATGTGAAACTTACTCGAATGCTAACATTAGCTTCAAGTGAGATATTGTAGTTGAGTTAACGAAAACTAAATTTAACATCTGATCCGTAGATTGTACATCACGTTTTCTAATGTTTAAGCTACGTACATCCAACGTAATGTTGGATGTAAAAAGGTTGCTTCCCAAACAAAAAAAATATGAGAACCACCAAACATCACAAAAATTTAGTACTAATCACTCATGTTACTCTTGTGATTGTCTTCATCGTTGGTCAGAGCACATGATTTGATATCTCAATAATGTGTCCCACTGCGCATAGGTAGAAAGGGAATGTAATGAGATCCTTGTAACTTCAAGTATGGTCGAATATCAATGTAACTTGAAAGAATAAATGGAACAGTAATTCTCTTTTTATTTATTTAGTTCTAGTTTTTCTTTTATTATTTGCCAAAAATAAATAAGGTATATATATCCCTACCATTTGAAATATGTCATATCATAATCTATGAGGAGACGGTGAAAAGTTTTTGATTCTCAAACAGCAAAAGGTGTTTATTTTTGTGTTTTTGAGACAACTTGCAGAAGATTTTGAAACTTTCAGAAGATTTTTCAAAATTACATTCTTAGTCGATGACAAAACTTGCAAGAATTGATAAGTTCAGGGACGGCTAAAGTAATTGTTTCGTAAAAAAGACTAAAAGTGCAATCGCGTAAAAACCATAAGGACAAAGTTTGTAATATACTCTTACTTTGGGATTGCTTAGTTGGACCTTATCATAGTTTGAAGTACCTGTTATTTAATAGCTAAGGTTGTGTTTGGTGTGCTGATTGGAATCGGTATAAGTATAGCTTTGATTGGAGGGTGAAATGATATCGTGTGTATGAATGTTATTTCTTTTGTTTGGTGTCCGTTTCCAACTATGGCTATCAATTATAAAGTGGGTTCACCACACTAAGATTATGTGTGGTAGTTTAAAGAAGATAGATGGACTAACAACAAAGATGTCATGCATGACCCACCAATTTAATGAAACCAAGCTTCCCCCACTACTACGGTTCTATGAGTTTCATTCTCTAATATTCATCAAACATCCATCAATCAAACAATAACATTGGATATGAAAACTTGATTCCGGCACCCCCATCCTAACATTATCGCCATCCTTTTAAAACTCAAATTAGTAACTCGCAACATATATTGAATAATGTCGCAACGCCTTTATAAATCCTCAATGGTGTGCCAATGGCTCAAGTGACAATAGGCTCTCTTAGTGTGTCAGTCTAAAAGGGAAAAACGGTGTGTTTTACTCGAGAAGACAACCCATTTAACCATTCTTAATATATGTTTCTAACAACAAATTCACCTACAACAAATTTAAAAAAATTTACACAACGACCAAAAAGGTTTAACCAGGGTTGAAGAACTTCTGAAGTTTAAAGATAAAACAGTTTACACAACAACCATAAAGACAAAAGGTCCTATTTCGCAAGCTCAAATGGAAAATGTTAATTTGGAATATCAGGAGGAAGATATCTTTAACCACACGTCATCTGTATTTGTCTAAAATCATACTCTAGTAGCCCAGGTTGCTTATAGAATACAATATCATCACGAAGACTTTCCAAGAGCTATATGAAATTGAATTAGTGCGAATTCAGCAATTCGACCTTGTGTTACTAAATTTTGAAGCTTTGTTTATAGGGTCTGTTGCTAGTGTGTACTTTTACTTTATCTCGGACATCATTTTGATATCTTAATAGTAACTACTAACTAGATCAAGTTGTGGCACACATTCAGCCAGTTTTAGTGAACACTTCTTATATCAATTCCAGTGAAAAAAAGAGAATGAAATTATACTTCAGCTAAAAAGAAACCAAAAGGAGAGAAAAACAAAATACTCGTGTGCAGACAAACAATAACGAGGAATACTCGTTTTTCTTTTTTAACCCTCTGAGTTACAACTTTTAATAAATATTTACTGCATCATAATTGTTGTCATTTACTAAAGATAATTAACAAAATTCCGTACAGGTCTCTTTTCCTCTACCGCATGATGTTCAAAACCTGAAAGGCATGTGGAAAAATAAGCTTAGTACATGGCGAGTTCATAACTTCTATTAACATTTGTAATACACTTGTTCAACGAAAAGTCAATCTTAAGAAAGCACTGAGATGGTAATTCTACATTCAGAACTGGAGAATTAGCAGTTGCTACTCAATTAAAAAAAATTCTTGTTTAACCTTAGTTGTTCATTTTTACTGTCAAAGGGTGATAATTCGATACTCAAAGAGTGACAGGAGGATCAATTATTCACATTGTTCTCAACAACCAGAAAATCCTAGGGGGACGTTTGCTATGCATAAGAAAATCAGTATGGGTTTGGGTATAATAATAGGGTTGAACGGGCGTTGGTATGATTGCTTATATAGTTATATATTCCTTATATATTGCTATTCGGTTTGTTTAAAGACATATACCAACCTATTCCTCAAATATTATTTAGATTGTTTATTGGATGCACAAAACCATAACTAAACAAAATAACACTGAAGACAATGACTCGGGAAGGGAGAAACGAAGATGATGGGAGACGAAATGAGATCGATGGTGACAAACCCACACACCGGCCACTACAAATGAAGCGATGACAAACGGATATTGATTGAATTAGAAATTGCAGCTGTGATGACGACAGCGAGAACGAATATGGAATGGAGAATGACGATGTTCAATGATGAGGGAGAAGGGTAGAACGTGAGGGGCAGAGTAGTTAAACCATGAAATAATATGGAAATGAGATATAAGCACAACTCTGACACCCTTTTTTATTTCAAGGCCTGTTTACCAGACACTCAACAACGGCTTTGTATGGGAATAAATCCATTCACACACATATACCAAACACTTCCTTAAGTAGTAGGCATTATACCAACTTCCTGTTTTGAGCTTAAGATATCACAAATGATAATATAACAATGCTGTCTTGTCGTTTTTTATGTCGGCCTCATTTGACTGGGGTGAAGAGGGGCTTTTTGTGATCCACATCAATCATAATTCTTAATAACGTGCTACTACTTACTAAGGACAACGTTAATTCCAAAACTTACTACATTAGCATGCTTCTTTATTCTTAGAGGATCTACATTAACAACGCCAAAACAGATAAATCAAGAGAACAAATCGAGCAATGAGACAGCTAAGTAATTGCAGTGTTAACACTATAACCGAGCACGTAAGTACGTAATCATACCTGAAACAGAAAGCTGAATCACGCATTAGCAAAAGATGGAATGAACTGAAAGCATCTAGCAAGCTTCTCATTTGGTTCCAAATCAAAGATTGTGCTGAGAGTCTTTGACACGAATTTGTATTGTACAACCTTTTTATCTAGTTCCATCACAAGGAAAGAATCTTCTTCTCTTTCTTCCAAAGAGATACAAAAAACAGTTGAACGAATACTCCACATTTTGGGAAACGGCTTTATAATGTCATCAAGATTAACGACGTACTTCACTGACCATTCAGAATACACGTTCCCCTTCTCATAAATAGTAATATGTTGGGAATCAGCATCACCCTCATCAACAAGGAGCAAACAACCACGAGACTCAAACAGCCTACATTCCTTCCTATCAAAGGTTAAAGGGGTTTGTAAGGCTGTTAAAACCGGATGCTCATTCATGATATCTAACTTGAAAAACTTACCCGCAAGATTTAAGCAATAAATGGCATCGTTCCAATAAACCCCCTCCTTAAAATAATTTAAACTGCGTTTGGGAAATTGATGCCGACAAAGACTCCAATTGCCAGTTTCTGAAGAGTAAGTGTGTATTCGAACCCATTCTGCAAAAGGTTCACCATAAATTACTTTATAGTGAGGTGATTTAGTAGGATCAAAAGCCATTTTCAAACCACCCGCAGAAAAATTGTTATAACGTGTCACATTATCGGGTTCCGGAAGCACCTTAAACATATTAGTAATGGATGGATTGTATACATATAACTTCCCAGCCAATGTACGACATAAAAGCAAACCATTGCATGAATGCAAAATCTCAATTTCACTCTTATGTCGTACCTCTGGGCCAAAAGTGAATTTGGTGGGGACTAAGGAAGATCTGCAGATCGGAATGCGTACATCCAACGGCACAAAATCATAACTGAATGAACTAGAATAACAGTTGTATGAATACTTTTTGAGAAAGAGACCAGAAAGGTTCTGGCGAAAAGTGACATTAGCGTCTTTTATAAGAGATAACCAGTGTTTGGATACGGATTTAAACAAAACAAGTGAAAGAACTGGTAATCTGACTAAGATTTCGGTTAAAAGGTTGTCGTTGGAGATAACTGACTCCACCGATGAAGGGAGTGTTCTGGCTGTCTCTTCCATGATATTTAATTTAAAACCCTGTGTCGTAATATTACCTAAACTATATATAGAGTACGGATGGCATGAAACCTAATGGACCCAACACCACAATTGGGCTTGGGCCATATTTATCGTCTAATAGTGAGAAGGCTGATGTCACCGTTTATGTGAAACTTACTCGAATGCTAACATTAGCTTCAAGTGAGATATTGTAGTTGAGTTAACGAAAACTAAATTTAACATCTGATCCATAGATTGTACATCACGTTTTCTAATGTTTAAGCTACGTACGTCCAACGTAATGTTGGATGTAAAAAGATAGCTTCCCAAACAAAATATAAGATTACCAAACATCAAAAAGTTAGTACTCATCAATCATCACTCATGTTACTCTTGTGATAGTCTTCATCGTTGGTCACAACACATGATTTGATATTTCAATAACGTGTCCACATAGGTAGAAAGGGAATGCAATGAGATCCTTATAACTTCAAGCATGATCAAATAGTAAGTTGAAGATTGCTTATAACGGCAAATTTAAATTGTCTTTCTTAATAGAGTAATACTTTTTCTTTTATTATTTTCCAAAAATAAATAAGGTATATCACTACCATTTGAATTAAGTTATATCATAATCTATGAGGTGTAACACCCCCAAAATTTGGTACAGCGGAAGACTCAACAAGCTTTCGGGGTGTTACGGGGATTGGTATCCAACACAAGTCATGAAAGAACGAGATAAAGTAAACATAAGAAAAACACAACCAAAACAGGGTTTTAAAGTTTACATTCATCCCGAATTTATCCAAAGTAAGGCCCAAAGAAAATAACAATAGGTCCACAATTATATATCAGAGTTTTAAAAAATAGATCCATAAACCAGGTGCCATAGCCAAGCCTCCAATCCAAGCATCCAAATCATCACTTAATTACCTGAGAAAACGTGCTAAAAGTCAACTTTCATTGGTGAGATCATAGGTTTAAATTCATGATTCAATCAAGTGGATATATACGCAAAACTCTTGCTAGCTAGACTAGGCCTCAAAGCTCAATAACCATCCCTATAGGTGCACACTATAGTCCAATAACCAAATCAAATCAAATATGCGTAAGGATACGACATACCCACATGCAAACACTTAACAACAACAACAACTTTGTATGGAAATGAATCCATTCCTACACCATAGTTGTCAATAGCGAATAGCGATAAATAGCGACGAGTCACCTATATGCTACGTAGCGAATAGCGACCGCTATTTGTGTTTAGCGATAAAATAGTAGCAAGTATAAATTTTAAAATTATATGTATATTGATACATTTTAGTATAAATAACTAAGCAAGTATAAAAAATATTGGGCTTTAAATATAAATTAATGCTTTAACTTAGTTAAATTAAGGTTTTTTAATTTATTTTTAATATTACAGGGGCCAATCATGGACAATCCAAATTCTGCTAAAGAAGAGTTTAAGTGTATTGCTGTCTTTGTTCAAGTTAAAGAAGTTAAAGGGGGCTAACTGTATCTTTTTTCTTTATATTACCCAGCCTCTCTTCTAGGGTTACTTACCACTTATAGCAGCCGCTCAAACACCGCCACAGTTCGCCGTAAAAAAGCTAGATCTAGCCATTTTTCCGGCGAGTGGGGTCTCACCTCCGACACCACTGTAATCACCATTAAATTCCGAACAAACCCTGAAAACCTCGTCACCTGAACCACCGTGACGCGCCGCCACTGCACCTCCACCTGAACCACCGTTTCGCTATTTTGTCGCTAAATGATAATAGCTGCTGATGACCGCTTCGCTACGTAGCGCGCGATAGCGACCGCTATCGTCGCTATTGACAACTATGTCCTACACTCATATACCAAACACCTCCATAATTAGCAGGCATTACACCAACTTGCTGTTTTGAGTTTAAGACATCACAGATGATAATATAACAATGCTGTCTTGTGGTTTTTTATGTTGGCTGCATTTGACTTGGGTGAAGAGGGGCTTTTTGTGATACATATTAATATTAATTCTTAATAAAGACAAAGTTAATTCCAAAACTTACTACACTAACAGCGCCAAAAAAGGATTTTAATGGACAATAATAGTTTAAAATTTGAACTTGTACACAATTGTTAATGGGCATCATAACAGAGCAATTAGTGTTTAGTACTATCCAAACATTCTGTTATCAAAATAGAGTTTGATCATATAAATCAAGAGAACAAATCGAGCAATGGAATAGCTAAGTAATTGCAGCGTTAACACTATAACTGAGCACGTAAATCATACCTGAAACAGAAAGTTGAATCACACATTAGCAAAAGATGGAATGAACTGAAAGCAGCTAACAAGCTTGTCATTTGGTCCCAAATCAGAGATTGTGCTGAGAGTCTTTGACATAAATTTGTATTTTACAACCTTTTTATCTAGTTGCATCACAAGAAAAGAATCTTCTTCTCTTTCTCCCAAAACAATACAAAAAAAATTTGCGTCAATACTCCGCCTTTTGGGAAATGGTGTTATAATGTCATCAAGATTAACGATGTACTTCACTGACCATTCAGAATACACGTTCTCCTTCTCATAAATAGTAAAATGTCGGGAATCATCCTTCCTTACAACAAGAAGCAAACAACCACGAGACTCTAACAGCCTGCGTTTATAATGAACCTTCCTATCAAAGGTTAAAGGGGTTTGTAAGGCTGTTAAAACCGGATGCTCATTCATGATATCTAACTTGAAAAACTCACCTTCACCATTTAGCCAATAAATGGCATCACACCAATAAACTCCATACCTAAAATAACTTAAACAACACGTCAGAAATTGATGGCCACAAAGACTCCAATTGCCCGTTTATGAAGAGTAAGTGTGTATTCGAACCCAAAAATCATCAACATAATCATCATTATCAACTAGTTCACCATAAATTAGTTTATAGTGAGGTGATTTAGTAGGATCAAAAGCCATTTTCAAACCTCCAAAAAAATCAGAACTTGGAGAAAAGCGGATGCATTGATCGGGTTCTGGAATCAGCTTAAACATGCTAGTAATGGATGGATTGTATACATATAACTTATCAGAATATGTAAGACATACAAGCAAACCATTGCACGAATGCAAAATCTCGACATCCATATATAACTCTTCTGGGCCAAAAGTGAATTTGGTGGCGAGTAAGGAAGATCTGCATATCGGAATGCGGATATCCAACGCCACAAAATCATTACCAGAATCATACTTTTCGATAAAGAGACCAGAAAGTGGGTCGAGCTTATGGCGAAAAGTGACATTAGCGCCTTTGATAAGGGATAACCAGCGTTTGGATACCGATTTAAACAAAAGAAGAGAAAGAAGAGGTAACCTGACTAAGATTTCTTTTAAAAGGTCGTCGTTGGAGATAACTGACTGCACCGAGCTTTCTGGATCTGCCATCACCGGACGAAATTCCTGCTGTCAAATTTGATTTAGAACCCTAAAAATTCCGGCTGTTAAAACTTAAAAGAGTGGAGGATATAATGAGTTCACTGAGTTGAGTGTAGTGTGGTCTGCTGGATTTTATATACTTGGTCCATTTTGTTTTTGTTGCGGGTGTGGTCCTTGGGGTTTCGACCCGTCACGGATCCAGTCCTAATATAAACCTTAGGCTATATACACAGTGGAACGTAAAAACTCGGGGACTTTGAAGTCTGTCGAGGCCTTTGTGGAACATCGGTCGAGGAACCAAAAAAAAAAAACAATCGGTCATATTTATGACCGATTATTTGCACACAAAAACTATGTCCGTTTGATATATTAAAAAAAAAAATGTCATCGACTACGGCACTTGGGTCATGTCTGGTCAGCAGAGAGAGAAAGTTGACGTGGCAGCTGGTGACCCAGGTCACCATTGTGGGTAGCCTTAGTTATGAAGGTACAAATGGTACATGGTACGAGTGGTTATCAATCTACTTGTGATGTTATGTTTCTTTATCGCATAACATGGTTTGATATTTCAATAAGATTTTAAGTTAGGGGGGGGAACTTTGTTTACAGGTCTTACATCTTGATATCTCCATATCTCCAGGATCGAATAATGAAACAAAACTCATGCGTATCATCATACAAGAATCAATAAAAAGGAAAACAAGGAAGATTGAGGTTGAACCCTTAATAATCTGATACATTAAACGTGAAATGGTTAACTTGTTGATTACTAACTCCTACATATATATACGAGATGAATCGACACTTATGAAGGGTTGTGTTGTTTCATTGTACCGTTTCATCAACCAACACACCCTTTGAAACCAAAACTAAATAACCGTTTATAACCCTAAGAAACTAAACAACTCTTGTGACTCCGCCCATATCCAAAGTCTATTTACAAGCTTTTACATAAACCAAAGAACCTTGATAGGGGGACCTAATACATGAGCCTAATCATGGACCTAATGCTTAAAATACTTGTACAGTGCATGCACAACAACAACCCCTAACACCCCTCCTGTCACCACAACCTCTAACTGATTTTGAATATTGATGCTTATTGGGTTTGATAAAACTGTTATATAGGTATTGTTTTAAGTTATTGGAGTATTGTTTATGGTTACTTGAGTGTGTTGTTTTCAGCTTATTTAACAAGTGCTTATTTGAGCTATTTTATGTGTTTTTAAAGCTTTTTGTTTCTGCTGATTTGAGCTATTTTAGGGCTGTTTATAGGTTTTTGAGTGTTGCTTTCAGCTTTTTAGTGTTTATTTGAGCTATTTAAGTGCTTATTTGAAATGGGTGTGTTTTAGTGCTGAATTGAATGAAATAGGTGTGTCCGTTTGAAAATTATAATGATCAACATTAGGTAGTTAAGTAGTTTTTAAACACTTATAGTGATCCGTGTTGATAGTTTATGTGCGATAATTGTGTTGATCACTATCTTTTGTATGTTAAATAAAAGCAGGTCTTGGGGTTATGCGTTTCTTCAGTTATATGTGCTTTGGCTCTCTAAATGTTACTGACATTTGCGATTAATTTTGATTTACAGTTTGTTGTTAGCTTGTTAAGGAACTGTCTATCTAATCGAGGAACAAAGCACCGAAGCTTGAGCCAAAATAAAAAATGTCAGACCACATACCTTTTGAAATCCAATCAGAAATTATGAAAAGGCTTCCTGTCAAATCAATAATTCAATTCCGATCTGTTTCGAAACAATGGAAGTCTTTTATTGACAGCCCGAAATTCATAAACAACTATCACCTTAATCATGCAAACCCCCAACATCATCTACTTGTAAGTTACGAGCTCGATACTGTCCAAACATATACTTCGATTATCGATAACAATACTTTCCCTGAACAAAAGTTTCCCTTAACCGCCCCGGAGTCCCTTGGCTTATTAAGAAGCACATTAACACTTAGTTCCGTCAACGGGTTGTTATGTTTTTGCGGTTTTTACGGAGACGTAGATTCAAAAACTAAGATGGCTGTTATCTGGAATCCTACTATTAGGAAATCTGTTGGTATTGTTATTATCCCAAAAGCTGGGTATAGGCGTACCGTTGTTGGTTTTGGGGTTTGTCCGGATACTAGTGACCCTAAGCTTGTTAAGATTTCTATTAGAGAACGTAGTATGTGGGAGGTTGATGTTTTTACGTTAAGCACACGTGTTTGGAAAACTCTGTATATGGGCACGCCTGTTAAATTGTGTGATTTGGCGTGTCTTCAGGTTTTTGTAAATGGGGTTATTTATTTCCGTGCTTATGATGATATGTTTTTGGATGATGGAGTTAGGTCTAATTTTGTTATTTCGTTTGATTTGAAGAGTGAGAATTTTGGTGAAGTGTGTCTTCCGGAGATATTATTACATACACCTCATCTAAATGTGGCGAAGGTGAATGAGTCACTTGGTTTGCTTGAGTATTATATTGAGGATGAGAAATATGTTTGTGGTGTGTGGACAAGGAAAGATGGTGCTAATAAATCGTTTACCAAGATATATACCGTTAAGGTTGAGGGTAAGCCGGTGTACCATAGGTTATTAGGATTTAGGAACACTGGTGAAGTTGTAATGGAAATTGTTGATGAAGAGCCTGGAATTGAACTTTATGAACCCTTGTCTGGGCATACCCGTGGTGTTGGGATTAATGGAAAGCGACGTACGTTCCACGTGAGGTCATATATGGAAACGCTACTTTTGCTTGATAAGTCAGATTCCATCATTCATTAACAACGATGATGGTGCTATATTGCAGGGTGTCGAGATCAAGCTGTAGGTATCACATCAGTCTTTATCGTTCAGTTTAGTTTTATGTTACTACAAAGATAAGTGTGAACATGTTTGTAAGGGAATGCTGGTGAAGGTGGTTCATTGGTTGGTATCGCTGGTAATTGGTTTGCTGATATGATCTGTATTTTGATGTCACGATTAGAATATTATGAACATGATGATTAGGGTTACATTGTTTTGAAAGTGAGTGATAACTGATTAATGAAATGGTTAAGGTCAACTATATTTGGGACGGTAGGTTAAATAGTATCTGCATCTGTTTACTTATTTGCGTATGTATTTTGCTTTGTTTGTTTGTTATTTGTAACATTTAATTAGTTGGTTATTTATCTTTTTGTTATTTAGAGATGTAGTGCTGATGTGCAGCTTTTCCATCGATTAATGCTATGTATTGATGCAAAGATTTTTACTGAAGTTATCTAAATGACTGTATTTGTGTTTTCTGTAAGGCTGTTCTTTTAAATGATGGCAAGCATGGGCGCTATTGAATTATATGAACAACCATTTTTATAAATGGGTCGAAATGCCATTCCTTTTTTACAGAGCACCAGTTAGTATAATTTCATAGTGTAGCATTATAGAAGAAATGATAGGATGATATTTATATAGCATTATCTTCTGTATTTTGCTTCTCATTTTACAATTGGCATCTCCAATTACTATAAGTCTAGCTTGAAAGCGAATCACCGTAGCCTCCCAGATTACTATAAGTCTCATCCAAACATAAACTCCCAACCACAAGATTGAAAACATAATCTCACAGATACCGCTATGCAAAAACATATTGATCCTTTAACAATTACTATCACCTATTAACTCTTGTTGTATAGATGACTTTTAAGTAACATACACTTCACTTTCGATATTATTTCAGTTTGCTATCCTGATAACACATACTCATTGCTACGGGTTATGTTCAGTTAAAAATGGACACATAAGCTACTGGAGCATGTCTACAGCGTAATTGATTAGGGACCAATCTTTCAAGTCAACATGTTCTGTTCATATATGTTTGTTCGCTTATTGATGCTTTTTGGCTTATTACGTGGGTAGTAGATTACAAAATTTGTCTAGACACAATCGCAGATTTCGTCTTTTTTACAACATAATAATTACATTAACTGCCCTTGACATTGTAAAATCTTGCAAGCTTTGTCCTTTTGGCTAACGACCGTCACTAAGCATCCGTGAAATGCCCTCACGCGAGGGTCTTTTTTTGTTACATTAACCCTTAGTCGAAACGACAAAACTTGCAAGATTTGATAAGTTCAGGGACGGCTAATGTAACGACCAAAAAGGTCCAACCAGGGTGGAGGTAGAACTTCTGCAGTTTAAAGATAAGACAGTTTAAACAACGGCCATAAAGACAGAGGTCCCGTTACGCAAGCTCAAATGGCAAATGTTTATTTGGAATATCGGGAAGCAGATTACTTTAACCACATCAACAGTATTCTTTTAAATTCATACTCTAGTAGCCTAGGTTGCTTATAGAATACAATATCATCACGAAGACTTTGTAAGAGCTATGTGAATTACTGGCAATTCAGACCTTGTTCACATATGTACAACAACATTGCTATCTATTTGTGCTCCTTTTTGGGCTGACCGCATAGTACTCAACAACACTACTTAACAGCCTCATCACAACTTTCAGGAACCTTTTGGTGCATCACCAAATCTAACAGCATGTTCTCCTAATTAATGTGTATACTTTTTAGTTCTACTAATTAGATGCAACTTCATGATCCAAGTTAACATTGCATCATGAAATTCAACCTTGTGTTACTAAATTTTGTAGCTTTGTTTATAAGGTCTGTTGCTGGTGTGTACTTCTACTTTATCTCAGACATCATTTTGATATCTTATTAGTTTGGCTGACTTTTCAAATACATGGGATACATTTACTAGTAGAGAATGGCGAATATCAATTCCAACGAAACAAGAGAATGAAATTATACTTCAGGTAAAAAGAAACCAAAAGGAGAGAAAAACAATATCTGAATACTACAATACTGGTCTGCAGACAAACAATAACGAGGAATACTCGGTTTTCTCTTTTAACCCTCTGAGTTACAGCTTTTAAAAAATATTTACTGCATCAAGGTTGCTGTCATTTACTAAAGATAATTAACAAAATTCCATATATGACAGATCTCTTTTCCATTACCGCATGATGTTAAAAACCTGAAAGGCATGTGGAAAAAATAAGCTTAGTACATAGCAAGTTCATAACTTCTATTGACATTTGTAATACACTTGTTCAACAAAACGTCAATCTTAAGAAAACATTTGTACTTCTACAATCATAGTTAATCTTTAACAGGAAATTCAGAACTGGAGAACTTGTTTTAACCTTAGCTGCTCATTTTTATTGTCAAATGGTGATAATTCGATACTCAAAGAGTGACACAGAAGGATCAAATAGAGAAACTCAACCATCATGTCATAGATGCTACAATATTCATATTGTATAAATCAAGAGAACTGATCACGCTATCAATTCTAACATGTTCTTACCAACCAGAAAATCTTAGGGGACGTTTGCGATGTATAAAGAAATCACTATAGGTTTGGGTATAATAATAGGGTTGATTGAATAGAATCAGAGACTGCGGCTGTAATGACGACTGCGAGAACAAATATTAAAATGAGAATGACGATGTTAGACGATAAGGGAGAAGGGTAGAATGTGAGGGGCGAGTAGTTAAACCATGAAGTAATATGGAAATGAGATATAAGAACAGCTCTGACCTTAGGTTTGGATCTATTGATCTCATTCCCTTTTTCATTCCAAGGCCTGTTTAACAAACACTTAACAACAGTTTTATATGGGATGAATCCATTCCCACAATCATATACCAAAGACCTCCTTAAGTATCAGGCATTACACCAAATTGTGTCTTGTGGCTTTTTTTATGTTGGCTGCATTTGACTCGGGTGAAGAGGGGCTTTTTAGTGATCCACATCAATCATAATTTTTATTAATGTTCTACTACTTACTAAGGACAAAGTTAATTCCAAAACTTACTACATTAGCATTTGATGAACGATAATAGTTTAAAATTTGAACTTGTATAGTGCATCCATATATTTATACCCAATTGTTAATGGGCATCATAACAAACAGAGCAATTAGTGTTCAGTACTCTCCAAACGTTCTGTTATCAAAATAGAGTTTGATCATATAAATCAAGAGAACAAATCGAGCAATGGAATAGCTAAGTAATAGCAGCGTTAACACTAGAACTGGGCACGTAATTATGTAATCATACCTGTAACAGAAAGCTGAATCACACAGTAGCAAAAGATGGAATGAACTGAGAGCATTCACGAAGATCATCATCTGGTCCCAAATCAGAGATTGTGTTGAGATTCTTTGACACAATTTTGAGTTGTACAACCTTTCTATCTAGTTCCATCACAAGGAAAGAATCTTCTTCTCTTTCTCCCAAAACAATACAAAAAATGTTTTTGTGAATAGTCCACCTTTTGGGAAAGGTCGGTATAATGTCATTAAGATTAACAACGTACTTCACTGACCTTTAGAATACGCGTTCCCCTTCTCATAAATAGTAAAACGTCGGGAATGAGCATCATTCTTTACAACAAAGAGCAAACAATCACGAGACTCAAACAGCCTACATTCCTTCCTATGTAAGGTTACAGGGGTTCGTAAGGCTGTTAAAACCGGATGCCCATTCATGTTATCTAACTTGAAAAACTTACGCTCATCATCTATCCAATAAATGGCATCGTTCCAATAAACTCCATCCCTAAAATTATATAAACACAGTTTGGGAAATTGATGGCCACAAAGACTCCAATTGCCCGTTTCTGAAGAGTAAATGTGTATTAGAACCCATTCTTTAAAAGGTTCACCATAAATTACTTTATAGTGAGGTGATTTAGTAGGATCAAAAGCCATTTTAAAACCACCGGCATAAAAATTGTTGTAACGTGTCACCTTATCAGGTTTTGGTAGGGCTGTAAACATATTAGTAATGGATGGATTGTATACATATAACTTCCAGCAATAATATATGTTCGGATTGAATAAAAGCAAACCATTGCATGAATCCAAAATCTCAACATCACTGTAACACCCCCAAAATTTGATACAGCGGAAGACTCACAAGCTTTCGGGGTGCTACGGGGATTGGTATCCAACACAAGACAATATAGAACGAGATAAAGTAAACATAATAAAAACACAACCAAAACGGGGTTTTAACGTTTACATTTATCCCAACATCATTCAGAGTCAGGCCCAAAATAACATAAAAGTAGGTCCAAAATTAATTATCAGAGTTTAGAAAAATAGATCCATAAACCGTGTGCCTTGGCCGAGCCTTCCAATCCAAGCATGCACCACATCACTTAATTACCTGAGAAAACGCGCTAAAAGTCAGCTTTCGCTGGTGAGATCATAGGTTTAAATTCAACTAATGATATAGTGGACATATACGCAAAACGCTTGCTAGCTAGACTAAGGATTCGATAAAAGCCTGCGGATACCCTCCGCTCTCAACATAACACACGGATACCCTTCCGTAATAACATAGATATTCGGGTAACCCCCGCAATACCAATAAATACTCGGATAACCTCCGAAGTATTAATAACCTATAGGTGCACACTATAGTATCTAAATAAGTCAACCTTGAATAGTACACACGAAACTATGTGACTAAAGCTGATAGTCCAAATAAGCCAACCTTGAATAGTACACACAACAAATATGTGACTAAAGCTGACAATCTACCAATAACCAAATAAGCCAACCTTGAATAGTACACACAACATATATGTGACTAAAGCTGACAATCCATCAATAACCAAATAAGCCAACCTTGAATAGTACACACAAAACTATGTGACTAAAGCTGACAATCCACTAATAACCAAATAAGCCAACCTTGAATAGTACACACAAAACTATGTGACTAAAGCTGACAATCCACCAATAACCAAATAAGCCAACCTTGAATAGTACACACAAAACTATGTGACTAAAGCTGACAATATATCCTAGTCCATACGCATAGCAAGTTTAGAAAGAATATAAAAGCGATAACAGTCCACGTAAAATGATTTGCACGTTTCTCACCCCAATCGTTGAAAACATAGTTCAAGAGTAAAAAGTGGGGCTATGACTCACCTCAAGTCCAGAAAATAGCAAGACGAGGTAGGTAGAAATAAGATGTATGATAACTCACGAAACAGCAACTACGGACTTGGCACGACCTAACAATATTAACTCTTTCAGAAATCATTTCCTCAAATATATAATATTCCCAAACCCGGACGAGAATCCGTTTTATTACCGAAAATCCATTTCGTATTAGTTTGGTGTATTTGCGTTTGGTATCCATACGGGTGGTGGGTCGACTCAAAACAAACCAACAAGATCACACATAGCAAGATAAGATAAGCTATAGATCTAATATTAGCCCAATATATCATTTAAATAAATCGCCAAAGTTTACCAAATCCGTCGATTTGATAATCCTCATATTTATTTACGTAATATACCGTTCCAAGATTACACCCAACCTAAAACACATATAAAGCACATAGCACATATTTACTATATAGTATATATCATAGTTTAATAAATTCCTCGTATATATCGTCAAATTGGCCAAATTTCCCGATATATACACTCGCAATCTATTACACTTTACATATACTACAACCTATGGGCGTCGTAGGATACGATGCCCACTAATATGTTCGTTTCATATAGCTAAATAACCCGGCTCAACCTTACGGTTAGGTGGTTATTTAATTATAGAAAACGTCTATATTAGTCGTCATATATCCGTGACAACACGAACGTCACAAATAGTAACTTACCTGGACCCGAGCGACAACAATTTCGCCTAACTCAATAAGTTTATCCTTTATATATCCAAAACAACATTTTATTAAACGTTCCATAATTGTCGGGAGTTTCCCGTTTATAACACAATTTTTATAATAATAATAATACGTTTAATAATATTACGCCACTTTCGTAGCCTAATACATATCTAATCGTATTATTTACAATACGACTCGTGATTATTATTATTATTAATATACGCGTTTATATAGTTATATATACGTTATTCACGTATATACTTTCGTATAGACGTTCATATTATCAATAATTATTATTACGAGTTTTATTATTTCCGTTTCAATTTTAATAATTATTGAGTTATACGAAATGGTCATATGTCCGAGTCATGACTCTCGGCTCATTGTCCAAGTCCAACAATAAGAAAATTCATAAATAATAAATCTCCGTCCAATCACAATCTCAAACCACGGGCTACAACAATAAGGTCCGACTACGGTACCCGACTAACCTATCTCCGTCAATCTAACGACCGTCTCACAATCGGTCCCCAATCACACTTACCAATCGACAACAACTTCTCAAAACCAAAACCAATGTCCAATTCGACCACATGTATATACGGCCGAGAAAATGAATACCACAACAACAATATATACCAAGGACAATCATAACAAATAACAATGACAAGTAAAAGAAAATAATCATCAACAAGGTCCATCCTCGGGTTGGTTTACCAAGCCAAACCCGGGTCTATACGACTCAATTGAGTCGCGGTACACACCTCGAGTCACAAGGACTCGAACCAAACGACCATGGGTCGCAAAAATAAGCTCCAACGAGCACCAACAAACTGCCCTTCGACCACATGGGTCGCGGCATCAATAACCAAAAGTAGCTCCAATCGACCCATTTGGGTCTTCGCTTCCCACCAGGGTCGGCCACAACAAAAATAATCAAACCATGGCCAAACTAGCCATAACCAAATAATCAACATGACCACAAATGGTCAACCATCAAGAAAGATGGGTCAAAAAGACCACATCGACCCGGAACTAAAAGAAGTCGAGGAGAGGGCCTCGGCTAGGGGTCGACCACGCATCACAAATCGACCAACCCACAAAAACCCGGATACCAAACGTGATAATCATCATCAAAACATCATTTCCATTTGAAAACCCATTCGAATATCATCAAGTCGTGACCTTAGGTCACGATTTTTATCAACAATACGAGTGAAAACTCGTCTCACCTTCGATCTAGAGCTCAAAACCGTGATAACCCTTCAAAATACACGATTTGGTGGTGAAGATAATGGTGATTCGAAATGAAATAAAGGGGTTATAGGCGCGTGTTGTTGTAGATCTAGTAGATTAGATGATGTAGATCAAGAATATGGTGGTGGTTTAGAGTGGTGATCGGCGGTGGTGTAGCAGTGGTGGCCGGAATTTAAAGGGCGGCTAGGGTTTGTCAAAGAGAGGCAAGGAGAGAGAGATGGGAGTAAAGTGAGTGTTGTGTGTGTGGGTGAAAACCGGACCAAACACACACCTTATAATAACTTTTCTCTTCTTTTTTTTTTTTTTATAAATGTTATAATAATAATAAGAATAATAATAATAATAGTAATAATAATAAGATTATTACGGTGGAGCGGGTAACGCGGGTAGATGTAAAAACACGTGGCCCGAACCCGAACTCATTTCAAAACTTCCATATCACACGAGAACCTCTCGTAATAATTAAAAATATGTCGGACTCGTTAAGACGAATCATAAAATTGTCGTTAGGTAATCCTAGTGCCAAAGTCAACGTAGTACCAAGTGAGAATTCAAATATACATCACCGATCATATAACCAAAAATGAATTATGAACATAATTCACGAATTCCATAACGTCATTAATTAAAACATCCATAAAATAGGTCTTACAAGTTCGTTGTGAAATGAAAATTTCAAATAAAAATTGTAAACGAACTTAAGTTGTAATGCGGGTTTTTAAAATGGCTCCCTAAACTGCCGGTTGTCACATCCTCCCCGTCTCAGAAGGAAACCCGTCCCGGGTTTCACTCGGAAAAGTTCATCTACGAAGTGAAAAACTTCGGATATCTCTTCCTGAACTCGTCCTCACGTTCCCACGTAAATTCTGGTCCATGTCGGGAATTCCAACGAACCTTGACGAGTGGAATGCGACTCCTCTTGAGTCGTTTAACTTCACGATCTAAAATCTCAATCGGTTCCTCCACGAAATTCAGTTTCTCATCAACACGAATGTCCCTCATTGGAATGACGGGCATTTCATCAGAAAGACATTTCTTCAGGTTACTCACGTGGAACACATCGTGAACTTTGCTCAGTTCGGACGGTAATTCCAACCTATAAGCCACGGGCCCAATTCTTTCTAAGATCAAGAATGGTCCAATGTAGCGTGGGTTGAGTTTACCACGTTTCCCGAAACGTATTACACCTTTCCAAGGCGAGACTTTCAGCATCACTTTGTCTCCAACCTGGAATTCTAAAGGTTTACGTCTCTGATCGGCGTAGCTCTTCTGCCTATCTCTGGCGGCTTGCAACCGATCACGAATCTGAGTTACTTTCTCGGTAGTTTCCAAAATAAGCTCAGGGCCTGTAAGTTGACTATCTCCAACTTCTGCCCAACCAATAGGCGAACGACACTTTCTGCCATACAAAGCTTCGAATGGTGCAGCCTTAAGACTTGTATGGTAGCTGTTATTATAGGAGAACTCCGCAAGGGGTAAATACTTCTCCCAGCCTTTACCAAAGTCTATGATGCATGCACGAAGCATATCCTCTAACGTCTGAATGGTCCTCTCACTTTGACCATCGGTTTGGGGATGATATGCAGTACTCATATCAAGCCTCGTCCCCAAAGCCGTTTGAAGTGATCGCCACAAAGCTGACGTAAAACGACTATCACGATCCGAAATAATAGATATCGGGACTCCATGACGCGAAATAATTTCCTTCACATATAACCTCGCAAGCTTATCCACACTATCATCTTCACTAATAGCTAAGAAATGAGCAGACTTTGTCA
This sequence comes from Artemisia argyi, assembly GCA_030686995.1. NCBI lineage: Eukaryota > Viridiplantae > Streptophyta > Magnoliopsida > Asterales > Asteraceae > Artemisia > Artemisia argyi. The sequence continues at coordinate 1,311,749 of CM060688.1, forward strand.
GACGATCCACAATTACCCAGATAGCGTCACAACCGCTAGCTGTTCTCGGTAATTTGGTAATGAAGTCCATAGTAATCCGCTCCCATTTCCAGACTGGAAGTTCTGGTTGCGTTAGTAGTCCTGACGGTCTCTGGTGTTCAGCCTTAACCTTGGCGCATGTCAAGCACTTACTAACGTACGATGCTATATCTGCCTTCATATTTGGCCACCAATAGAACTTCTTAAGATCCTGGTACATTTTATCCGAACCAGGGTGAATGGAGTACTTTGACTTATGCGACTCATGCATAATCAATTCCCGAATTTCTCCATGTAAAGGTACCCAAATTCGATCTCCAAAACATAATAATCCATCAGAACGCTTAACAAATCCTTTCTCATTATCAGCCATCCCAAATATATTCTCGGCAGATCTATTTTCTGCTTTCAACGCTTCCGTTTGAGCTTCGAGTATTTGAGATGGTAATGGCGATACGATAGTCATTCCCAACGACCTAACTCGTAACGGTGGTACTCTTTCCTTTCGACTAAGAGCATCAGCAACCACGTTTGCTTTACCAGGGTGGTAGCGAATTTCACAATCATAATCGCTTAGCAACTCGATCCAATGTCGCTGTCTCATGTTGAGCTCTTTTTGATTCAAGATGTGTTGTAGACTTTTATGGTCAGTAAATACAACACATTTGGTTCCGTACAAGTAATGTCTCCATATTCTTAAAGCAAAAACTACAGCACCTAGTTCCAAATCGTGGGTAGTGTAGTTTTTCTCATGCTTTTTGAGCTGTCGGGAAGCATAAGCTATCACTTTCTCTCGTTGCATCAACACGGCTCCCAAACCTTTATGCGATGCGTCACAATAGACGACGAAATCCTCGTTACCTTCCGGTAGCGCTAAGATAGGAGCACTACACAACATTTTCTTAAGCAATTGAAACGCTTCCTCTTCTTTATCTCCCCATTCATACGTAACACTCTTTTGAGTCAATTTGGTCAATGGTTTAGCTATCTTCGAAAATCCCTCAATGAATCTTCGGTAATAACCAGCTAAACCCAAAAATTGACGAACTTCGGTTGGGGTTGTAGGTGCAGCCCAATCTTTTATCGCCTCAATTCTTAGCAGGATCCACATGGACTCCTTGTCTGTCAATCACATGACCCAGAAATTGTACTGTCGGAATCCAAAATTCGCATTTTGAAAACTTGGCATAAAGTTTCTCCTTCCTGAGCAATTCCAAAATGAGTCTTAAATGCTCCTCATGCTCTTTCTCACTCTTCGAATAAATCAGAATGTCATCGATGAATACAATCACGAACTTATCCAAGTAAGGCTTACACACACGATTCATGAGATCCATGAATATTGCTGGTGCGTTAGTCAACCCAAACGGCATCACCTGAAACTCGTAATGCCCGTAACGGGTTCTGAAAGCCGTTTTCGGAATGTCTTCCTCGCGAACTCGAAGTTGATGATATCCCGATCTCAAATCGATCTTCGAATACACACTCGATCCTTGAAGTTGATCGAACAAGTCATCGATCCTGGGTAACGGGTATCGATTCTTCACCGTTAACTTATTCAACTCCCTATAATCAATACACATACGAAACGATCCATCCTTCTTCTTCACAAATAGGACTGGGGCTCCCCAAGGTGAAGAACTTGGTCTTATGAATCCTTTTTCGGCTAACTCCGCCAATTGTTTCGACAATTCTTCTAGTTCGGTAGGTGCAAGACGATAAGGTGCTCGTGCTACAGGTGCAGCACCAGGTATCAACTCAATCTGAAACTCCACTTGTCTAGTCGGCGGGATTCCCGGCAAATCGTCAGGAAACACATCTGGAAAATCACGAACTATAGGCACATCTCCAATGCACCTTTCCTTTTTCTTCGTCTCGCCCTTCTCAGAAACTTGGGCTAAGAAAAGGTAACATCCCTTCTCCATTAGCTTCGGTAACTTTGTGCAAGATATAACTGCTAATCGGGATGGGCTCCTAGAATCCTTTCGGTCTCCTAATATATTTAGGACTTCCTTTCCGTATGGTACACGCACGATCTTCTCGTCGCAAAGTATGTGAGCACGATACTTCGACAACCAATCCATACCAATGATTATGTCAAAACTTCCTAACGTGACGGGTAGAAGATCTATGTTGAAAGGATGGTTCAAGAAATTTAACGTACAACCGCGAATGATGGTATTAATCCTTTCTAGGTTTCCATTTGCTAATTCAATATCATATCCAATTCCTAAGGCCATCGGGGGTTTCTCTAGTAAGGGTGCAAATGTAGTGGACACAAAACTCCTATCGGCACCAGTATCAAACAGTATGGAAGCATAACGATTATTGAGAAGGAACGTACCAGTAACGACGTTCGGATCTTCTCCTCTCTCGTTCCCGAGTGCATACACTCTTCCCTGAGCAGCTCCAGCTTCCACACGTTGGTCCCCATTATCTTGTCGTCCACGATTTCCTCCAGTTCCACGGTTTCCATAATTGTACCCATTACCACCCGAGCCTTGATTTCCACGGTTCCGCGATTCTCTACACTCATTCCTATAGTGTCCCTTCTTTCCACACCCATAACAAGTAACATCTGCCTTGTTTCTCATTTCAGGAGCAGCTTGAACCATAGCAAGAGGTCGAGCTCTACAGTCCCTAGCTGTGTGTCCTTTCCTTGAGCAATTCTGGCATTTCACACTACACCATCCAGTATGATGCTGGTGGCAACGATCACACTTGGGTGCATCACCGTTCTGATTCTTCTTATCTCCATTCCCAATAGCATAAGCCTTAGCTTGTCTCTTGCTTCGGTGATCATTACTCTTAGAGTGACGGTCTCTCTTTCTCTTTCCATTCTTCTCCTTATCAGCTTCTTCTAACTCCAATGAATCCATAAGTTGTTGAGCAATTATGATTGCCTCATGGATGTTTACAGGCCTAGCAGAAATTACATCATTCCTCGTAGCTACAGGCAATCCATCAGTATACCTTTCAATCTTTTGAGTCTCAGTTTTCACCATATCAGGGCACAACAAGGCTAACTCCTGGTAACGACGATTGTAAGTCGCCATATCATTACCTTTCACCTTGTGGTTCCAAAACTCAATCTCTAGATTCTTGACCTCATTCCTTGGGCAATAAGTCTGAATCAGCAAGGACTTAAATTGCTCCCAAGTCATAGCATAAGCTACATCACTCCCAACTGCATTTCGGTAGTTGTTCCACCAAGTCAAAGCTTCATCCTTGAAAGTAAAAGAAGCAAACTTTACCTTCGCATTCTCCGCACAACCACTGACATTAAACACTGACTCAGTCTTCTCAATCCATCTGACTAAGTAAACCACTCCTTCAGTTCCACCAAACTCAATGGGTCCACAAATCTTGAATTCCTTGTATTGACATCCATTAGCACGAACAGGTGGAAAAGTTCCAGCAGAATTGTTGGAATGATTTGACTCAGCTAGTAGTTCAGCAACTCTTTGCTCCACGAGTTGGTTGATCATTGCTTGATCCACAGTAGGTGCATTAAGTGGAACATGATCATTGTCTCCCTGAACATCAACATTTTGATTCCTGTTGTTGCCGTTTGTGGTGTCCAGGTTGTCAGGAGTAGGGGTTTCAACATTTCGAGTAGGTCGACGACCTCGGCGAGCAGGAGTAGTCATAGCAGGACCAGTCCTGGTAGACCTAACAGGGTTTCGACGTGGTGCCATTGATCACGTAACAACAAATAAGCGAATAAGGACTCAATTTCCATAACACCCAAAATCACATAATACCATATACTAATAACCATCAACCATACAATAGCGATCTAACATCGTTCCAACTAACGGATAACACAAAACATACTAATCGTTCCAAAAGAGACGAATACCGTACAAAATACATCAAAATATGATATCTAGCTTTTCTAACCGAACACTCCTCGGCTAAGAAAGCAACAAGATAATATAACTCAAACAACTAGCCACGTGGCTGACGGAGAATCCTCAACTCCTGCCTCAAACCATCAAGATCCCTCCATAACGATCCTAACTCCACGCTATGGGTGTCTCGGTCTCTCTTGGGGTCAGCCACCTCCTTCTCTAGCTCGGCATTCCTTTGCCAAAGCTTGCGGTCGGCCTCACGAGCAGTAACAAATCCTCGCTGCAAACTATCGATATGCTCGTGGACATCCATCATAACTCTCCTCAGCTCAGTAGCCCTGCCCACAGTGACAGTCAAATCAACTCTCAAATCTGCTAAAAACTCTCCAATGACTCTCTCAAGTCGATCCGATACACGTGTAACTCTGTCACTAAGCTCAGTAATCCGAGTCCACAACCTGCCAACCTCACCCAACTCTGCATGCTCAGCAGAAACCTCAGAAGATGCATCCGACTCAACGGGACTACCAGGTGGCAACTCAAACAAGAACGGATGATCAGGTGAATCAGGCTCAATCGGGTGTACAGGTGAATCAGGCTCCTCAGCCTGAGCTGGTGGTGCTAACTCATCATCATCATCATCAGGCATCTCATCCTCCTGAGGGTCATCCTCCTCCTCAGGGTCATCATCATCACCCTGCTCAGCCTCCTGAGGGTCATCCTCCCGCTCAGGGTTATCAGCCTCATCCTCACCCTCGTACTCCTCCTCCTCCTCATCGGAAGAGTACCTCATCACTCGTCGTCTCCTACTGGGTGAACCATGTGAAGATGTAGTAGGTGATCTAGGACGACGACGCAGTGATGTGGGCGGTGCCTCAGACAGAAGAGAATGAGCATCAATCTGTAAAGGTGATGGAGTAGGGCGTACCGACATGCGTGCCGTAGCTCGGTGGGCAAAGCGTGGTGCCACACGAGCCAAAGCCTGATGAAGAGTAAGCTGCCTCGATGTACCAGGGAGCCCTAAAGAAGATGAGGGTCCCTGCGTAGATGCAGCAGGTAGTGCCGAAGTAGAAGCTGCCTGTGATACAGTAGCTGGAGTCATGGCCATCTGGTAAGGATCATCAGATGCCATAATGAACTGTGCAGGTAAAACCGGTGCAGTAAGAATGTCCTCGACGACATCGGGCATATGGGAGGCCATAGTCTGTGACAACGGCGTAGGGTAGGTGTAAGTGTTTCAAAACAACTTAAATCACAACTCATAAAACCATACCAACATACTCATCAAATAATTCCATATAATCTCAATAAAAGAATTTCAAACACCGCATTACTAAAATGTTTATAAAACATGTAGACCATATAAATCCTCGAGAACGCCATCTTAATACTAAAATCCATAAACCTCAAGTCATCTCAATAAGTCTCAAATCTAACAATCATTTCAATTATCTCATAATACCTCAAATAACAGAAGATGCTTCGGCTTGGCGGGCTGGCGGGCGGTAGTCAAGGATCATTTTCTATAAAAATACGGTTATAGTTTAGGCGTTTATTTACCTAGTTCTCTATAACCTTGGCTCTGATACCAATCTGTAACACCCCCAAAATTTGATACAACGGAAGACTCACAAGCTTTCGGGGTGCTACGGGGATTGGTATCCAACACAAGACAATATAGAACGAGATAAAGTAAACATAATAAAAACACAACCAAAACGGGGTTTTAACGTTTACATTTATCCCAACATCATTCAGAGTCAGGCCCAAAATAACATAACAGTAGGTCCAAAATTAATTATCAGAGTTTAGAAAAATAGATCCATAAACCGTGTGCCTTGGCCGAGCCTTCCAATCCAAGCATGCACCACATCACTTAATTACCTGAGAAAACGCGCTAAAAGTCAGCTTTCGCTGGTGAGATCATAGGTTTAAATTCAACTAATGATATAGTGGACATATACGCAAAACGCTTGCTAGCTAGACTAAGGATTCGATAAAAGCCTGCGGATACCCTCCGCTCTCAACATAACACACGGATACCCTTCCGTAATAACATAGATATTCGGGTAACCCCCGCAATACCAATAAATACTCGGATAACCTCCGAAGTATTAATAACCTATAGGTGCACACTATAGTATCTAAATAAGTCAACCTTGAATAGTACACACGAAACTATGTGACTAAAGCTGACAGTCCAAATAAGCCAACCTTGAATATTACACACAACAAATATGTGACTAAAGCTGACAATCCACCAATAACCAAATAAGCCAACCTTGAATAGTACACACAACATATATGTGACTAAAGCTGACAATCCATCAATAACCAAATAAGCCAACCTTGAATAGTACACACAAAACTATGTGACTAAAGCTGACAATCCACTAATAACCAAATAAGCCAACCTTGAATAGTACACACAAAACTATGTGACTAAAGCTGACAATCCACCAATAACCAAATAAGCCAACCTTGAATAGTACACGCAAAACTATGTGACTAAAGCTGACAATATATCCTAGTCCATACGCATAGCAAGTTTAGAAAGAATATAAAAGCGATAACAGTCCACGTAAAATGATTTGCACGTTTCTCACCCCAATCGTTGAAAACATAGTTCAAGAGTAAAAAGTGGGGCTATGACTCACCTCAAGTCCAGAAAATAGCAAGACGAGGTAGGTAGAAATAAGATGTATGATAACTCACGAAACAGCAACTACGGACTTGGCACGACCTAACAATATTAACTCTTTCAGAAATCATTTCCTCAAATATATAATATTCCCAAACCCGGACGAGAATCCGTTTTATTACCGAAAATCCATTTCGTATTAGTTTGGTGTATTTGCGTTTGGTATCCATACGGGTGGTGGGTCGACTCAAAACAAACCAACAAGATCACACATAGCAAGATAAGATAAGCTATAGATCTAATATTAGCCCAATATATCATTTAAATAAATCGCCAAAGTTTACCAAATCCGTCGATTTGATAATCATATTTATTTACGTAATATACCGTTCCAAGATTACACCCAACCTAAAACACATATAAAGCACATAGCACATATTTACTATATAGTATATATCATAGTTTAATAAATTCCTCGTATATATCGTCAAATTGGCCAGATTTCCCGATATATACACTCGCAATCTATTACACTTTACATATACTACAACCTATGGGCGTCGTAGGATACGATGCCCACTAATATGTTCGTTTCATATAGCTAAATAACCCGGCTCAACCTTACGGTTAGGTGGTTATTTAATTATAGAAAACGTCTATATTAGTCGTCATATATCCGTGACAACACGAACGTCACAAATAGTAACTTACCTGGACCCGAGCGACAACAATTTCGCCTAACTCAATAAGTTTATCCTTTATATATCCAAAACAACATTTTATTAAACGTTCCATAATTGTCGGGAGTTTCCCGTTTATAACACAATTTTTATAATAATAATACGTTTAATAATATTACGCCACTTTCGTAGCCTAATACATATCTAATCGTATTATTTATAATACGACTCGTGATTATTATTATTATTAATATACGCGTTTATAGAGTTATATATACGTTATTCACGTATATACTTTCGTATAGACGTTCATATTATCAATAATTATTATTACGAGTTTTATTATTTCCGTTTCAATTTTAATAATTATTGAGTTATACGAAATGGTCATATGTCCGAGTCATGACTCTCGGCTCATTGTCCAAGTCCAACAATAAGAAAAGTCATAAATAATAAATCTCCGTCCAATCACAATCTCAAACCACGGGCTACAACAATAAGGTCCGACTACGGTACCCGACTAACCTATCTCCGTCAATCTAACGACCGTCTCACAATCGGTCCCCAATCACACTTACCAATCGACAACAACTTCTCAAAACCAAAACCAATGTCCAATTCGACCACATGTATATACGGCCGAGAAAATGAATACCACAACAACAATATATACCAAGGACAATCATAACAAATAACAATGACAAGTAAAAGAAAATAATCATCAACAAGGTCCATCCTCGGGTTGGTTTACCAAGCCAAACCCGGGTCTATACGACTCGATTGAGTCGCGGTACACACCTTGAGTCACAAGGACTCGAACCAAACAACCATGGGTCGCAAAAATAAGCTCCAACGAGCACCAACAAACTGCCCTTCGACCACATGGGTCGCGGCATCAATAACCAAAAGTAGCTCCAATCGACCCATTTGGGTCTTCGCTTCCCACCAGGGTCGGCCACAACAAAAATAATCAAACCATGGCCAAACTAGCCATAACCAAATAATCAACATGACCACAAATGGTCAACCATCAAGAAAGATGGGTCAAAAAGACCACATCGACCCGGAACTAAAAGAAGTCGAGGAGAGGGCCTCGGCTAGGGGTCGACCACGCATCACAAATCGACCAACCCACAAAAACCCGGATACCAAACGTGATAATCATCATCAAAACATCATTTCCATTTGAAAACCCATTCGAATATCATCAAGTCGTGACCTTAGGTCACGATTTTTATCAACAATACGAGTGAAAACTCGTCTCACCTTCGATCTAGAGCTCAAAACCGTGATAACCCTTCAAAATACACGATTTGGTGGTGAAGATAATGGTGATTCAAAATGAAATAAAGGGGTTATAGGCGCGTGTTGTTGTAGATCTAGTAGATTAGATGATGTAGATCAAGAATATGGTGGTGGTTTAGAGTGGTGATCGGCGGTGGTGTAGCAGTGGTGGCCGGAATTTAAAGGGCGGCTAGGGTTTGTCAAAGAGAGGCAAAGAGAGAGAGATGGGAGTAAAGTGAGTGTTGTGTGTGTGGGTGAAAACCGGACCAAACACAAACCTTATAATAACTTTTCTCTTTTTTTTTTTTTTTTTTTTTTTTTTTTTTTTTTTTTATAAATGTTATAATAATAATAATAAGAATAATAATAATAGTAATAATAATAAGATTATTACGGTGGAGCGGGTAACGCGGGTAGATGTAAAAACACGTGGCCCGAACCCGAACTCATTTCAAAACTTCCATATCACACGAGAACCTCTCGTAATAATTAAAAATATGTCGGACTCGTTAAGATGAATCATAAAATTGTCGTTAGGTAATCCTAGTGCCAAAGTCAACGTAGTACCAAGTGAGAATTCAAATATACATCACCGATCATATAACCAAAAATGAATTATGAACATAATTCACGAATTCCATAACGTCATTAATTAAAACATCCATAAAATAGGTCTTACAAGTTCGTTGTCAAATGAAAATTTCAAATAAAAATTGTAAACGAACTTAAGTTGTAATGCGGGTTTTTAAAATGGCTCCCTAAACTGCCGGTTATCACAATCACTCTTTTTGGTGGTGGGTAAGGAAGATCTACAGATTGGAATGCGGATATCCAACGGCACGAAATCATAAGTGAATGAACGACAATAATTTTTGCGTGAATACTTTTTGAGAAAAAAACCAGAAAGCGGGTCGAGCTTACGGCGAAAAGTGACGTTAGCGCCTTTGATAAGAGATAACCAGTGTTTGGATACGGATTTAAACAAAACAAGTGAAAGAACAGGTAACCTCTCTAAGATTTCGGTTAAAAGATCATCATTAGAGATAACTGACTGCACCGATAAAGGGAGCTTTCCGGCTGTCTCTTCCATGATATTTAGTTTAAAACCCCGTAGTTGTATCGTAATATTACCTAAACTATATATAGAGACTAGAGTACGCATGGCATGAAACATTGAAACCTAATGGACCCAACACGACAATTGGGTTTGGGCCATATTTATGGTCTAATAGTGAGAAGGCTGATGTCACCGTTTATGTGAAACTTACTCGAATGCTAACATTAGCTTCAAGTGAGATATTGTAGTTGAGTTAACGAAAACTAAATTTAACATCTGATCCGTAGATTGTACATCACGTTTTCTAATGTTTAAGCTACGTACATCCAACGTAATGTTGGATGTAAAAAGGTTGCTTCCCAAACAAAAAAAATATGAGAACCACCAAACATCACAAAAATTTAGTACTAATCACTCATGTTACTCTTGTGATTGTCTTCATCGTTGGTCAGAGCACATGATTTGATATCTCAATAATGTGTCCCACTGCGCATTGGTAGAAAGGGAATGTAATGAGATCCTTGTAACTTCAAGTATGGTCGAATATCAATGTAACTTGAAAGAATAAATGGAACAGTAATTCTCTTTTTATTTATTTAGTTCTAGTTTTTCTTTTATTATTTGCCAAAAATAAATAAGGTATATATATCCCTACCATTTGAAATATGTCATATCATAATCTATGAGGAGACGGTGAAAAGTTTTTGATTCTCAAACAGCAAAAGGTGTTTATTTTTGTGTTTTTGAGACAACTTGCAGAAGATTTTGAAACTTTCAGAAGATTTTTCAAAATTACATTCTTAGTCGATGACAAAACTTGCAAGAATTGATAAGTTCAGGGACGGCTAATGTAATTGTTTCGTAAAAAAGACTAAAAGTGCAATCGCGTAAAAACCATAAGGACAAAGTTTGTAATATACTCTTACTTTGGGATTGCTTAGTTGGACTTTATCATAGTTTGAAGTACCTGTTATTTAATAGCTAAGGTTGTGTTTGGTGTGCTAATTGGAATCGGTATAAGTATAGCTTTGATTGGAGGGTGAAATGATATCGTGTGTATGAATGTTATTTCTTTTGTTTGGTGTCCGTTTCCAACTATGGCTATCAATTATAAAGTGGGTTCACCAAATTAATGAAACCAAGCATCTCCCACTACTATGGCTCTATGAGTTTGATTCTCTAATATTCATAAAAAATCCATCAACCAAACAATAACATTGGATATAATAGTCATAACATGATTCCGACACCCCATCCTAACATTATCGCCATCCTTTTAAAACTCAAACAAGTAGCTCGCAACATATTGAATAATGTCGCAACGCCTTTATAAATCCTCAATGGTGTGCTAATGGCTCAAGTGACAATAGGCTCTCTTAGTGTGTCACTCTAAAAGGGAAAAACTGTGCGTTTTACTCGAGAAGACAACCCATTTAACCATTCTTAATATATGCTTCTAAGAACAAATTTAAAAAAATTTACACACCGACCAAAAAGGTTCAACCAGGGTAGAGGTAGAATTTCTGAAGTTTAAAGATAAAACAGTTTACACAACAACCATAAAGACAAAAGGTTCTATTTCGCAAGCTCAAATGGCAAATGTTAATTTGGGATATTGGGAGGAAGATATCTTTAACCACGCCATCCGTATTCTTCTAAAATCATACTCTAGTAGCCCAGGTTGCTTATAGAATACAATATCATCAGGAAGACTTTCTAAGAGCTATGTGAAATCGAATTAGTGCGAATTCAGCAATTCGACCTTGTGTTACTAAATTATGTAGCTTTGTTTATAGGGTCTGTTGCTGGTGTTTACTTCTACTTTATCTCAGACTCATTTTGATATCTTACTAGTAACTAGATTAAGATGTGGCACACATTCAGACAGTTTTAGTAAACACTTCAATAGAGAATACATGGGATATATTTACTAGTAGAGAATGGCGTATATTAATTCCAATGAAACATGAGAATGAAATTATACTTCAGCTAAAAAGAAACCAAAAGGAGAGAAACAATATACAACAATACTGGTCTGCAGACGAACAATAATGAGGAATTACTCGTTTTCCTATTTTAACCTCTGAGTTACAGCTTTTAATAAATGCTTACTACATCATAATTGTTGTCATTTACAAAAGATACTTCACAAAATTGCATAGATAACAGGTCTCTTTTCCTCTACCGCATGATGTTCAAAACCTGTAAGGCATGTGGAAAAAATAAGCTTAGTACATGGCGAGTTCATAACTTCTATTGACATTTGTAATACACTTGTTCAACGATAAGTCAGTCTTGAGAAAACACTGAGATGGTACTTCTACAATCAAATACAGAAACTCAACCATCATGTCATAAACGCTACAATATTCACATTGTATAAATCAAGAGAACTGATCAGGCCATCATTTCTAACATGTTCTCACCAACCAGAAAATCTTAGGGGCGTTTGCTATGTTATTTAGATTTTTTATGGCCTGATCATGTTATTTAGATTATTTATTAGATGCACAAAACAATAACTAAACAAAATAACTATGAAAACAATGACTCGGGAAGGGAGATCCGAAGATGATGGGAGACGAAATGAGATCCGAAGATGAGGAAATGACAAATGGATGATGATTGAATTGAATCAGAAATTGTGGCTGTGATGATGACGGCGAGAACGAACATGAAAATGAGAATGATGATGTTCGATGATAAGGGAGAAGGGTAGAACGTGAGGGGCAGAGTAGTTAAACCATGAAGTATTATGGAAATGAGATATAAACACAGCTCTGACCCCAGGGTTTGGATCTATTGGTCTCATTCACTTTTTTATTCGAAGGCGTGCTTACCAACACTTAACAACAGTTTTGTATGGGAATGAATCCATTCCCACACCCAGGGTTTGGATCTATTGGTCTCATTCACTTTTTTATTCAAAGGCGTGCTTACCAACACTTAACAACAGTTTTGTATGGGAATGAATCCATTCCCACAATCATATACCAAAGACCTCCTTAAGTATCAGGCATTACACCAAATTGTGTCTTGTGGCTTTTTTTATGTTGGCTGCATTTGACTCGGGTGAAGAGGGGCTTTTTAGTGATCCACATCAATCATAATTTTTATTAATGTTCTACTACTTACTAAGGACAAAGTTAATTCCAAAACTTACTACATTAGCATTTGATGAACGATAATAGTTTAAAATTTGAACTTGTATAGTGCATCGATATATTTGTGCACAATTGTTAATGGGCATCATAACAAACAGAGCAATTAGTGTTCAGTACTCTCCAAACGTTCTGTTATCAAAATAGAGTTTGATCATATTAATCAAGAGAACAAATCGAGCAATGGAATAGCTAAGTAATAGCAGCGTTAACACTATAACTGAGCATGTAATTACGTAATCATACCTGTAACAGAAAGCTGAATCACACATTAGCAAAAGATGGAATGAACTGAAAGCATCTAACAAGATCTTCATTTGGTCCCAAATCAGAGATTGTGCTGAGAGTCTTTGACATGAATTTGTATTGTACAACCTTTTTATCTAGTTCCATCACAAGAAAAGAATCTTCTTCTCTTTCTCCCAAAACAATACAACAAATGTTTTTGTAAATACTCCACCTTTTGGGAAACGGCTTTACAGTGTCACTAAGATTAACAATGCACTTCACTGACCATTCAGAATACACGCTCCCCTTCTCATAAATAGTAAAACGTGGGTGATGAGCATCATCCTTTACAACAAGGAGCAAACAACCACGAGACTCAAACAGCCTACATTCCTTCCAATCTAAGGTTGAAGGGGTTTGTAAGGCTGTTAAAACCGGATGCTCATTCATTATATCTAACTTGAAAAACTTACTCTCATCATCTATCCAATAAATGGCATCGTTCCAATAAGCTCCATCCTTAAAATGATATAAACTAAATTTCGGAAATTGAGACCCACAAAGAACCCAATTGCCCGTTTCTGAAGAGTAAGTGTGTATTTGAACCCAATTATGATCAGGATCATCATACACTATTTCACCATAAATTAGTTTATAGTGAGGCGATTTAGTAGGATCAAAAGACATGTTCAATCCCACAATAGTATTGTTATAACGTGTCACATTATCGGGTTCTGGAAGCACCTTAAACATATTAGTAATGGATGGATTGTATACATATAACTTCCCAGCCAATGTACGACATAAAAGTAAACCATTGCACGAATGCGAAATCTCAATTTCACTCTTATGTCGTACCTCTGGGCCAAAAGTGAATTTGGTGGCGACTAAGGAAGATCTGCAGATCGGAATGCGTACATCCAACGGCACAAAATCATAACTGAATGAACTTTCTGGATATTTTTTGTATGAATACTTATAAAGAAAGAGACCAGAAAGCGGGTCGAGGTTCTGGTGAAAAGTGACACTAACGTCTTTGATAAGAGATAACCAGCGTTTGGACACGGATTTAAACAAAATAAGAGAAAGAACAGGTAACCTGACTAAGATTTCGGTTAAAAGGTCGTCATTGGAGATAACCGACAGCACCGATGAAGCGAGCTTTTTGGCTGTCTTTTCCATGATATTTAATTTAAAACCTCGTTGTTGTATTGTACATAAACAATATATATATAGAGCACACATAGCATAAAACCTAATGGACCCAAACCCACAATTGGGCTTGAGCCTTGGGCCATATTTATCGTCTAATATTGGGAAGGCTGACATCACCGTTTATGTGAAACTTACTCGAAGGCTAACATTAGCTTCAAGTGATATTGTAGCCGCGTTAACAAAAACCAAATTTAACATCCAATCCATAGATGTACATCTCACGTTTTCTAATGTTTAAGTTACGTGCGTCCAACGTAATGTTGGATGTAAAAAGGTATGTGACAGTGGCAAATTAGGGAGCTATTTTAAAAACCCGCATTACGTAAAAGTTCATTTATAAATTTATAATTGAAATTTTATTCGTAACGAACTTGTAAAGCCTACATTATGGTTGATTATATTTTTAAAAATCTTTATGAGATTTGAAGATTTATTTCAAATGATCTGATATGGAAATATATGTGGTGATTTAATTTGAAATTCTCATTTGGCACTACGTTGACTCCGGCACTAGAATAACCTAACAGAAATTTTATGTCTTGAGTCTACGGATTCGACTATATATATATATAGATTTATTTATTGAACGTATTGTGATATTTTTGGGAATGAGCTCGGTCCGAGAAAGAGTTGGAGTATATTATAAAGTTACGGGTTTTGGTCCGTGTATTTTACACCTAGTCACCTTACCCTAAATATAATAATACTTTTATTATTATTATTATTATTATCATTATTATTATTATTAGTATTATTGTTATTTAAAAGAAAGAAAAGAAAATACTTTTTTTTAAAGAGTATAATTGCAAATCGTCCTTGTTGGTTAGCTGGTATTCCCACAAACACCAACATCTTTTCCATCTCTCTCTCCCCTCTCTCTTTTGTAAACCCTAGCCGCCGTCACCTTTAAACGGCCGCCACCATTACACCGTCACTCCCACAACAATACCACCACCACCACCACCACTTTAATCCCCATCTCACCCTCTTTCTTTTGAGATACTACACGCGCTCTAAAACCTCCCATAACTTCATTTTTCATCATTAATCCGGTTCTATATTTGTTGTTTTTATGAGATTCGTGAAGTTACAAGGTTCAAGAAGGTTAGCAAGTGACAAGACAAGTGTAAACTTGTCTTGGTTCCCATCGATCCGTGTTATACGGATGTATATATTGATCGGTTTTGAAGTTTTCTTGGTTATTTCGAAATAAAATATGTTATACAAGTGGGTTTTGATGTAAAAATGAGTTTTGATATTGTTTGGTATCCGGGTTTGGTGTCCTTTGTGGAGGCCGGGTTGGAAACCGTGAGCTATGGCTCACGGCTTGGTTTTATTTTCGAGCCAATGTGGTTATTTTGATGGTTCTAACCTCGTGGTCAGGGTAGCGAGGGTGTTGGATATATGGATGTTTGATGTTGTCCTTGTGTTGCCGTAACCCAAAAGGGTCCGTTTGGCAGTTTTGGTGTGCTCATTTGAGCCTAGCTGAGACCCTTGTGGTCTTGGATATTGAGTCATCGTGACTCGTGGTCTAGCCGAGACCCAAGTGGGTCTCTCGGCACAGGTTTTGATCCGGTAAATCGACCTGAATTTATATATTCTTTTGATGCCTTTCTTGTTGATGTTTCATGTTGTTGTTATTGATTGTTGATTATTTTCCTTGTGGCTATTGTAATTGTTGTTGTTATGGTTCTGTTGTAACTTGGACCGAGTAGCAGTAGAAGAGCCGAGGCTCTTGTGGTCTCGGCATGGACTTGATATGTAATATTGCGAAGTGTTGTCGATAAAGTGGTATTGGGGACCGATTGTGAGACGGTCACTTAGATTGACGGAGATAGGTTAGTCGGGTGCCGTAGTCGGACCCTATTGTTGTAGCACGTGATTTGGGTATTGTTGGACGGAGATTGATTAATTGGTTTGACTTGATTATTATTTCTATTTTGGACTTGGACAATGAGCCGAGAGTGATGACTCGGACATGTGACCATTTCGTATGACTCGATAAATATTTATAATCAAACGCAAATAATAAAACTCGTAATAATATTATTGGTAATATAACCGTTTATATAAATATATAGACGTGAATAACGTATATATAAATATATAAATGCGTATATTAAAAATAAAAAGATCACGAGTAATATTATAACAATAATGTGACGATAAATATTATACTACGAATGTAGTGTAATATTATTGGGAGCGTTATTATGATTAAATATTATAAATAACGAGGAAATCTTGACGTTGAATAAATATTAAATAAAATAATATCTTTTTATAAACGAGGAGAAACTATCGAGTTATACGGGGCCGTGGTCACTTGAGTCCAAGTGGATTATTTTATTTGTGACGTTCGTGTTGTCACGGATATATGACGATTAATACATTCTTTTTTGATAACTACGTAACTTATTTAATCGACGGGTTAAATAAGAGCTATTTAGTTATTTAAATTGAGTATATTAATGGGCATCGTATCCTACGACGCCCATAGGTTGTGGTATGTGTACGAGAATAATAAATTACTAAGTATCTCGTGAGATTGCCAAATTGACGAATTTGGTAAGCTTAACGGCATAATTAGAGAATTTATTAAACTTTGATATATACCATATAGTACTTTATGTGCAATGTGTGACCTAGGATTTGGGTGTAATCTTAGAATGGTATATTAAGTAAATAAATATGGGGGATTACCAAATCGACGGATTTGATAAACTTCGATGATTTATTTAAATGATATATTGGGCTAATATTAGACCTATAGATTGTTTTATCATCCTTTTGTTGTGACTTCTTGGTTTGAGTTGTGTCGACTCACCACCCGTATGGATACCAAACGCCAAACTCCAAACTAATACGAGATTTATACGGAAAAATGGATTTTTTGGAAAATAAATGGAATACGTTCGGGTTTGGGAATATTCGATTTTGAGGAAATGATTTCTGAATGAGTTGACTTTGTTAGGTCGTGCCGAGTCCGTAGTTGCCGTCTTTTGAGTTACTATACATTTTACATCTATCGATTTCTTTTGATGATTGCTGGACTTGAGGTGAGTCATAGCCCCACTTTTACTCTTGAACTATGTTTTCAATACTTGGGGTGAGAAACGTGCAAATTATTTATGTGGACTATTATCGCTTCTATATTCTTTCTAAAACTTGTTATGCGTATGGACAAGGATGTATTGTCAGCTTTAGTCACATATATTTTGTGTGTACTATTCAAGGTTGGTTTATTTGGTTATTGGTGAATTGTCAGCTTTAGTCACACGGTTTCGTGTGTACTATTCAAGGTTGGCTTATTTAGATACTGTAGCGTGCACCTATAGGTTATTAATACTTCGAAGGTTATCCGAGTATTTATGATATTGCGGGGGTTACTCGAATATCTATGTTAGAGCGGAGGGTATCCGTGTGTTATGTTGGAGCGGAGGGTATCCGCAGGCTTTTAGTGGAATCCTTAGTCTAGCTAGCAAGCGTTTTGCGTATATGTCCACTATATTGAGTTATGAAATTAAACCTATGATCTCACCAGCGAAAGCTGACTTTTAGCACGTTTTCTCAGGTAATTAAGTGATGCTCTATGGATGCTTGGATTGGAGGCTTGGCAATGGCACCGGTTATGGATCTATTTTTCTAAAACTCTGATAAACTATTGTGGACCTATGTTTATTTCTTTTGGGCCTTACTTTGGATAATTCTTGGGATAAATGTAGACTTTAAAACCCGTTTGGTTGTGTTTTTCTTATGTTTACTTTATCTCGTTCTTTCATGACTTTGAATAGATATCAATCCCTGTAGCACCCCGAAAGCTTATTGAGTCTTCCGCTGTATCAAATTTTGGGGGTGTTACAGATTGGTATCAGAGCCAAGGTTATAGAGAACTAGGTAAATAGACACCTAAACTATAACCGATTTTTATTGAAAACGATCCTCGACCATTGCCCGCCAGCCCACCAAGACGAAGCATCATCATTATTATTGAGGTATATTGAGATGATTATTAGATTTGGGATTCTTGAGATGATTTGAGGATTTGAGGTTTATTGATTTAGTGATATGATGGCGTTTTGAGGAATTATATGCGTTTTGAGGAATTATACGGCTTAATTATTTTATGAATGATTTTAGTAATGCGGTATTTTAAATCTTTCTTGATATATATGATTGGGAAATTATATGATGATTTTGATATGGTATTTTGAGTTCGCGGTTTAGTTGTTTTGAAACA
Organism: Artemisia argyi; assembly: GCA_030686995.1. NCBI lineage: Eukaryota > Viridiplantae > Streptophyta > Magnoliopsida > Asterales > Asteraceae > Artemisia > Artemisia argyi. The sequence continues at coordinate 1,330,127 of CM060688.1, forward strand.
CTTACACCTACCCTACGCCGTTGTCACAAATCATAGCCTCCTTTGCACGTGTTGTTATTAAGAATTGTTATTGCTAGTACGCGTCGCCCATCGTAGATCACTATGGCCCCTGATGACCCATACGTGATGGTCATGCGTTCAGCCACTAGTTTATCGTCTCATTGACGCCCTAAGTCACCGATTTTATCGCTTCGGGGTTCACCTGCTCAGAGATGACGATTGATGGAGTACCCCTCCGACGAGGAGTATGAGGAGGAGTACGAGGGTGAGCAGAATGATAACCCTCAAGATGAGGAAGAGAATGATGACCCTCAGGATGAGGAAGAGGATGATCCTCAAGAGGAGGAGATGCCTGATGATGATGAGTCGCTAGCACATTCAGTTCATTCTACGAAGCCCGATTCCCCGATACATCCGTTAGAGCCGGTTTCACCTGATCATCCGTTTTTGTTTGATTCACCACCTGGTAGTCCCGTTGAGTCGGATGCACCTTCTGAGGTCTCTGTTGAGCATGCAGAGTTAGGTGAGACTGGTAGGATGTGGACTCGGATTACTGTACAGGGCGAGAAGATCTCGCGGGTGTCTGACCGACTTGAGATGGTTATTGCTGAGTTGTTGCGGAGTTGAGGAGTCTACGCCAGCATCATGGCTAGATCGATTTGGATTTGTGTTGTTGTTATGTTGCTTCCTAAGCCAGGGAGTACTTGGTTAAGAGAGATGGTTATTCTATCCCTTAAGTCATGTTATTCGGATTGTATGTTCGTTTCGTATGGAACGATTAGTATTTATTATGTCTTATGGTATATTGGAGCGAAGTATCGACCGCTACTTGTATGGACGATGGTGATTTCGTATGATATTCTACGGTTTTTTTGGGCATACATGGAGAATTGTGTTCGTATTTGCGTGGCTTATATTGTATTGGTATTACGTTCGTATTTCAACTTTCACCAATTGGATTCTTGTTAGACGTTATGGTACGTGTTAGTGGAGACTTACGAACCTTGTATTGTGACTTATATTAATTGCCCCACGACGAAACCCTGTTAGAGCTACCAGAACTGGTCCTGCAACGACTACCCCTAGTCGCCGAGGATGCCGTCCTACTCGAAATATTGAAAACCCTACTCTTGACAACCTGGACACCACCAATCGCAACAACAGTAATCAAAATGCTGATGTTCAGGGAGACAATGATCATGTGCCACCGAATGCACCTGCTGTGGATCAAGCCATGATCAATCAACTTGTGGAGTAACGAATTGCTGAGCTACTAGCTGAGACAAATCATTCCAACAACCCTGCTAGAACTTTTCCACCTGTTCGTGTTAATGGATGTAACAACAAGGAATGGTCTACTTGGTCAGGTGGATAGAGAAGACTGAGTCTGTGTTTAATATCAGTGGTTGTTCGGAGAATGCGAAGGTAAAGTTTGCTTCTTTTACTTTCAAGGATGAAGCTTTAACTTGGTGGAATAATTACCGAAATTCGGTTGGTAGTGATGTGGCTTATGCTATGACTTGGGAGTAATTTAAGTCTTTGTTGATTCAGACTTACTACCCAAGGAATGAGATTAAGAAGCTGGAGATTGAGTTCTGGAACCATAAGGTGAAAGGTACCGATATGGCAACTTACAATCGCCGTTATCGAGAGTTAGCCTTACTTTGTCCCGATATGGTTAGGACTGAGACTCAAAGGATTGAGAGGTACACCAATGGGTTGCCTGTGGCTACAAGGAATGATGTGATTGTTGCTAGACCTGCAAATATCCATGAGGCCATCACAATCGCTCAATAATTAATGGATTCGTTGGAATTGGAAGGAGCTGATAAGGATAAGAATGGAAAAAGAAAGAGAGACCATCACTCTAAGGGTAATGATCACCGAAACAAGCGACAAGCTGTTACTAAAGCTTATGCTATTGGGGATGAAAATAAGAAGAACTATAATGGTGATGCACCCAAGTGTGGTCGTTGCTACAGGAATCATACAGGGCAATGTACTGTGATTTGTCAGAATTGCTCAAAGAGAGGTGTCACAACTCACTATTTCAGGTCATTTCACAAACTTTGGAAAAACACTATTCATCAAACACTATTCATCAAAACACTATTCATCAGTTTTACTATTCATCATTTTTTGTGTCAGTTTGACATTCCGAGAAGCATTCAGAAAATTTACTATTCACTAAACACTATTCATTGTCGGAAAAGTTTTCACTATTCATTTGCATTACACATTTCATCGTAAATTTAGTTTACGGGTATTCAAATTCGCGTAACCGGATTGGTTTAGGTGCAAATTCATTTCATTAGTGCTAAGGACACTGCATACGGACTGGAGATAGTCTGCATATCATCATAACAGCATTTTCATGTTATACCACTCTCAGGATTTTCAAATTTATATATTTGATACATTTAACGTTTTTACGTATAAGTATTTATAATAAACGTTAACACCCGGTTTATACACGACGAATATATCTAAATATTCCCACAATGGTCCCGACATCTTTTTATATCCATTTTAACATCATAAAAGTTATTACATTCATTTACCCAGTATTTTGGAAATTTATTTTATTTATAACGTAAGCTTATGAATATTACGACGGTTTTCGTGAAAACTAAACAATAATCACCCGATCACTCAGTAATTGTACCCAACATATTTTCAACATATTTTTATCATTATTATGACTTTATTAAGTCCCGGTCAACTTCGATAATATTTATTTTCTAGCAAACCCGGTACCCGATTTCAACTAATACTACACTAAATTTTGCTAAGTTATCAAAACCGATTTTACTTCTTTCTTTCTCATATAAAACCGGCCTCATAAGTCCTCACTAAGGCAAAATACTTACACTTTTCTAACCTAGTGCATTTATGTATTCTTATAATACAATATAACTTTCCTAAAATATCTACAAACACTAGATACATTAACACTTAACATTTTTAGATCAAAATCAACTTCTTCATCTTTTTCTTGCTCAAACCCACGACCTCACCACCATACCAAGACCAAGTGAAGGTTTTAAAAAGTTTAAAGCACCAAAGTTATTCATTTTGTGGTTCTAATCAAGAATATTGCATCAAAAACACAAGTAATCCAAGATTTCTCATCATCTAATCACCTATTATTTCAAAGTGAGTTATCAAATTTATTTTCATGTTTTCATCTAATTAACATATGTATCTTATAGTATTCATGCTTAATTTCATGAACAAGTAAACTTTGGCAAAATTTTTAGAAAATACTTTCAAAAACGAATCCGTAGGCGAAAGAACGGACTAAAAAGAGTTTATAACGAAGAAGTTATGATTTTTGCAAGTTTATTGACGAAAACTATTTTCCGGAAAAATACATGCTGTTGGACGTTTTTCGTCGGACAAAAAGAGACTTTAGACGTAACCCGGAGGAGTCTAGCTTTCCAAAATATATTACTACATACTAAGACGTAACCGTGGATATAAAGAACAAGTAGAATGGACTTATAACGACAAAGATATTCACGTTTGAATATCGGCAAAACTCATTTCATTTTGACAGCTTTTATAAATATTAACGCCAAAACTACGTAGTAACTCTAGATTTCTAAAAATAATACCAAGTACCCAATTTTATAACTAATGAAGTATTAGTTATTACAAGTATATTTTATCACTACGAGGCGTTATTTCAAGGATTTCAACCCGAGGATTTCAACACGAACATTGATACATACGATATATATAAGTATATATATTGCAACTGGCTTTATTTTTTCTAATAGCAATATTTTTCCTAAGTCTTGGAATATATATTTTGATAACACAAGTGTATTTTTCAAAGAGTAGAGTGGTATAGGAAACATGTGCATGGACATTCATAACATCATTTCATGATCTAAAGTAGAACGTACATCATTCATATTAGGTTGCGGCTAGTGTGCGTGCCTTGTTTTTCAGCTCATTACATGTTCATGGTACCATCATATCAGGTGAGTCATAGCCCCTACTCTTTTAAATTGTTTTGCAAACTCTTTGGGGGAGAATACATGTTCGTTTTACTTAAACGCATTACTTGCTTTACATGGTTGATTACTCAAACATTTTCAGCTTTATCTAAATACTTGTTTGATTATCCGAGTACAAAACAATTCACTTGCTACATACTTGCTATTTACTCATAGACATGAGTGCATAAAGTTAAACTATTTACCGATTTCCTAAGATTGCCTAAGTTAAGGACCGGTAGCTACAATTTCATGGGTATGTTTGATTACCTACAATTTCATGGGTATGTTTGATTACCTACAATTACTTGGGAGCGTAACCTCCTACAGATAGCTAGAAAACCTTTTCGGTGCCTTGAACTTAGTGCAATCAATATTCATTTTATGCGTTTTGCTTATGGTCAGATTCATTTTGTGGCGACATCGCCATGGCTATTGTACATACGAAAATTACTTATGGAATTACGATACTTTTCCACCACTATTACTACGGAATTACGATGCCTTTGCAACAACCTTATGACTGATTTATTACAAACATATTACATTTGGCAGTGGGTTGTAAACACACAGGTTACAAGTCTCTTATGGCGGGACTTGGAACTGAGTGGATTTACGATGCCTTTGCTGGGAAATCTTCAATTCAATGCATTACATTCTTTTTCACAAGACTCTATGAACTCACCAACCATTGTGTTGACACTTTAGCATGTATTTTCAGGTTTTAAGCTATGGCACGCTACAGGAGGTTTTGGCAGGGCATGTCATGGTCATAGAAGACTCTGATTATTCATATGGGGACCGTTTTTAACTATTTTAATGGCCTACTTCCGCATTACTTTTAACAATGTAAATTCAACATTTTGATTTAACTATTTTATTCAAAATGATTCAAGTGCAAACCGTTTTTGAACTTGTGTCGAGATACCAATGGAGTTACACCCCAGCTACATGTATGCTTCCGCTGGACCCGATTTTGGGGGTGTGACAGATTGGTACCAGAGCTTTGGCTATAGCGAACTAAGTGTTTTTAAAACCTAGACTATAGCTACTTTCAAGAAAACTTAACCCTATGACCGTCACGTGCCTGCCTGCCAAGCTGAAGCCTCATTTGTGGTTAGTTGCTGACATAGGTGATGAGATTTGTGTCTCATTATCTGATATATTATATTCATTTATTATAGTTGATTACTATAATTGTCTTTCACATAAGCATGCTCATGTATCATATATATCACAGCATTATGTTTTTCCTTGCATAGTTTCATCATTTGACCATGAGTTGGTCGCCTGCCTTAGTCTTTCAGAACGTCTTGGTATTTGTGAAGGACATAGTATTAGTATAACTGAGCTGAGTATTTCAAAATTCATGGAACCTCGGTGGAATATAGACTGGTCATCTATATTCAACCCGGGATAGTAAGATATAGGCTGACCACCTATGTCTGAATCAGAAATGAATTTTGCAACACTGAGAATGGTTATAATAAAATTATGTCTGGATTGAATCCTTTACTCATTTTCCCAATGTTTCATGCATGTGTGTGTATACCCTAGTCGTCAGAACATTCATACTTTTCATCACCTCGTGAACCGCCGCTTGGAAGCATGTCTATTGATCATTTCATCTCATGAACATTCACGTCTATGCATTATACACTTACATCACGGTATTTTCTTTTATCACAATATCATTTTGTCGCAGTTGTTACAGTCTCTTCCCTTCTCACCATCACTATCATTTCCTTTCCTCATCCCCATATATATAAGGAATTAGCTAACAATCTATAGATTCCTATGTCACTCAGTACTCACTACTCCTAATATTGATAAGTGGATATTATCAATGACTTCCATAGGAAAGACTTTCCATACCATCTAGGAGGAGGATCCCTCGGTACATTAAGATCACTCAAAACTCAACAGAAATCTCAGGATATCACAAAACCATTCGAACCACTATCATTGGCCTGATCGCCAAAATTCCATCATCTAGAAAGTATTGGCTTGACTGAATTACAAGATTCGTTTAGATACGAGTACTCACAAAACAACACCATAGAGATAAATCCAATCTCCTAACCAAGACTGTAGAACATTCAATTAAACATGGACTCACCAATAGACTTTATTCAAACATATTAGACATTTATACATTTGTGCAGACATACCTACCTGGCTATTTTATCCTCTTCATACTTTCACTTTTACATGGATTTTTCTCCAAACTAAAGTTATGCAAAACATATACCTTGTAAGAAATACTTTTCTGAGGCACTTATTTTGACAAGCAAATTCCTTTTGGTTAATCTCTACAAAACTATTGGACGTTAAGGAATTTTAAACATCAATCCTTGGCAAACCATACTATTTACTTCAGGTTGAAAACAGTTCTATCTTGCATAACTATTAAATTTTGAAACATCAAGAAAAATGTTACTTAGAAAGTCATTTGCTTAAAGTTGTAAATTCATTTATTCAGGGAAGGTTTATGAACAAAACACAATCTCAAAACAAACCTTGAAAAATCAATCACTATATTACATCACTTATATATTTTAGGATTTTGTGAATTGACTACATAGAACTTGGGGAAAATCTTAGTAATGGAGACTAAGCATCGTAGGTGGAGAGAGACTCGATTCATGACATCCTGCGGAGGATCACCACTTTATCCTAATCTATTATTTTCAACAACACCCCTTTGACGGACTTAACCTTGTAAGTTTTCTACAAGATTCATGATACCCATTTCAATTATTTCTAATAGAGGAATTTAATTCACCTCAAACACCTAGCGATTACATTAAGATTTCTTTGGAACCACACCACCTATCATTTGCAGACCAATGGTCAGAATTAGAGAACGATTCAAACATAGGGAGATATGCTCAGAGCATGAGTGATTGACTCAAGAAATGGTTGGACTAACCAATTACCATAAATCAAATTCAGTTGCAACTATAGTTATCGCGCGAGCTTAGAGACTACACCATTTGGAGCGCTTTATGGTCGAAGTGCCAATATCCATCGACAGAACGAAATTTGGAAAAGCCCAACATACTAGTCTAGTAGGCATTCATGATATAACCAGGAACTTCCTACAAATCAAGAATCAGTTACAAGTTCAATAAGTTGTAAACCATTAAAACTTCATGTTGTTAGGCAGAGTTATGCTGAAAGTTCTGCCTAGGAAAGGCATGATATCATTCAGAAAACTTGGAAAGTTAAACCCGAGATATACACTGGACCATGTAATATTTCAAACAGAGTAGGCCTAGTGGCCGTCAGACTTGAGCCTTGTTAGAGAACAACAGCAACAGGATTACACAACCACGTATTATCAGCTTTTCAGAATTGTCACTCATAATTCCATTTGGAAAGGAATCCAACCCAAAGTCAAACATAAACCTTGCAGGAGAACAAGTAGAAATCATGGACAGTTAGGTCAAACAATTGAAGCAAAGTCGAATTCCTATCGTTAGAATTCGCTGGAATTCTCGAATATCATCACCTTTTCACCAATATGTTTTCAGAGACCAACATAAACTGAACTTCGGGACGAAGTTCCTATTAGAGGGGAAGACTGTCACAACTCACTATTTCAGGTCATTTCAGGTCATTTCCCGAACTTTGGAAAAACACTATTCATCAAACACTATTCATCAAAACACTATTCATCAATTTACTATTCATCATTTTTTGTGTCAGTTTGACATTCCGAGAAGCATTCAGAAAATTTACTATTCACTAAATACTATTCATTGCCGGAAAAGTTTTCACTATTCATTTGCATTACACATTTCATCGTAAATTTAGTTTACGGGTATTCAAATTCGCGTAACCGGATTGGTTTAGGTGCGAATTCATTTCATTAGTGCTAAGGACACTGCATACGGACTGGAGATAGTCTGCATATCATCATAACAGCATTTTCATGTTATACCACTCTCAGGATTTTCAAATTTATATATTTGATACATTTAACGTTTTTACGTATAAGTATTTATAATAAACGTTAACACCCGGTTTATACACGACGAATATATCTAAATATTCCCACAATGGTCCCGACATCTTTTTATATCCATTTTAACATCATAAAAGTTATTACATTCATTTACCCAGTATTTTGGAAATTTATTTTATTTATAACGTAAGCTTATGAATATTACGACGGTTTTCGTGAAAACTAAACAATAATCACCCGATCACTCAGTAATTGTACCCAACATATTTTCAACATATTTTTATCATTATTATGACTTTATTAAGTCCCGGTCAACTTCGATAATATTAATTTTCTAGCAAACCCGGTACCCGATTTCAACTAATACTACACTAAATTTTGCTAAGTTATCAAAACCGATTTTACTTCTTTCTTTCTCATATAAAACCGGCCTCATAAGTCCTCACTAAGGCAAAATACTTACACTTTTCTAACCTAGTGCATTTATGTATTCTTATAATACAATATAACTTTCCTAAAATATCTACAAACACTAGATACATTAACACTTAACATTTTTAGATCAAAATCAACTTCTTCATCTTTTTCTTGCTCAAACCCACGACCTCACCACCATACCAAGACCAAGTGAAGGTTTTCAAAAGTTTAAAGCACCAAAGTTATTCATTTTGTGGTTCTAATCAAGAATATTGCATCAAAAACACAAGTAATCCAAGATTTCTCATCATCTAATCACCTATTATTTCAAAGTGAGTTATCAAATTTATTTTCATGTTTTCATCTAATTAACATATGTATCTTATAGTATTCATGCTTAATTTCATGTACAAGTTAGCTATACCACTTTATATTTGTAGACTTTTTGAACATACAAACCCTAGATGTTGATTTAGGTGTTTCTTTGTAAAATTAACATGATTACTAGTCATTAGGAACCCATGACACTCTAAGAAGGTGTATGGTAGGATTAGATTAGTTTTGTGAAGTTTGCAAGAGTTTTGGTAGAGGTTGGAACTAGTTTTGAACCTTGGAAATAGATTTCTAACAAGTTTATAAACATGCTGTCCCATTTTGTTAATTTCTGGAAAATCAGTAAATACAAAGTAAACTTTGGCAAAATTTTTAGAAAATACTTTCAAAAACGAATCCGTAGGCGAAAGAACGGACTAAAAAGAGTTTATAACGAAGAAGTTATGATTTTTGCAAGTTTATTGACGAAAACTATTTTCCGGAAAAATACATGCTGTTGGACGTTTTTCGTCGGACAAAAAGAGACTTTAGACGTAACCCGGAGGAGTCTAGCTTTCCAAAATATATTACTACATACTAAGACGTAACCGTGGATATAAAGAACAAGTAAAATGGACTTATAACGACAAAGATATTCACGTTTGAATATCGGCAAAACTCATTTCATTTTGACAGCTTTTATAAATATTAACGCCAAAACTACGTAGTAACTCTAGATTTCTAAAAATAATACCAAGTACCCAATTTTATAACTAATGAAGTATTAGTTATTACAAGTATATTTTATCACTACGAGGCGTTATTTCAAGGATTTCAACCCGAGGATTTCAACACGAACATTGATACATACGATATATATAAGTATATATATTGCAACTGGCTTTATTTTTTCTAATAGCAATATTTTTCCTAAGTCTTGGAATATATATTTTGATAACACAAGTGTATTTTTCAAAGAGTAGAGTGGTATAGGAAACATGTGCATGGACATTCATAACATCATTTCATGATCTAAAGTAGATCGTACATCATTCATATTAGGTTGCGGCTAGTGTGCGCGCCTTGTTTTTCAGCTCATTACATGTTCATGGTACCATCATATCAGGTGAGTCATAGCCCCTACTCTTTTAAATTGTTTTGCAAACTCTTTGGGGGAGAATACATGTTCGTTTTACTTAAACGCATTACTTGCTTTACATGGTTGATTACTCAAACATTTTCAGCTTTATCTAAATACTTGTTTGATTATCCGAGTACAAAACAATTCACTTGCTACATACTTGCTATTTACTCATGGACATGAGTGCATAAAGTTAAACTATTTACCGATTTCCTAAGATTGCCTAAGTTAAGGACCGGTAGCTACAATTTCATGGGTATGTTTGATTACCTACAATTTCATGGGTATGTTTGATTACCTACAATTTCATGGGTATGTTTGATTACCTACAATTACTTGGGAGCGTAACCTCCTACAGATAGCTAGAAAACCTTTTCGGTGCCTTGAACTTAGTGCAATCAATATTCATTTTATGCGTTTTGCTTATGGTCAGATTCATTTTGTGGCGACATCGCCATGGCTATTGTACATACGAAAATTACTTATGGAATTACGATACTTTTCCACCACTATTACTACGGAATTACGATGCCTTTGCAACAACCTTATGACTGATTTATTACAAACATATTACATTTGGCAGTGGGTTGTAAACACACAGGTTACAAGTCTCTTATGGCGGGACTTGGAACTGAGTGGATTTACGATGCCTTTGCTGGGAAATCTTCAATTCAATGCATTACATTCTTTTTCACAAGACTCTATGAACTCACCAACCATTGTGTTGACACTTTAGCATGTATTTTCAGGTTTTAAGCTATGGCACGCTACAGGAGGTTTTGGCAGGGCATGGCATGGTCATAGAAGACTCTGATTATTCATATGGGGACCGTTTTTAACTATTTTAATGGCCTACTTCCGCATTACTTTTAACAATGTAAATTCAACATTTTGATTTAACTATTTTATTCAAAATGATTCAAGTGCAAACCGTTTTTGAACTTGTGTCGAGATACCAATGGAGTTACACCCCAGCTACATGTATGCTTCCGCTGGACCTGATTTTGGGGGTGTGACAAGAGGACACGTAGCTAAGGATTGAAGAGCTCGACCACTTGTTATGGTTCAAGCTACTCCTGAAGTGAGAAGTAAGGCGGACGTTACTTGTTATGGATGTGGAAAGAAGGGACATTATAGGAATGAGGGTGGGGAATCGTGGAACCGAGGAAATCAAGGATCGGGTGGTAATGGGTACAATCATGGAAACCGTGGACGACAAGATAATGGGGACCAACGTGTGGAAGCTGGAGCTGCTCATGGGAGAGTGTATGCACTCGGGAACGAGAGAGGAGAAGATCCGAACGTCGTTACTGGTACGTTCCTTCTCAATAATCGTTATGCTTCCATACTATTTGATACTGGTGCCGATAGAAGTTTTGTGTCCACTACGTTTGCACCCTTACTAGAGAAACCCCCGATGGCCTTAGGAATTGGGTATGATATAGAGTTAGCTAACGGAAACATAGAAAGAATTAAGACTATTATTCGTGGCTGTACATTAAATTTCTTGAATAACCCTTTCAACATAGATCTTCTACCCGTCACGTTAGGAAGTTTCGATGTCATCATTGGTATGGATTGGTTGTCGAAGTATCGTGCTCACATACTTTGCGATGAGAAGATCGTGTGTGTGCCTTACGGCAAAGAGATTTTAAATATACAAGGAGATCGAAAAGGTTCGAGGAACCCCTCCAGATTAGCTGTCATTTCTTGTACTAAGCTACCGAAGCTAATGGAAAAAGGATGTTGCCTTTTCTTAGCTCAAATCTCTGAGAAAGGAGGGAAGGAGAAGAAGGAAAGGTGCATTGGAGATGTACCTATAGTTCGTGATTTTTTGGATGTGTTTCCCGATGGATTGCCGGGAATCCCGCCTACTAGACAAGTAGAGTTTCAGATTGAGTTGATACCTGGTGCTGCACCCGTGGCACGGGCACCTTATCGACTTGCACCAAATTGAACTGGAAGAGTTGTCGAAACAATTAGCGGAGTTAGCCGAAAAAGGATTTATAAGACGAAGTTCTTCACCTTGGGGAGCCTCGGTCTTATTTGTGAAGAAGAATGATGGATCGTTTCGCATGTGTATTGATTATCGAGAGCTGAACAAGTTAACGGTGAAGAATAGATACCCGTTACCGAGGATTGACGATTTGTTCGATCAACTTCAAGGATCGAGTGTGTATTCGAAGATCGATTTGAGATCAGGATATCATCAGCTTCGAGTTCGCGAGGAAGATATTCCGAAAACGGCTTTCAGAACCTGTTACGGGCATTACAAGTTTCAGGTGATGCCGTTTGGGTTGACTAACGCACCGGCGGTATTCATGGATCTCATGAATCGGGTGTGTAAGCCTTACTTAGATAAGTTCGTGATTGTGTTCATCGATGACATTCTAATTTATTCGAAGAATGAAAAGGAGCATGAGGAGCATCTAAGGCTTATCTTAGAATTGCTCAGGAGGGAGAAGCTGTATGCCAAGTTCTCCAAATGTGAATTTCGGATTCCGACGGTACAATTTTTGGGTCATGTGATTGATAGACAAGGAGTTCATGTAGATCCTGCTAAGATTGAAGTGATTAAAGATTGGGCTGCACCTACGACCCCAACAGAAGTTCGTCAATTTTTGGGATTAGCCGGTTATTACCGAAGATTCATTGAGGGATTTTCGAAGATAGCGAAACCGTTGACCAAATTGACTCAAAAGAGTGTTAAGTACGAATGGGGAGATAAGGAAGAGGAAGCATTTCAGTTACTTAAGGAGATGTTGTGTAGTGCTCCTATCTTAGCGTTACCTAAAGGTAACGAGGACTTCGTCGTCTATTGTGATGCTTATCATAAAGGTTTGGGAGCTGTGTTAATGCAACGAGAGAAAGTGATAGCTTATGCTTCCCGACAGCTCAAGAAGCACGAGAAGAACTACACCACCCATGATTTGGAGTTAGGTGCTGTGGTTTTTGCTTTAAGGATATGGAGACATTACTTGTATGGAACCAAGTGTGTAGTGTTTACTGACCACAAAAGTCTACAACGCATTTAGAATCAAAAAGAGCTTAACATGAGATAGCGACGTTGGATTGAGTTGCTAAGCGATTACGATTGTGAAATTCGCTACCATCCTGGTAAAGCAAACGTCGTCGCTGATGCTCTTAGCCAAAAGGAGAGAATACCACCATTACGAGTTAAGTCATTAGTAGTGCCTATCGTATCGCCATTACCGTCTCAAATATTAGAAGCTCAAACGGAAGCGTTGAAGGCAGAAAATCGACCTGCTGAGAACATATTTGGGATGGCAGAAAATGAGAAGGGATTTGTTAAGCGTTCTGATGGAATATTATGTTTTGGAGAGTGAAGTTGGGTACCATTGTATGGAGGAATTCGAGAGTTGATTATGCATGAGTCGCATAAGTCAAGATACTCTATTCATCCTGGGTCTGACAAGATGTACCAGGATTTGAAAAAGTTATATTGGTGGCCAAATATGAAGGCAGATATAGCATTGTATGTTAGTAAGTGCTTGACATGTTCTAAGGTTAAAGCCGAACATCAAAGACCGTCAGGATTATTGTCGCAACCAGAACTTCCAGTCTGGAAATGGGAGCGGATTACAATGGACTTCATTACCAAATTACTGAGGACAGCTAGCGGTTGTGACGCTATCTGGGTAATTGTGGATCGTCTGACTAAGTCTGCTCATTTCCTAGCAATTAGTGAAGATGATAGTGTAGATAAACTTGCGAGGTTGTATGTGACAGAAATTATTTCTCGTCATGGAGTCCCGATATCGATTAGTTCTGATCGCGATAGCCGCTTTACGTCAGCTTTGTGGCGATCACTTCAAACGGCTTTGGGAACGAGACTTGAGATGAGTACTGCATATCATCCCCAAACCGATGGTCAATGTGAGAGGACCATTCAGACTTTAGAGGATATGCTTCGTGCATGTATCATAGACTTTGGTAAAGGCTGGGAGAAGTACCTACCCCTTGCGGAATTCTCCTATAATAATAGCTACCACACAAGTCTTAAAGCTGCACCATTTGAAGCTTTGTATGGCCAAAAATGTCGTTCGCCTATTGGTTAGGCGGAAGTTGGAGATAGCCAACTCACAGGCCCCGAACTTATTTTGGAAACTACTGAGAAAGTGACTCAAATTCGTGATCAATTACAAGCAGCTAGAGATAGGCAGAAAAGTTACGCCGATTCGAGACGTAAACCCCTAGAGTTCCAGGTTGGAGACAAAGTGATGCTGAAAGTCTCGCCTTGGAAAGGTGTGATACGTTTCGGGAAACGTGGGAAACTCAACCCACGCTATATTGGACCATTTCTTATTTTAGAAAGAATTGGGCCGTGGCTTATCGGTTGGAATTACCACAGGAACTGAGTAAAGTTCACGATGTGTTTCATGTTAGAAATTTGAAGAAGTGTCTTTCTGATGAGATGCCGGTTATACCGATGAAAGATATTCGTGTTGATGAGAAATTGAACTTTGTGGAAGAGCCGATTGAGATTTTGGATCATGAGATTAAGCGACTCAAGGGAAGTCACATTCCACTCGTCAAGGTTCGTTGGAATTCCCGACATGGACCGGAATTTACGTGGGAACGTAAGGACGAGTTCCGAAAGAGATATCCGAAGCTTTTCACTTCGTAGATGGATTGTTCCGAGAGAAACCCGGGACGGGTTTCTTCTGAGGCTGGGAGGATGTGACAACTGGCAAATTAGGGAGCTATTTTGAAAACCCGCATTACGTAAAAGTTCGTTTATAAATTTATAATTGAAATTTTATTCGTAACGAACTTGTAAAGCCAACATTTTGGTTGATTATATTTTTAAAAATCTTTATGAGATTTGAAGATTTATTTCAAATGATCTGATATGGAAATATATGTGGTGATTTAATTTGAAATTCTCATTTGGCACTACGTTGACTCCGGCACTAGAATAACCTAACAGAAATTTTATGTCTTGAGTCTACGGATTCGACTATATATATATATATTTATTTATTGAACGTATTGTGATATTTTTGGGAATGAGCTCGGTCCGAGAAAGAGTTGGAGTATATTATAAAGTTACGGGTTTTGGTCCGTGTATTTTACACCTAGTCACCTTACCCTAAATATAATAATACTTTTATTATTATTATTATTATTATTATTATTATTATTATTATTATTATTATTATTATTATTATCATTATTATTATTATTAGTATTATTGTTATTTAAAAGAAAGAAAAGAAAATACTTTTTTTTTTAAAAGAGTATAATTGCAAATCATCCTTGTTGGTTAGCTGGTATTCCCACAAACACCAACATCTTCTCCATCTCTCTCTCCCCTCTCTCTTTTGTAAACCCTAGCCGCCGTCACCTTTAAACGGCCGCCACCATTACACCGTCACTCCCACAACAATACCACCACCACCACTTTAATCCCCATCTCACCCTCTTTCTTTTGAGATACTACACGCGCTCTAAAACCTCCCATAACTTCATTTTTCATCATTAATCCGGTTCTATATTTGTTGTTTTTATGAGATTCGTGAAGTTACAAGGTTCAAGAAGGTGAGCAAGTGACAAGACAAGTGTAAACTTGTCTTGGTTCCCATCGATCCGTGTTATACGGATGTATATATTGATGGGTTTTGAAGTTTTCTTGGTTATTTCGAAATAAAATATGTTATACAAGTGGGTTTTGATGTAAAAATGAGTTTTGATATTGTTTGGTATCCGGGTTTGGTGTCCCTTGTGGAGGTCGGGTTGGAAACCGTGAGCTATGGCTCACGGCTTGGTTTTATTTTCGAGCCAATGTGGTTATTTTGATGGTTCTAACCTCGTGGTCAGGGTAGCGAGGGTGTTGGATATATGGATGTTTGATGTTGTCCTTGTGCTGCCGTAACCCAAAAGGGTCCGTTTGGCAGTTTTGGTGTGCTCATTTGAGCCTAGCTGAGACCCTTGTGGTCTTGGATATTGAGTCATCGTGACTCGTGGTCTAGCCGAGACCCAAGTGGGTCTCTCGGCACAGGTTTTGATCCGGTAAATCGACCTGAATTTATATATTCTTTTGATGCCTTTCTTGTTGATGTTTCATGTTGTTGTTATTGATTGTTGATTATTTTCCTTGTGGCTATTGTAATTGTTGTTGTTATGGTTCTGTTGTAACTTGGACCGAGTAGCAGTAGAAGAGCCGAGGCTCTTGTGGTCTCGGCATGGACTTGGTATGTAATATTGCGAAGTGTTGTCGATAAAGTGGTATTGGGGACCGATTGTGAGACGGTCACTTAGATTGACGGAGATAGGTTAGTCGGGTGCCGTAGTCGGACCCTATTGTTGTAGCACGTGATTTGGGTATTGTTGGACGGAGATTGATTAATTGGTTTGACTTGATTATTATTTCTATTTTGGACTTGGACAATGAGCCGAGAGTGATGACTCGGACATGAGACCATTTCGTATGACTCGATAAATATTTATAATCAAACGCAAATAATAAAACTCGTAATAATATTATTGGTAATATAACCGTTTATATAAATATATAGACGTGAATAACGTATATATAAATATATAAATGCGTATATTAAAAATAAAAAGATCACGAGTAATATTATAACAATAATGTGACGATAAATATTATACTACGAATGTAGTGTAATATTATTGGGAGCGTTATTATGATTAAATATTATAAATAACGAGGAAATCTTGACGTTGAATAAATATTAAATAAAATAATATCTTTTTATAAACGAGGAGAAACTATCGAGTTATACGGGGCCGTGGTCACTTGAGTCCAAGTGGATTATTTTATTTGTGACGTTCGTGTTGTCACGGATATATGACGATTAATACATTCACTTTTGATAACTACGTAACTTATTTAATCGACGGGTTAAATAAGAGCTATTTAGTTATTTAAATTGAGTATATTAATGGGCATCGTATCCTACGACGCCCATAGGTTGTGGTATGTGTACGAGAATAATAAATTACTAAGTATCTCGTGAGATTGCCAAATTGACGAATTTGGTAAGCTTAACGGCATAATTAGAGAATTTATTAAACTTTGATATATACCATATAGTACTTTATGTGCAATGTGTGACCTAGGATTCGGGTATAATCTTAGAATGGTATATTAAGTAAATAAATATGGGGGATTACCAAATCGACGGATTTGATAAACTTCGATGATTTATTTAAATGATATATTGGGCTAATATTAGACCTATAGATTGTTTTATCATCCTTTTGTTGTGACTTCTTGGTTTGAGTTGTGTCGACCCACCACCCGTATGGATACCAAACGCCAAACTCCAAACTAATACGAGATTTATACAGAAAAATGGATTTTTCGGAAAATAAATGGAATACGTTCGGGTTTGGGAATATTCGATTTTGAGGAAATGATTTCTGAATGAGTTGACTTTGTTAGGTCGTGCCGAGTCCGTAGTTGCCGTCTTTTGAGTTACTATACATTTTACATCTATCGATTTCTTTTGATGATTGCTGGACTTGAGGTGAGTCATAGCCCCACTTTTACTCTTGAACTATGTTTTCAATACTTGGGGTGAGAAACGTGCAAATTATTTATGTGGACTATTATCGCTTCTATATTCTTTCTAAAACTTGCTATGCGTATGGACAAGGATGTATTGTCAGCTTTAGTCACATATATTTTGTGTGTACTATTCAAGGTTGGTTTATTTGGTTATTGGTGAATTGTCAGCTTTAGTCACACGGTTTCGTGTGTACTATTCAAGGTTGGCTTATTTAGATACTGTAGCGTGCACCTATAGGTTATTAATACTTCGGAGGTTATCCGAGTATTTATGATATTGCGGGGGTTACCCGAATATCTATGTTAGAGCGGAGGGTATCCGTGTGTTATGTTGGAGCGGAGGGTATCCGCAGGCTTTTAATGGAATCCTTAGTCTAGCTAGCAAGCGTTTTGCGTATATGTCCACTATATTGAGTTATAAAATTAAACCTATGATCTCACCAGCGAAAGCTGACTTTTAGCACGTTTTCTCAGGTAATTAAGTGATGCTCTATGGATGCTTGGATTGGAGGCTTGGCAATGGCACCGGTTATGGATCTATTTTTCTAAAACTCTGATAAACTATTGTGGACCTATGTTTATTTCTTTTGGGCCTTACTTTGGATAATTCTTGGGATAAATGTAGACTTTAAAACCCGTTTGGTTGTGTTTTTCTTATGTTTACTTTATCTCATTCTTTCATGACTTTGAATAGATACCAATCCCCGTAGCACCCCTAAAGCTTGTTGAGTCTTCCGCTGTATCAAATTTTGGGGGTGTTACAAGGTAGCTTCCCAAACAAAAAATAAGAGAACCAAACATAGAAAATTTTAGTACTCATCAGTCATGTTACTCTTGTGATTGTCTTCATCGTTGGTCACACCACATGATTTGATATTTTAATAACGTGTCCCACATAGGTAGAAAGGGAATGTAATTAGATTCTTTTAACTTCAAGTATATGATCGAATATCATTGTAAGTAAAAGATTATTTAGAACGGCAAATTTAAATTGTCTTTCCTAATATACTTTCTGCTTTTTCTTTTATTATTTGCCAAAAATAAATAAGGTATATATCACTACCATTTGAAATAAGTCATATCATAATATGTTAGGAGACGGTGAAAGGTTTTTGATTCTCAATGATGAAAAGCAATATGGCTCATAGGGATGGCAAAGAAAACCTACACCCAGTAAGGATCCGATTCCTGAACCCGTACTTGATGGATCTCTACAAAAAAGAAACGTGGCAACAACAAAAAATAAAAAATCATTATACAAAACTATATATAAGTACACATGTCGTGTTAAATTTATACATATGAGATTACCTTTAGCAAGCTTGTCGACTTTTATTATATCTTTCAATAAATCCGTTTTGTACTTGATGTATGAACTCAATCTTGTGTGCATACGAAAGCCTTTACAATGGTTGGCGCTAAGGAATTCCTAAATGGGTACAACATATGACTACTCGGGCTAAAGGCGAGTTCGGAAGCAACGGAGGATACTTTGATTATAATATATACATTCTCACGCAGAATAAAACATTATCTCTTGCGTTCTCACCGAGACATAAACTCACAACCTCAAGATTGAGAGTGTAATCTCACGGATACCGCTAGGCAAAAACGTATTGGTCCTTTAACTATTAATATCACCTATCGACTCTTGTTGTTGTATAGATGACTTTTAAGTAATAAACATTTCACTTTCGATATTATTTAAGTTTGCTATCGCCACTGTGAAAGGGAAAAACAGTGTGTTTTACTCGAGAGGACAACCCATTTAACCATTCTTAATATACGTGTCTGACAAATGTTAATTTGGAATGTCGGGAGGAAGATATCTTTAACCACGCCATCACTATTCTTCTAAAATCATACTCTAGTAGCCCAGGTTGCTTATAGAATACAATACCATGTATTTAAATTTATTATAATAATTGTTTAACATCCCTTATCCAAATACTAAATAGATCAATGCATGATAACTCTTGTTGATGAATTATGTCTCAAGTAATGACATTCATACTTGTTGACAAAACATAAATCATCCAACTTTGATCTATCGGAATTTTAAGAATACTTATTTCAAGAATTCAACTAGTGATGTTCTTGTATGTGCATACTCAACTATTTTGATTATGCCATATTTTATTTCATAAAATGTGACATCCTTAACCACCAATTTATGATAATTAAACTTCCAAACATTTTAAACTTTAAAGTATTCTTATTCTCTTAATGTATAATGCAACTATGCTTTTAGTAAGCATAACTAGTAATAGCCAAAGATGAAATCTTTACCATAACTAGCATTGAGTGTCACCTCAATTTCATTAGCATCATTGTATGCAAACAACAATATGCTCTTAAAACCTTCCGTAAACATTAATATCTATTGTGTAATGTTTGATGCCCTTCAAACTTTCAAGTTTGTTGGCTATGACAATTTTCACAACAATTGAAAATTGTTCATCTATAGAATTTGGAAGTTGTTCCAGATTTATGATGTGATTCTATAATCAAACATATTCTTTTTAGAATATTACACAAGTTATCTAATAACTTTTTAATTAGATATTAATATTGCCAAATCATCTTGTAATCAAGCATGATGCAACAAAACATGATGTATATGAAAAATCTTTGAGTCATACTTAGATTTTATTCATGTTATACATATCTATTTAGACTTTCTAAATAATATATCATGTTATATTAGATTCATTTACCGCTCATGTTTCAACAATAAACATTCATTCCAAGGTTGTATGTCTTATTTTCTAAATCTTTAAAGTTTCATTTCAAACTAAGACTTAACTTTTAACTTATATGGAATATTACCTTTTATATGTTCTACAACATATATGATTTAAGAAATTAAACATAATACTCCCACTAGCTTTTAGGAATACTTAGAAATTATCTTATTTCAATTACAAATCAAAACATTGATTTAATAATTAAACATAAGAATAATCTTCTAGATGCATGCATTTATTCATCCATGGATTATTGCACTTTGTACACTTCTAAAGATTTATTTGAATTCATAAACTCCTATTGATTACTTATCGTCCTCGCTCAAGTAATCACTCAAGAAAGAGTTTTGATATTCTATTGTCAATTTCATAAATATGACAATCATAATCTTTATATATTTAATGTATTTAGAAAAGAATATTCAATCACAGTTAATTGCTTAAGTGTGATTAATAATCTTGTCATAAGACATGCATTAAATACGTGCACAATATTGTCCATATGATTTCTATACAAAGATTTAAACTACAAAGGTTACCTTATCTTTGAAGAAACTCATCTTTATTTTCTAGTCTAACTATTAAGATAAACCACATTTCTAAAATTGATTATCTTTATGGACAACATCTTAATTATTCATATCATGTATACTTTACCCAATTTCATATTTGGTAATGTATCATAATGATTAGCAGGTTTACAATAATCCTATAAATCATAGCCCTCAGCATATTAATCAAATATCTGAGATATATTGCTATTCTATGAATGATAATTCCATCATCTTGAGATTTAACATTTAAATGTCAAACTTTATTATCATGTTGAGATTTAACATTCAAATGTCAAACTTCATCATGATATTTACTAGTGTATTTTAGAAGATTATGTATCTTGCAATTTTATCTTTTAAAGATCAAAACTCCCACTTGCTTTTAGTAATTTAAAGACTATCTTTAAATACTTAGCAAATAAAGAAACAATACAATGTTCTCTTTTGAGATATTACAAATACATATTGACAGTTCATGATTTTACTTTGTTAATAACCTCTTCATAAGTAGTTAAACAAATTTGGAACTTCAATTTAAGACTTAATGTAATTGATTACATTCATCACATTCCATCATATGATAATGTCTTATTAATCTTCTAGGTTGGAGTTTTATTAAATATGTCCAAGCCATACTCGATATTCTAACCTAGAAAACTTTTGGAAGAAAAGAAATCATAGTTATCTTTAATCAAACAATATAACAAGAGTTTGATTTTCCTAATTGAACATACCATAAACATTTGGTATTTCATTATTATTAATATTGTAAGACAATCTAACAATATTTAAGATAACCATATTCGTCTTGGCTTGTCCATTTACCAACTAAGACATTTTAATGGTATAATAGTATTTTCAAGCCAATTACATGCTTTATAACACAAGTACTTTTGACAAAGTCACTTCATGTCCATGTCTCTACAAGAAAACATAAAGTGTTATAATCCCACTATACGTTATAAGTCATTTAACAATTTAATAACTACATGTTTATGTCTTAATTAAAAAACATAACAAGATAACGTCTTACTTTATTATAAGTCTTGTAACAATTAAAAGACTTTATGTTTATATCTTTACAATGAAACAAAAACATGTTTAACTAAAGTAATTATGAACAGCATCTTTTGGTTTCAATAGTAATTTCAAGTTAATTTATTACTTCACAATAATGTAAATAGCATTATTTCTTCATTTATTTATGTCATTCCAAGAACACGTAAATATTCAGATTGAAGTAGCATTAGATTACTTAATTAATTTATGTCATTACATGAATTCATAAATATACAAATTTAAAGTACTCTTGATATCATATTGACACATGTTCTAATAGGTATCTAATTTAAAAACTGCGAATTCTCATAGTTCAATTACATCAGTTGATCTGCTAGTAATGAAATATGAAATTCACCTTGTTGTTGCAATCTAGCTAAGCTCTCACATAACATAAATTGTAACACCAAGTGTTTCTTGAATTAGATTAGTTTAATTCGTATTAGAACGTTATTCTCTTACCTTGCAGTTAAGAGAATACATTAAATCATATATTTATGAGTTGTTTCTTGCACACATTAAAGATAACATTTCTCCCACTTGTGCATTGAACAACCTCATATAGTTGATAAACAACACGCCATGCATTTGTTTATGTAATCAATATGATTGTGTCATAGATCTTAGCATAACAAGTAGATGTAGAACAACAATGTCTAGTAAGGAAACGTACAAGACTATCCTTAAAAGTATGAGTTTCCACACTTGGAAAGTAATTATCTTTAGCTACCAAGATGTCAAAGCTTGTAACTCCCACTAAATTAAAGATCTTTATAATAATTCCTTATTTAGTAATAAGTACACAATACTCCCACTGAATTTGACAACATTGTAAATGTTTCATATCCTGTGAAAGAAAAAAAGTGTGCTTTTAACTTTCCTACACCTTTGAATGTCCATACGTAACAATTACTTATGCACTAAAGTGTGTATCCTACTATGTAGATGATGGACTATCCACCAAATGCTATTAACTTGAAAAATTGGGCATGCAATTTCTTCCTTAACAGGTCTACCATCCTACAATGTATGTAGCACCTTTAAAATAGTTAAATCAACTAGTTTGTCTTTTAACATTTTGCGGTAATTTGTCTAGCTTCTAGTAACTCATAAAATGCCATACATAATTTTTCTGTTAACCAAATATCATATTTGTTACTAGGAATTTAATCACCGAATAAGGATGATAAAATCCCTATGAAGAATATGCGCAATTTTCTTAACTATTAAAAAATTTGCTATGAGCTATATTAGAATTTAAACATATCTAATATTCCTATTATCCTTTTTCATTCATGAAAATAAATAGGATTGTATCTCACTCTTCTTTCATAGAAAGGAGACTTCTTTTGTCTTTTAAGTAAATTATTCTTAATTAAACATTTGTTTGAAAACAGAACGATATCAATTTACCAAAGCACAAAGTACGTTTACGGTTTGAACGTTGCATTAATACATTAAAACGAATTACAAAATTCAATTTCAGTATTTTCGATAATTAGATCTTTAAGAAAATAAAATACCCATTGGTAAATAATCATATAAACCATAGTATTTTTTTAAAGCTAGGATCCTAATTGACATAGTACCATTACATCAGTTGATCTGCTAGTAATGCTAGTATTCAACAAGGTAATTGTCGAACAATAATTGCCAATATCATATTGCAATTCCTAGATTTATGGGATTTACAATCACAAAACATTTGTATTGTAAGCATGTTTGATCCCCATCTTAATGCCTTGAGTCCAAGATCTCACTTCCTACTCAATTTAAGTCGTCTAACTTAAAAACTGCAAACTCATAAATCCATTACATCAGTTGATCTGCTAGCAATGAAATTACGAAATTTACCTCTCCATTGCAATCTCGCCAAGTTCTCACATGACGTAAATTACAACTTCAGGTGTTCTTAATTAGATGGCATTTGACTTAATTTTATAAGGGTATTTAATTTTGACGTGTAATCAAAATAATGTATGAAGAAGCATGCATACAACTTCATAACATTGGTTTTATAAAACATTTTTATTACCAATTTACTAAGAGTAAAATAGAAAAGTTTTGATTGAGGTATCGGGTTCACCAATTAAAGAATTACCAACAATTATCGTCCACTATATCGTACTTTTGCATAAGCCCTAAGGCTTAGTGTTTCGGATAATCATTATAGAATTGTGGTTAATTCACCCTTAAGATGACAGTGTACATGTAATGGTTGTTCGGTAAGTCTAATTTACACACAAACGAGCGTTAAGACAGAATGTTGTCTATCTAAGGCCAATATTTAATGCGAATCCAACCTTATACCCATCTTATAGTATGTAAACTTCGGTCGGGCCTAGTTAACCATTACGTACAAAAACATCAATCAACCAATCCTTTGAAATTTAACTCTTAAAACCAAAACAATTTCGCCATTTATTTAGTCCATATTATTTTTCTATTCAAAAATTACCCTTTTTCGTTTATAAACATGTCTCACATAATAATAAACAAAAAACAAGTAATACATAATAAAAAATAAAACAACCAAATAAACATATACATAACATAACAATTAAATATGTATAAAACATGTAGCCACATGCAAATCTTATTCAATAGTCCTATTAATAATCAAGTCTAGGTGTATAATGCATTTATTCAATTAAGGCTTTCTTCTTCAAAGGAAAAAGAGCCACATACATCGATAAATCGATTGCGTAAGCCAAAACTAAACCAATACCACATAGCACATAATTGATTACTTAATATTGGAGTCATCCCCAATTCGACATCTATTAATAAATTTACATGTTCATCAATTTAAACAATTTAAATTATCACACAATAAAATCCATGCAAACATGCACTTTTCATGGATTATGCTTAACAATTAACATATTGCACCAAGATCGTTTACTAAAACGCATAACCAATTACATGACATCCTAGGGTTTCTAATCATATTAAAAAAATCAAAACCAAAACCCTAAAACACTAATAGGTCAATCGACCCAATAAAAAAAATTAGGGTTAGGAATCGAAAACCCTAAAAACATGTAATTAAACGAATCAAGATTAAATTTTTATGCGTTTCGATAATTAATTACACATTATAACGGCTCTAGATGCCACTGTTGGAATTATAATATCATGACAATCATATAAAATAAACCAAACACGTCAAGTGAGCATAGCGGAAGCAATTACAAGATCATATAATATGTAATTAATTAATCAGCATAAAAGTAAACATACCTTTGCAATTCTAGCCCGAACAAGAATCGAATGCAATCTTCAAATCAAGAACCCTAATTAGGGTTTATGTGGATTATAAGAATTACCCCTTACCTTTTTTTGTAATTCAAACCAAGATATATAACCAATAGTGTGGTTATATCACGTTCTTGTACACACGTACTATTAGCGATTCGATGTGAATGCTAGTTCTTGATCACAATAGATTTACCAAACACTTTGTAATATTCAAGGTTACTCGCAAATCCCTTTTCTTGGGGTTTCGGTCGTTGGCCTATGAACAAGAAAGGAAAAGAAGAAGTTTGGCCTTCTATTGAAATCAAGTGTACCAAAGGATGAATACATGGGGATGTATTTATACCCTTATGATAGATATCAAGTTTGCTATGGTTTCCGATGTGGGATTCCATAGTTTCGACCAAAACAAGCTCAAGAGAGGATTTCTAGAACCTTCTCTTGTCTTGTTTTACTTTCTTCGTATCCCGTTGACATTTACCGACCGTTAGTCAATTCCATTAATTACCTAACGCTCTTTAGTCGTTTATTGTGAATTAAATAATTAAATATAACATTTTATATTAATTATTTAAACATCGAGTCTCATACGTAAAGTGTGCAATCCCGTGATCTCGAGTTCGATCCTAACATACGACAACTAAAATAATGTCCATAAACCAACACTAAGGACAAAATTAATTCCAAAACTTACTACATTAGCATGCTTCTTTATTCTTAGAGGATCTACATTAACAGCGCGAAACAGGTTTTTGATAAACAATAAGGGCCCGTCTGGTTTGTAGGTGGGTTTAGGATTAGGATTAGGATTAGGGTTTGGATTTGATGTATCAGAGAGAAAAACTTAGAAGAAATACAATATATATTTAACGTAATGTTGGATGTAAAAAGGTAGCTTCCCAAACAAAAAATAAGAGAACCGAACATAGAAAATTTTAGTACTCATCGCTCATGTTACTCTTGTGATTGTCTTCATCGTTGGTCACATCACATGATTTGATATCTCAATAACGTGTCCCACTGCACATAGGTAGAAATGGAATGTAATGAGATCCTTGTAACTTCAAGTATGGTTGAATATCAATGTAACTTGAAAGAATAAATGGAACAGTAATTCTCTTTTTATTTATTTAGTTCTAGTTTTTCTTTTATTATTTGCCAAAAATAAATAAGGTATATATATCACTACCATTTGAAATAAGTCATATCATAATCTATGAGGAGACGGTGAAAAGTTTTTGATTCTCAAACAGCAAAAGGTGTTTATTTTTGTGTTTTTGAGACAAAACATGTAGAAGATTTTGAAACTTGGGATTGAGGTTATAACTCCTAATCAAAATCGTCCCCTCATTAGAAAAAAAGGTTAAATTAGCCTTACAGAATTTTATAGAACTATAGACATCCTAATTTTTCGGCTGATTTTATGTAGACTATGATCAAGATTTGAACTTCGTAAAAACTCACGAAATAACTAAGGCAACAAGCACGACGACAGTACTGTGTCGTGGTTAAGTGAGCACCTACATCGGCATGGCCTTACCAAGTAGCCAATCCATCCTCCATAGGCCTAATAAAATATGTTCATAGGTGTGTTCCGCTCAAGGAGACTTAATAATGGTGTGGCCATATTGAGGATTGAGGACCGGATAAAACATTAGTTATTCTATTGTTAGTTTTAATAGGGTATGACAGTAATAAAGAACTTGATAATATGAAGTTTGCTGCCTATTTTTTTATTAAATTGTATCAATATGAGCTATAATTTGCAAATTATAAAGTTTTCATCTTTGAAGTGAGATAGTATAGTTATAAGGTCGTCTGAAAAGCTTCATTTTGTTATGTTTTTAGGCTCCATGCTCAATATTATAGTTGCATAGGAAGTCTTTTTCCAAATGTTGGGTTTATGATAAACCATTTTCACTTAAAACAATAACAAACAATATTACATGGAGGACCACAATAATCGAATCAAAGCACATATTAACTTTGCATCAGTTACATTCTGCTATGAAAAACAACATAGGATTTCAAAGTAGCACGATCTAATTCAAAATTTCCCCCAATTGAGCGCGTCTAGCATATTTTTTGACAGTAACATGACCGCTGTAAGTGACTCCATAGTTGAATCCTTTTAAGAACCATAATTAAGAAAAATAAAAATTGGTCTATTTAAAAAAATAAATAAATACATTATTTTAAAAATTAGAAAAAAAAAAACCCGTGCGTGCACGGGTATTATAACTACACTATTACAATTTTTGTATCATTTTATAAATCAAACAATTTAAAAAGTATTTTTGCTTTTGGATCTGTTTGACCTGTTGCTTATTTGTTAGGTATTTTGACTTTTTAGAAACATACCCAAATAGATCCATTTGTCACAGCTATTTGGTTATCTATACTTTTTATTATGTGGTTGAAGATACCAAGCAGAATATATAATGCAGTTAGATAATAGAAGTTCAATAAAGTGTCGATGTTTTTCTAAAAAGTGGTCAAATGTAACCGCTTACTACCAGCAAAAACAAAATTAAAAACCAAAATTAAGAATAATAAAATAGTAAAAAATAAATAAAAAACTCCGCGCGTGCGCGGGCATTATAACTAGTGTAGGCTTATGAAATTATGATTTTTGCTTATATTTTATAAGCTTTAATTTTTGGATTATTTAAGGCTTAAAAACTTATATAAGTTTATCATATTATAATAAAGTTATAAAAGCCAACATGTCTCAAAATAAGTCGAAAAATTGAAGCTTCTCTCTATCTCTTTTCTACTATATATAAGGTTTCTTAAAATTCAAAAACTTATAAAACCAGTAAAGTTTTATTACTAATATACTCTCAAATTTAAAAAATGTTAATAACATTCACTACAAAAATGGGATCGATTTGGGTCGACAATGTCGACCCAAACAATGAAGTGGGGTCGTACCAAACGATTTGGGTCGACAATCTCGACCCTTTTTGGTTGTACCATTTTCCTCGTCCCAAAAACGTTTGGGTTGACATTTTTAAAACGAATGGCACGACAAAGAAAGGGGACCCACTAACCAGTCAAACATGAATATTACGTTTGGAACGACATTGTCGTTCCAAATCTTTATTTATTTTTTGAAAATCATTTATTTAAATACTAAAAATATTTTGAAAAATGCCCAATGGAACGACAATGTCGTTCCAAACGTTGATTTATTTTCCGTTTTTTAGTTATTTAAATACTAAAAATATCCCAATGGAACGACAATGTCGTTCCAAACGTTTATTTATTTTTTGAAAATCATTTATTTAAATACTAAAAATATTTTGGAAAATGCCCAATGGAACGACAATGTCGTTCCAAACGTTTATTTATTTTTTGAAAATCATTTATTTAAATACTAAAAATATTTTGGAAAATAACCATTGGAACGACATTGTCGTCCCATTTTGTGAAGTATGCAAAAAAAAATGCAGCAGCAGCCTGCATTTCCAGGTTTTTTCCAGAATATTTTCCCGAAAAAACCTACCATTACACAAGCTGTAAATCAACCAATATCCGCAATACCAATTCGGCAATATGATACAATACCAAATTACTCATCTATAACTTAAATTCGACAAATATAATACAAATTAAACTAACAAATACGAACTTAATACAAAAACAAACCAAGATTCGGCAATATATAGATTCTAGTATTACATAACTAATAACAAATACGATACAAATTAAACTACGTCTACGCCTGTTAGGAGATAAATTACTTACATAAGCCGTCTCGTTTTCTTCACTTGTAAAGACGCCATCTTTTCTTGTATGGCCTATCCTATACGTCTCCACGAGTTCTTCATTCTGCCCGTTCTTCGCAACCCGCTATACATACAACATAAAATAAATTAATAACGAGTTATATATAAACATTATATAGACATTTAAAAATCACTAACTTATTCGCATAATCATATTCACATTCTAAAAAATGTCACATAACTTTAATACCATACTAACCAAAAGAGGTGGAGCTATTGTCCTGTCCCGGCTAACCAAATACAAACACATAAAAAAAGCAACCTAATTAATAACAACTTTTTACGACTACATTGTCGTCCCAAAACACATAATTAAACAAACAATAAATAAAGAAAACATAATTAACAAACATAATTAAAAAATAATAATAATAACATACCTTTATACAAAATAAATTAACAAAAATTAAACAAAGAAAAAAGAAAAAGATGAAAAACGTGCGCAGTGGTGATAGTCGTGTCGAATGTGGTATTAATTTGGTTATGGTGGTGTCGAATTGAAGAAGAAGATGAATGAAGAAGATGAATATAGCGTGGGGTTTTTTTTTGTTTCGGTAAAACTGAGATGAATAGATCTGTCAAGGGAATATCAATAATTGATCCAAAAGGGACGACATTGTCGTCCCAAGGGTTGTGGCGGGGTTATTGATTTCGTGGCGGGTTGATTCAATTTTTCGTGAAATTTTTTGGTGAAAACAAAAGGGACGACATTGTCGTCCCAATGGTTTAGTGATATTTAAAAAAAACCAAACTGGTGTGAAAATATTTGGTGAAAACAAAAGGGACGACATTGTCGTCCCAATGGTTTAGTGATATTAGAAAAAAAAAAACCAAACTGGGGTGAAAATTTTGTGCAAACAAAAGGGACGACATTGTCGTTCCTTTTGTATATTAAAAATGATTTAAGTAATATCAAAAAGATTAAAATTGATTTAAATTAGTTATAAATTATTTAAATAAATAAAAATGATTTAGTTAATATTAGATAAATTGAAAAAAAAAATGAAAAAGATTTAAATTAATATTAGATAAATTGAAAATTATTTAAATTAATATTAGATAAATTGAAAATGATTTAAATTAATGTTAGATAAATAGAAAATGATTTAACTTTAGTTATAAATTATTTAGATAAATTAAAAATGATTTAAATTAGTTATAAATTATTTAAATAGTATACGAATGATTTAAATTAAAAATCATTCTTTGTCCGGCTAATATGATCCACACATTCATCCGTTTAACATGTTATGCATATCCATAACAACTCGACTCATCCGTTAAACATGTTATGCATATCCGTAACAACTCGACTGATCCGTTTAACATGTTATGCATATCCATAACAACTCGACTTAAACATGTTATGCATATCAATAACAACTCGATTCATCCGTTTAACATGTTATGCATATCAATAACAACTCGATTCATCCGTTTAACATGTTATGCATATCAATAACAACTCGATTCATCTGTTTCGTTTAACGAATGAGTCGAGTTGTTTCGTTTGCTTGTCAAGTTGTTTTGTTTGATCTGTTTCGTTTGCTTGTCAAGTTGTTTCGTTTGAGTCGGTATGAAATGAGCCGAGATGTTTAACGAATGAGCCGAGATGATATGGTTATACAGGAGATGTTTAACGAATGAGCCGAGTTGTTTCGTTTGATCTGTTTCGTTTGCTTGTCAAGTTGTTTCGTTTGAGTTTGTATGAAATGAGCTAAGATGTTTAACGAATGAGCCGAGATGATATGGTTGTACACGAGATGTTTAACGAATGAGCCGAGATGATATGGTTGTACACGAGATGTTAAACGAATGAGCTGAGCAATACTGGAACTCGTGCTCAACAACAAAGTTCCAGCTTATCTTGTTCTAGTTTGAAAGATGCAATTCCTAACTATGGGCCAAGTGTTAACCACAATGTCTCACCATGCGTAAAGCAGTTTATTAACTCGCCTGCTTCATTTAACAAATGAGCCGAGATGATATGGTTGTACACGAGATGTTAAACGAATGAGCCGAGCAATACTGGAACTCGTGCTCAACAACAAAGTTCCAGCTTATCTTGTTCTAGTTTGAAAGATGCAATTCCTAACTATGGGCCAAGTGTTAACCACAATGTCTCACCATGCGTAAAGCAGTTTATTAACTCGCCTGTTTCGTTTAACGAATGAGCCGAGATGATATGGTTGTACACAAGATGTTAAACGAATGAGTCGAGCAATTATGGAACTCGTGCTCAACAACAAAGTTCCAGCTTATCTTGTTCTAGTTTGAAAGATGCAACTCCTAACTATGGGCCAAGTGTTAACCACAATGAGCCGAGATGATGTAACACCCCCAAAATTTGGAACAGCGGAAGACTCAACAAGCTTTCGGGGTGCTATGGGGATTGGTATCCATTCAAAGTCATGAAAGAATGAGATAAAGTAAACATAAGAAAAACACAACCAAAACGGGTTTTAAAGTTTACATTTATCCCAAAATCATCCAAAGTCAGGCCCAAAAGAAATAAATATAGGTCCACAATAGTTATCAGAGTTTTAGAAATATAGATCCATAACCGGTGCCAAATGCCAAGCCTCCAAAGTCAGGCCCAAATGAATTCCCTATATATATCGTCGAATCGGCCAAATTCCACGAGACATATAGTAATTTATTACCCTAAAATATATACCACATCCTATGCGCGTCGTGGGATACGATGCCCATTAATATACTCATTTTATATCGTCAAATAACTCGATCTAGAATAAGTCACTCGATATATAAAATGTTTATATTAATCGTCATATATCCGTGGCAACCACTTGGACTTTAAAGAACCACAATTCGTATAACTCGATAAGTTTCTTATTTATAAACAAAATCACACTTTTAATTATTATTTATCCAACTCATTAATTCGTCATTATTTATATAGTTATTATTTATAACAATAGTCCGACATTTATTACACTATTTGCATAGTATAATAACTATCGTTTTATTATTATACGTTTACTCGTGAACGTTTTATTATTAACATACGCATTTATATATATATATATATATATATATATATATATATATATATACGTTTAACACGTCTATATACGTATATAAACGATTATATTCTCAATAATATTATTACGAGTATTATTTTTAATATCGATTTTTAAATATTTATCGAGTCATAGAATTTGGTCACATGTCCGAGTCATGACCCTCGGCTCATAGTCCAAGTTCAAATAATAAAATCAAGTCACAATAATAAATCAACTCCGTCCAAACAATCCCATATCCACGTGCTACAACATGAGGGTCCGACTACGGCACCCAAACTAACCTATCTCCGTCATCTAATTGATCGTCTCACAATCGGTCCCCAATTCCATACTCGTCAACACAACTCCGAATATACTCACAATCAAGAAATACCGCATCGCGTCCGAATAATATACCAATGTCCGCATCACAATCACAACAATAATAAATAATAATGACAAGTAACATATATTGTCCGAAAACCAAGTAGCAACGGGTTGAGTTACCAAGTCAACCCGGGTCAATCATAAGCTCAAAACATGAAACGGGAGCCACACCCGAGACTCATGAGTCTCGGCTAGCTCCTTGAGCTCAATCGAACCAAAACAGCCCCTTGGGGGTGTTCGGCCAAAAATACCAACGACCACAAGGGTCGACCAATCATAACCGAGAGCAACCAAACAAGAACCCAAGATCAAACTACATCAAATGGCCAAGAAAATCGACCCAATACTACCCAAACCGAGAGCATAACCCTCGGTCGAGGTTCGACCCATCGGAAACATTCACACCCGGATACCAAACCTCCATTTAACCAATATTATCAAAACCCATTTGATTCTTGCCTCAAAATCCATGAAAACCCGAAAGAGAAAATGAAAACCGTGACCCATAGTCACGATTCGAACATAAACACGAGTCAAAAACTTGGCCTACCTTCAAAACCAAAGCCAAAACGAATAGATCTTCAAGAAATAATAAAAAGTGGTGATGAACTCGTGAGGATTTAATTCGAAATAGGTGTTAGGGTGGGAGTTAGAGCGCGTGATTGGTACAAAAAGATAGTTCTCGAAAAGATGGTGAAGATGGTGGTGTTGTTTTTATGGTGAGGGCGGCGGTGGCGGCGCTATGGTGGAATAAGTGGGCGGCGGTGGTATATAAAGAAAGAAGAGAGAGAGAGAATTTAAGTGGTGAAGGTGTTGGTGGGTTGTGTGGTATTTACAGGGACGATTTTTGCTTTTACTCTTATAAAAAAAATGGTAAACTTTTTAAATAATAATAATAATAGTGGGTGTAGGGGATTTAGTAGTCCGGTGTCAATACACGGACCAAACCCGAAACTCAAATAACCCAAATGACTTTCAAACCGAACCCGTTCCAAAAATATAATAATATCCGATCCAATAATAAAATGTAATTAAAATTGTTAGGTTATCCTAGTGCCGGAGTCAATGTAGTGCCAAAATAACGATCTCAAAATAAATCATCACGACCGAATCAAATCAAACCATAAATAAATAACCAAATCTCATAAATATCGTACGATTAAAATCTCGTACCAACGTTCATAAAACATCTCGTCAAAATAAACTTTTCAATTATACCAAAATCATAATTTTAATGTAATGCGGGTTTATCAAAATGGCTCCCTATTTTGCCAGTTGTCACAGATGATATGGTTATACAGGAGATGTTTAACGAATGAGCCGAGATGATATGGTTATACACGAAATGTTTAACGAATGAGCCAAGATGACTATAGAGTTCTATACAATGCTAATGACTATAGAGCTCCATACAATGCAAGTATTTATACGAAAACAATGCATGATATGGTTGAGCACTTTTAGAAGTCCACAACACAATGCATGTAGAATGACGTATTGGCCCATTATTTAGTATACATCCAAGCCTCCTTTGTCGTATTAGTTTTTCTATATCGAAGCTGTAAATACGTATCATATTGATTACGTTTTAACATAAAAAATATTTTTGATAAATAGTAAAGTATTGATTTTGTAAATTTTTTAATTTATGTAATTTTTAAAATTAATTTTTACTCTAACATACAATTTTAATATTGATTTTAAATTAAAAACTGATTTAAAAAGCTTTTCAATTAAAAAAAAAACAAATACACGCAAAATGGGTCGACATTGTCGTCCCATTTTGCTTTTAAAAAAGTTTTAATATTAATTTTAAATTAAAAACTGATTTAAAAAGTTTTTAAATAAAAAAAACAAATACACACAGAATGGCTCGACATTGTCGTCCCATTCCGCTTTTAAAAAAGTTTAAATATTAATTTTAAATTAAAAACTGATTTAAAAAGTTTTTAAATAAAAAAAACAAATACACGCAGAATGGGTCGACATTGTCGTCCCATTTGTTGGCGGTACTATTTATTTTTTGGCAAGTTTCATTTAAAAGGGGAAAAATAATATGTATTTACATATGGGACGACATTGTCGTCCCATTCTGCACAAATATTCAACTTCCTTTGACTGCCTTTTTGGTAGAAAAAATAGTGGGCCATGGCCAAAATTTGGGACCACAATGTCGACCCAAAATTTTGGCTTGTCCCAAACCTTTGCTATTGGTGTAGTGATTCACTATAAATTAATAGTTAAAATATTTTTTAGTCCTTAAATTTTTATTATTTTTTGTTTTTAACTCTCATATATTTTTTTTTCACGCAGTCATCACAAATTGTGTCAATAATTATTGCATCAAGGATCATATCGAAACTATAAGTTCGCAAATATAGTCATGTGTCGCTATACATCGTCGTCATGTGTAAGTATTCATGTACGCTTGTAAAACATGTATAAGCTTAGGGTGTCTGTTTCGGCTTATGACTTATTTGGTTTTCGGCTTATTTTTTATAAGCTAACTTTTGTGACTTATTTTAAAAATTTTCAGCTTATATAAGTTTAAAATAACATAATAAACTGATATAAGTAAAAAAAAAAAAATCAAAATAAGTCAAAAAAAAAAATAAGCTTATAAAACAAAAGGAGAATTGCATATATACACACTAAAACTTAAAAACTTGCATATTTTTCCTAAAATACAAGTTTTCAATGCATGATATACAATGTAAGTTAAACATGTTTTGGGTATATAAGCAAATATGCAAGTTTTAGTGGGTATATATGCAATTCCCTTAAAACAAAAGCCCAAACCAAATAAGCTATATAAGCCCAAACAAACACCTTACTTAAACAAATTTCCTTTTAATTTTGAACTAGTCGGGCTTCGGTCCGCCGCGTTGCGGCGGGACGTCGTTTTGTGCAGTTGGTCATTTGACGGTATATAATTGCCGATAGACTTTTGGGATTTTTGGTTATTTTTTGTTTTCTTTTGTATTTGTTTTTTGATGTTTTTTTAGCAAAGGTATTTTAAAAGAAATGCACAGTTAATAGCTATCTTTGTGATCTTTGTGCCATGTTGCTTTTGAACGGGAGATTTAATTGTCATTATGAAAGAATCATTTCATTATATTTTTACCGCATGCATTCCGGCGGGGTTGTTCGGCGCGGGTTTTGGGTCCTGTTTTGCCGTGTCGTTTGGCTGATTGTGATGGAGAAAGTACATGTTTTAATTTTTCTTATGAAGAATCATATAAGGCCTAAGTTTTGCATTTCACATCAAGGTATACTTGTATATGTTACTGTAGTAGTCTATGGTATCAATTTTTGCTAATAACAGTATAACACCATGAGAAATTAGATATACTTAAAACAAAAGAAAACATATTTGAAGACAACTATCACAATCTCCAACTTTAATAACAATCAAATGTTTTTACAAACTACCCGAACGAAACATAGTTCCACTACTAATGTTTTACAAACTTAAGAAACTGACCATAATTGTTCAAGTACCGTTATTAAGCTTGGGTTAAAAAAATCGTCGACAAATTAACCACTTAAAATTAACCACTTAGAACCAAGAAAGTAGATTCACCTTCATCTCCATCTCCTTCAGATCATGCCACAGTTGCTGCAAAAAGTCAAAAACAAT
Source organism: Artemisia argyi (assembly GCA_030686995.1). Lineage (NCBI taxonomy): Eukaryota > Viridiplantae > Streptophyta > Magnoliopsida > Asterales > Asteraceae > Artemisia > Artemisia argyi. The sequence continues at coordinate 1,365,991 of CM060688.1, forward strand.
AGTCAAACATTATAAATAAGAAGTGATCTCAAATCCCCCTTTATTATTTGGAAAAAGTGAAAAACAGTAGTCAAACATTATAATTAACATAACCTGTAAGATTCCCAGGTAGTCCTTGCTTTCTAATACTAAAGACACACACAAATTGAAAGTCTGACTTGGCCACAAACGCCTGAATGCTGTAACAGAGATGATACTGAATATCAGAAAAAGATAGATATCAGTATGAGGCAGCTCTCATAAGTCATAAGATCTTAAGAAATTAGATACCCCTTTTCAGCAGTGTTTCTTTGGCAGCACAATATATAGACCACACAAATAGTGGTGATTAAAACTACGATAAATAAGGCTCAGATCTGCCATGGCTGCAACCACAGTTCGTGTGTGGTTGCTGTGCCAAGTTACATTCTAGAAAACAATCATCATCGCCTTAACAGACAAATCACATGGTGGCCTTTCTCAAGTTATAGCCTAAGCTTAGGCTCAGATAGACATACAATCGACAAAGAGGATACATCAGCCATGGCTGCAAAAGTAATAAATTGCCTGGCCAAGATACAGAGCATCTCAGTTTTGTCGAATGCATAGATGCTTATCACAGCCACTTATCCATGTACGTTATAAGAGGCTCAGACAGGGAAAAATTCGAAAAAAGGACGACTCTACGATGGCTGCAAACATAATACATTGCCTCGCCAAGATGCGGACCGTCTCAATTTTATCGAACCCACTGACACGCATCACAACCTGTTACAATGACAACTAACATCACACAATTATAAAAAAATTGGTTGAAACTGCAATACGCATATACCAATATGCATTGGTAGAATGCGAAGATCAGCAAAACAAACATATATATAATACAGCATCACAAACGACGCCGTTTATGGTGCTGGGTTGCAACGTTTTTTTTAACGGCCTGCTAGATGTACAACGACCGAATATCATTCTCGTCCCATATCCATCCAGTTATATGTTGTTCAAGAACACGGTAGAATCTTACCAGATATTGACCATTTTCAACAACATGTTTCCCACGCCTTTTAAATCAGTCAAAAACAGGATAAGCATATCCAATAATCAACCTGCATCCATGACCAAAGACCACCAATTATTCCAAACCAAAATGACCATTAACATTAATAAACTTATTACTTGTTGTAGCAATTTTTTTTGTTTTTTTAACTGGCAATGTATATGAAAAGGATATGAAGAAGCTTCTTCGTTGGAAATACAACGAATCGTAGGCATAGGTTGTGATGCTATCTATATAGTATAATCATCTGCTGTATTATTTTTTATTGAGTTTAGATAAAGGACAAAAAGAATTTAGGCACATTTCCAACCTTTCACCATTAGGCGGTTGCGTCGAACTCTATAACTTCAATATCAGTTATGAACTTGGCCCGTACCAAATATTTCATCAGTTTCATGCTTGTTTAAACCTTGAAGATCACCATACCTGAAAGCAAAGAGACACATATCAGGAATGAGATGAAATACCAAAAATTGTAGCTCAAACCCAAATCAAATTACTGGATCATGCAACGGGTTATAAAAAATAAGAGATAAAATTTAGCATACAACAGGCGTAAACTACTTAGCATAGTCGCTTCTATACAAACACTAAAAACAAAGGCTCAAATAGGCATTCTTTTCAATGCACAAATTCAATCAGGTAGTAACTCGTAGTGGCATTCTTCTCTCAAAAGACAGTTAGGAGTGATTACAGCTTTGATGCTACTGCAAATAAATAATTTAAAACAACAGGAAAATAAAAAAAATACTTTTATTAAAAAAAACTCACCTGAATCAGCATTGATGCTAGTGCAAATATTTTCTAATTTGACTATGTTTCTACTTTTATTAAAAAAGACACCTGAATCAGCAGTTCGTACCCATTTCAGGCAAGGAAATGTGATAGAGCAGCTGAAGTGTCTCCCGTAGATGCACGACCAATTACTAAATCGCTCCGCCCGTCCATATTTTGTTTTTCATAATGGTCCGGCTAAAATAGATTCGAATTACCTGCATAGATTAAGGTCTAATTACGTACTTTATAGACCTATTTCAAATGTGGTTGATACACTACAGTAATAGATGTAGACCGATTGAAAGCTAAGATATAAAAGACTTAACTCGGAAAATAAGCATCTCATTGGACACCAATTATGATAACGGATAATTTCTAACAACCAGTTTTTTTTGAAGTTTTGCCAGATTAAATGGAAAGGTTTAAACATAATTATATATTCACAAAACAGTATACTATATCCCAAACACCCCTTAATTATGCCATCATCTTCTTAATTACTATGTTTCAACATCCGCCTTTAAATTTGACCTAAAAATATAGAGAATGCACATAATATATTGGGTAAAGTGACATGGAATGGAGGATGCTCGATGTTCAGCTTTTATAATTATCTGTGTATATTTAAGGCGATAATGAATTTAGAGCTTTTGAAGAATATGCTTATGTAATAAGTTTTAGTGAACACTCAAACGGTTGGCCACGAAACATCAGTGCTTTGCGATCCACGAAACATCAGTGCTTTGTGAGGATAAGCAAAGCAGACCTCATGCCTACAGTTACATTCTTTATACGACAATTCGAAGATCAAGCATTAGGCAAAAGAAGTTGTTCAATAGGGCGGATTCTAATACTAAGCAATAGAAGTTAATTATGTATGACTTATCTTATTAATGTGAACGGTCTCTATAAAATCAATTTGAGCAAGTTTGTCAATACAACCGGGAACCTGAAAAAAACGAAATACAAAAGGTACAGTCACAATCAATCTCATCTTATAAAACCTGCTTGGAAGCGCAACTAATTAGCCTAACCAATTTTTGACACATGAAAACGGCATCTATAAAATAGCTGATCATGGTACTTATTTTCATATTGTTGTTATCAATGCAACTTTTGCTACGTGAAACTGTTAGAAATTTACAGCAATCAATCCCGAACATCCCTTATATGATCCCTACATTACACAAATTTTAAGCAAATAATTTCCCAAGAATTGTATAGATGAACTTACATGATCACTGTAGGTTGAACAAACTTGTCGAGAGTAAAAGGCCAAACTCCAGGAACATCAGTAAAAGTAATACGAAACTTCGAAACCTGAAATATGGAAAATCGCAAATCTAATTAGTGTATGTACCATCCGAACCACATACATCAAGTGCAACCACATAGAGTAAAAATAATGCTCACCATAAGCACATTAACTGAATTCACTCCCAGATCACAGCCCACATCCCCTGATCACACACCCTGAACACACCCACTGAAACACACACGATGAAACCTTAATATGTTGTGGACCACCCATATAATTGTAAATGTGTCATTCATTTAACTTCATAATATGAGGCTCAGATTGATTAGTAATCTCAAAAAGTGGATACATCCGCCATGGCTGCAAACCTGATGGTTTGCCCCGCCAAGACACGGACGATCACAGTTTTGATCGATCTTGGTCATATTCATCACAGCCCCTTACAATGAACATTACTATCATTTTCATGTCTCCATGGCTGCAAGCGTACCAAGTTTGCCCTACCATAGATAAATGCGTCTATGAGGGTCAGATAGGTTGACAATCGAAGAAAGCGGATACATCCACCATGGCTGCAAATCTAATAATTTGCCCCGCCAACACACGGACGATCACAACTTTAATCGATCTTGGTCATATTCATCACAACCACTGACAATCAACATTACCATCATTTTCATGTCACGGCTGCAAATCCAATACTTTGCCCCGCCATGGCTACAAATCAGTCCAAGTGTGTAACTGGGCACACATGATTGATGCAAATGATTTGACCCTTGCTCGGATGCAACCGAGCACATGGCAAACAACTTGTCTTTAAAATCCGGTCTTTTTTCAATTATATTATTAGATTAAGACGGGGGAACGTCAATCTGTGAAAAACAAAAAACACTATAAAACATGTCGGATATGTCTGTTAGAGCTTCAAAGTATCAAAAAACCAAATGCCGACAAAGGAGAACAAACAATATGCATAAGCCAAACCCAGTAGCTATAAATGTTAACTAAAAGCAATGCATAATCTGAAATATCGCCGCAATCATCAGCACTTCACTATTGAAAATGCTTATCTATCTATCCACTTCTAAACAACTGCTTATTCTAAATAGAAATGATTGTATAAGCAGTTTGATAAGTCATCCTAGATATTTGTAGAACGGTACATGTGTATAACGCAATAAGCATAAGCATAATTAATAACTAATGCCAAAAAACTGCATATCCATCTATCTACCTTTGAGCAACTGCTTATTATGTACTTATTATGCAGTACTGATAAGCAATCCTATACATCATTAAGACTATTCATCCACTATATCAAAACGCAATAAGCTAAAGCATAACTAATAAGCAATCCCAAACACCAATGAAGGTCATATTATTAGCATAAACCGAGAACTCACCAATATTGACACCAAAATCTTAATTCACCATTTTTTAACAACAAAATTATAACACAACAGAAATATAAGAAATAAGCAATAAAAACATTTAAAAAAAATGAGAATCACAAATGTTTCATAGTATCATAACAAAAAAACACCAAAATATCATAAACCCATTCCACAAATCATGTGAAAAAAGCCCAGAACCAAAACCCACAAATGAAAATTCCTTACTTACCTCTTATTGGAAGTGGGTTTGCAGATTTAGGACACCAAACGCCGACGCCAAACACTCCGTTACCAAATATCCAACAACGACAAAACAGAATCAACTCAATAGGGATAGCACCCAACACCATCGCCGCACACCGCGGATGACTTATAGAACATAAATTATCACCACCACAATCTCAAACCATTAACGATGGTCACTGCTGCCGCCAAACTTGTGAGGCGTAGAATGTTATGGAAGGGTCTGGAGTGTTTATCCCGTATAAAGGAAACCACATATCAAGCAACAGGCCGGACAATGGATCGGAAGGCGATGTATCAGTGGCAGGCCAATTAGCCCAAAAAAACGGCGGGAGCCCAGCATGATAGACGACGTCGTATTACATGTGCTTTAATATATATAGTAATAAGCCGCCGACCTTTTATGATTTTATATAATCCCCCCATTCTTTACAAAAACACAACCCGTAAAAACACACACCCAAATCATCTTGTCCAAAATCAACAATGGCGCTCGGCTACCTAACCCGCAAAGAAACCGAGGTCAAACTCCCCCGCCCCACCTGCGTCAAAAACAAAACCCCCGCCCCCGTCCAAATCACCTCCGAACAAATCCTTCGCGAAGCCTGGGAGCGTCAAGAAGCCGAAATCCGCCCCCCAAAACAAAAAATAACCGACCCCACTGAACTCGCAGACTACCGTCTCCGAAAGCGAAAAGAATTCGAAGACTTTATACGCCGCGTTAGATGGGACAAGTCTGTTTGGGTAAAGTACGCGAAATGGGAGGAGAGTCAGAAGGATTTTAACCGCGCTAGGTCGGTTTGGGAACGGGCGTTGGATGTGGATTATAGAGATCATACAATGTGGTTCAAGTATGCTGATGTGGAGATGAAGAATAAGTTTATTAATCATGCGCGGAATGTGTGGGATAGGGCGGTTACGTTGTTGCCGAGGGTTGATCAGTTGTGGTATAAGTATATTCATATGGAGGAGATGCTTGGTAACGTTGCAGGTATAATATAATTATCTGTTTAAGGTTTAGTAAGACAGTTATTGTAGGATTTTGTATTGCCAAGAGAATGTTGGACGAGGGAGCGTTTAAGGTTTAGTAAGATACTTATATTAGTATATTGCATGTTTTAGAATATTTGTGTAGCGGGATTACTGAATATATAGTTTGATTAGTAGAGGTTAGTTGTTTGTACTAGTTAGTTTGTCTCGTTAGTTAGTGAAAACGAATAACAAAGCCTTTTGAAGTAAGACTAACGGTATCCTTGGCAAGGAGCATTTAAGAATGTTTAGGAGTGTTTAGCGTTTGGAATGAAAACTTTAAAAAGTTGTTTGGCTTTAGCGTTTAGCTACTTGAGGAAGCATTTAGCATTAGCGTTCAGCTTTTTTCGCCATTGTATCCAGCTACGTAACCAAACACTTTTATAAGATAAACATCTACTACTAATTTTGCCAAACTACCATAAGTAAAGTTTCGAGTGATATATTTTTAGGTTTCTGTATTGCCAAAGGAATGTTAGACGAGTTTTGTAATGCATATTGTTAAGTTTGCTGACATACTTATTATTACGGAGTAGTATTTTTTATGTTTAGGAGTTGTGAAAAAGTTAGTTCACAAGGGGAACTATATAATGATATGATCAGTAGACGCCATTCTAAATCTATGATCGTAACTCAATTGTGCATCTAAATAAGCGTAAATCTGATAATTATCTTAACAAACTACAGTCTTCATATATAACCTATGATCATGACACAATTGTCTGTATGAGCAAACAAATTTCTTCAATCGAATAACACAATAATCTTCTGTAGTCCTACTTAGCTTCACTTTGAAAAGGTATCTTAAGAGCAACTGAGCAAGACTGTGGTGCCGGTAACACAGACTTTCTGGATGTAGTGTAGCCAAATAAAATACCTTCCGTACTTTATTTGTTATCTCTTGGGCTTATCCTTGGTCAGAAGAACGAATTTAGTCTCGCTCTAGTAAAGTTTAATAGGTATTTTAAATCTGAACTCCATGCTACCCAAATGACAGAGTAAAAGGTCTAGAAGCATAGATCGAAGAGTTTCATTCTATAAGAATATCTAAACAAATGCATTTTAACTCATATTGACTCGTTAACTTCTTATAGGTGCCAGACAAATTTTTGAAAGGTGGATGAGCTGGGAGCCCGACCAGCAAGCATGGCTTTCGTATATCAAGTTTGAGCTTAGATACAACGAAATTGAGCGTGCTAGAGCTATCTACGAGAGATTCGTGCAATGCTTGCCGAAAGTCGGTGCTTGGATACGATTTGCCAAATTTGAAATGAAAAACGGGGAGATTGCCCGAGCCAGGAATTGTTATGGAAGGGCAGTCGATAAGCTGGCAGACGATGAAGAGGCAGAGACTTTATTTGTTGCTTTTGCTAAATTTGAAGAGAAATGTAAAGAAACCGAGAGAGCAAGATGCATCTATAAATTTGCTCTAGACCATATTCCAAAGGGGCGGGCTGAGGATCTATACAGAAAGTTTGTTGCTTTCGAGAAGCAGTACGGTGATCGAGAGGGCATTGAAGATGCAATTGTTGGGAAAAGAAGGTTTCAATACGAGGAGGAAGTTAGAAAGAATCCGCTGAATTATGATTCATGGTTTGATTATATACGATTAGAGGAGAGTGTGGGGAACAAACAGAGGATCCGAGAGGTTTGTGAGAGAGCAATTGGTAATGTACCTCCAGCGGATGAAAAACAATATTGGCAACGATACATTTACTTATGGATTAATTATGCTTTGTATGAAGAGCTTGATGCACAAGATGTTCAACGAACTAGGGATGTTTATAGTGAGTGCTTAAAGCTAATTCCTCACAAGAAGTTCTCTTTTGCAAAAGTATGGTTATTGGCTGCCCAGTTTGAAATCAGGCAGTTAAATCTCTCGGGTGCACGTGCAGTTCTTGGGAATGCAATTGGGATTGCTCCTAAAGATAAGGTATAGACTGAAATTTCAAGTTATTAAGCATTCTGCTGACTTTTTTAGTATGTTCTTGGTCTGACATATTTTTTATATACTCAAATTCACAGATTTTCAAGAAGTATATTGAGATTGAGCTGCAGCTTGGTAACATGGACCGTTGTCGGAAGCTATACGAAAAGTATTTGGAGTGGTCACCTGATAATTGCTACGCATGGAGCAAGTATGCTGAGTTGGAAAGATCTTTAATGGAGACTGAGCGTGCCCGAGCCATTTTTGAGCTTGCAATTGCACAACCTGCACTAGACATGCCAGAATTATTGTGGAAGGTAAATACATCTTTTTATAACCTTAGTTGTGTTTAAGGTGTCATTACTCATTTGTATGGTCAGCCATCTGTTACTGGTTCTATAGCAACTACTTGAAATGCTTGGAATTCAGCTAAGGCAAAGTCTGGCTCGTAAAAATGTTAACGATGTGAGAGGATACTAGGGTAGAGGGTACCCATTTTGATAGGATCATTAAACACCTTATCACTTCTTTCCTATATGCATTTACCTGTAGGAACTATATGTGTTCCTTAGTTGACACATATGCAATGCTGTTAATTGTTAGGAATATATGTATACTTCATCTTTGTACTCTTATTATCTGGTAAGTTCTTTCTGCAGTCCCTTTGCTACTAGGATTATATTTAAGGTAGCGTCGATTTGACAAGTATTTTGTGAAGGTATGAGCTGTTGGCTTAGAGTTAATTAATGGGGTTTTAGACGAGAACACAGAGCAATGTTATATCAGTTACCACATCTCTTGTGGACTATGGATATCAAAATCTATAGTGCACTCTGCTTTTCTATCTATCGTGCCAATAACTTTTGGTTATGGAGATAACATGACTATCTTTTTTGCAGGCATACATTGACTTCGAGATAGCAGAACGGGAATTTGAAAGGACTCGACAGTTATATGAGAGGCTTTTGGATCGCACAAAGCATTTGAAGGTGTGGATAAGTTATGCAAAATTTGAAGCATCTGCCATGGAAGAGGTAGAACAACAAGAAGAGCTGCCTGAAGACGTGCTTAAAGAACAGAGGCAACAGTGCATTAAGAATGCCAGAAGTAACCATATAATCTTGATACTCGCAGTTGTTCTATTGATTAATGATCCTGATTATATGTGTTATGATTCTCATATTATGTTATTTTACTTTGTTATTAGGGGTATTTGAAAATGCAGTAAGCTACTACAGAACATCAGCTCCTGAGCTGAAAGAGGAGAGGGCCATGTTACTAGAAGAATGGTTGAACATGGAGAGTGGTTTTGGTGAGTTAGGTGACATAGAATTGGTCCGTGTTAAGCTTCCCAAGAAACTGAAGAAGAGAAAGCAAATAGAAATAGATGACGGTCCTGGGTATGTTAAGAAACTCGTTATTATACTTCTTTTATGTCATATGATGTGTGTGCTTATTTGTTCTTGGCTCAATGCCTTGCTCAGCAAATATATTTATTCTAAGATTTTAGACTGTACATAAGCCCAAAACCAAATAAGCATAAGCCGGCTATATAAGCCGAAACAAACACCTCCTAAAAATACGCTTTGTGGTACTTTCAGCTCGTTTCCTTTTTAGCTACTATTTTATCTGATACGGAAAGACCAAACATAACCCTAATGACTCATTCATAATCGAGTTAAAATCGTCATATCTGATTCTTATTTGGTTTGATATTTATGTAATTTCTTAAAAGCTTTTGAGTAGTAATGTTGACAACAGATGTATATTAATTTATAATTTTATATGTTTTGAAATTGTTTTTGAAATCTCTGCATCTGCAAAGATGCTTTGGACGTTTACTTGCATCCTGTTTGAAATTTTTGCAAAGATCCGAATGCTTACCAATTTCGTATATTGCAGGTACGAGGAGTACATAGATTACCTCTTCCCAGAAGAGTCACAAGCATCCAATTTGAAAATCTTGGAGCAAGCATACAAATGGAAAAAGCAAAAGGTTGCTTATGATGATGAAGATGACGACGACGACAATGGGGACAATGATATGGATGATTAGCGTATCACGAAACTTCTTCGCATTTTTGCTATTTCTTTGCTATTGCTCCTTTCCCTTCACGGATAATCACATTTTGTCCTTAATTTGGAGTCGCTGAATCTAATCATAGTTGTATCTTTATAGTACTATGACTTGTTCATGTTTGAACATTTGGAGTTGAGCCATTTCATCATTAATTTTGTGTAATTTGTATGTATCGATGTTTCCCAAAACATAGTGCAGGAAGTTTTTCCTTTTGAAGACTAGAATAAACAAATTTACTAGCCAATGACAAAATTCTGGGGGCTAACACATCTGATGTGGATAGATAGATTAATAAATAGAAGAATTTTGTTTTAGGTGATTTCATCTGTCGAGATATAATGTGTTAAGGAAGTCTGCTATAAACCAGTAGCTGCATAATTATTAAACCTGGACTTTCTTAAACAAATATTTAAATCCTGAAAAACATGAAAGCAGCGACACGACAAGGAGAAGAAAAGTAAGTCTGTTTAGCGACTGAAAGTCACCAGAAGTATATATTCACAGTGAGCAGAAACCAACTCAATTTATGTGCATATTATCATTTAAGATTCTCAAAATATATTAACAGGTCAATGAACATAACTCAATTGCTTTCCGTGTAGTATAACACTAAAACCTTACTCAACTGTATTCCCTATTACTAACTGCATTTAAAGAACCATATTAGCTCTATTGTGGAAAGAAAACAGATTCTCAGTCTACTTCATAATGAAAGTAAGAATGCTAGAGGTGGCAAAATAGGCACGTCAAGCTGGTTAGGTTATGGGCCAAAAATGCGGACCTTAGTATGGACGGGGTTCTGTTGACTAGGAAAAATTTACTCCGAAAACTATAATCATTCAACTATTAGTGTGCCAAATAAGTTTTTAAATCCTTAAAATGATAATATTACTTATGCACAAACAATACACGTAAGCGACGCCTTGCATCATCCTTTAACCATCAAGCAAGATGAAACATAACCCAAATCAACCCATTCATGAGTAAGTGGGTCAAATTTTACCACATTTAAAGAATAGTAAAACATCCCTTCAAGCTTATTTGTAAACTGTCTGCCACGACCAATTTTTCAACCGTGACAATAGTAAAACTAACTAATATGACCAGACACTAACCCTTGCTCAAATAATCATGTAAACATGCAGACTCTGAACCTTAGATATCACAGACTTTTCAGCCTCAGTTGATGAATTGTGAACCTTATAAATCCAGTAGGGTGAGAGAAATACCTCAAATATCGAGGTAGTATATAGATTTTAAAACAAAGTAACTAACATTTTCAACCAAAAGAAAAGAGAACGGATGAACCAAATAATGGAGACACAAACAAATCTATAATCTTATACTGTAATATATCGATTTTAAACAAAATCACCAGCTTTTTTTTTTTTTTTTTTTTTTCATTATTTTCTCAAATTTACAAATATTTTTTTCTTTCAACTAAAAGAAAAAAGAAGAGGATGAATCATATACGGGATTAACACACTCTCAGTTATATACTACAGAAATTATAAAAATTAAGAAAATAAAGCAAAACCACGAAAGTGTAAAAACGAGGAAAATTTTGAATAGAATTACTGATCCATGTCATGGTTTTCCTGCATTTCAATAAGTCTAACTAATAAAAAAAAAAAAAAAAAAAAAAGTAACTAAACATGTCGTTCTTGAATTTCGAATGAAAATGCTATCATTCAAATTATCCACAACTTAAACTAACCTGCACCTTAACACATGTTAAAAATATTGATATCACTTCTGAATTAAGCATGACTCTATATGTAATACATCTAAACTTTCATTCACTTCAATCGCCACACTGCAACACTTTGTTAGCTCCACCGTTTCCAATGTTGACATTGCCTTTATCCTCTATTTATATCTAAGTAGATATGCAATCTTCGCGATCAAGCAAAAGTAGCGTTTCCGTGTAGGCACTCACAAAAAATGAAGTTTGTTTTGCAGAAATGCCAATATGATCAATTTGTTCTGAGTTGGGATGATAAACAAAAAGGTCATAATTTTCTGTATCTATATACGAACACTTTGTCACTTCAACTAAAGGTTCTCCACTCTTTCTAGATCCAAATACTCTTACTATTGTATCATCCTCTCGTATGCCATTCCTAATGGTATAAATCTTTCTAAATGATTCCGGATCACCATTCTCCATCATCCATACATCCCTATCTGTTTCATCCACGTCAAACTCGTAATGAATCACAACAAGAGACTCTTTAAACTTGCGTATATATAACTGCATATCACAGTCAAGAAGGTTAATAGCTAAATTATCAGGAAGGCGTATTTCTCTAAATTCTTCACTTATCATATCAAATGATATAATCAGCTTATACCCACTAATCCTATCTAAAGCATGCCAATAAATGAACCTGTCTATAGCTACCTGATTACCGTATGTTGCAATTGTTATACGAGGCAGATTGATAGACAGACATTTCCAAGTGCCCGAGCTCAACCTAAAAACCTTAACGTGCCAAGTGGTGTCAGTTGTAGAGTTAATACTCCGCCAACTATATTCAGTTGAAATGTTAATAAGCACAGGGTCAAGAGTTCGAGGACAAACCCCGAAACCAACAATAGTATTATACTTCTTCTTGCTATCTAACACAATAGGAACATCAATAGCATGTTGGATGATAATTCATCAATCCGTGTTCAAGGGCTGTTGTAAATTAGTAGTTTATGTATTTAGTTTAGTATGTAATACGTATGTTTGTATTTAGTATTGGGTCAGAATATTAGTCTGCAACATGGGTCCAATGTATTAACCCAATAAGCCCATTCGCAGGCAATTGTAGTTAGTTATAGGTTGCAACGTTTGTTAGGGTTGCAACGGTTATTTGATGAAGCGACATGTCTCTTGAAGGCAACGTTTCATGTAGTATATATAGGGATAGAATTCATTGTAAACTTTAACCTTTTCAATCAATAAAACATCGTTTATAAGGTTCATAAACAGATTTCATTATATACAAAAGTGTGAGTTTGTGTGTCATGTGTTTTGTTCATAGACTTGTTTGATTCGAATACAAGAAGATCCGGATGGGACCAACATTGGTATCAAGAGCATCAGAAGTTCGAATCAAACCCGGTGTTTCAGTTTGTGTTTCATCAGAGATTCAAGAAGAATACGTTTGCAGATTGCAAGAAAACTAAACTGCAAACACCAGAGAGAAGAATAACTTGGTTCAGAGAATCAAGTTCAATAAGCGATTCAGGGAATCGTTTGCAAAGAAGAGAAAGAAGAGGTTGATGGTACTAACGTAAAAGATCCAAAGAAGGTTGATAGTGCTATTGTAAAAGATCCGAAGAGACCGATTGATTCAGGGAATCAATCAAGAGAAAAAGAGACCGTGCGCATACCGGTCAATAGAGAAGAGAGATAAAGACCGATTGATTCAGGGAATCAATCAAGAGAAAGAGAAGAAGAAACCCAAATTCGACTCAGAAAAGTCGAATAGAGAAGAGATAGAAAGAGGATCGATGATATAGAGAAAGAGAAGTAGCATTTGAGAAACAAATGCAGAGAAAGTTAGAATGATGACAGAATTGAAGAAAACAGATTAAAGAGAAAGAAGAAATTTGATCAGGGATCAAATTTGATAAAGAAAACCAAAAGAGATTCAAGAGAAGTAAAGAATGAAAGTGAAGAATGAAGTCAGAATTGATGAGAACATCAGCAGCAATACAGAATGATGAATTCAAGAAAGAATAAGAAAAACAGATTGAAGTATGGAAGAACAGAAGTGATGACATATGCTGTTAAGAATGAAGATTGTATGAAGTCATCAAAGATCAAGTTGAAGACATGAAGATGTTGAAGACACGGATTAATAAATTAGGGAGGACTGTTGGATGATAATTCATCAATCCGTGTTCAAGGGCTGTTGTAAATTAGTAGTTTATGTATTTAGTATTGGGTCAGAATATTAGTCTGCAACATGGGTCCAATGTATTAACCCAATAAGCCCATTCGCAGGCAATTGTAGTTAGTTATAGGTTGCAACGTTTGTTAGGGTTGCAACGGTTATTTGATGAAGCGACATGTCTCTTGAAGGCAAAGTTTCATGTAGTATATATAGGGATAGAATTCATTGTAAACTTTAACCTTTTCAATCAATAAAACATCGTTTATAAGGTTCATAAACAGATTTCATTATATACAAAAGTGTGAGTTTGTGTGTCATGTGTTTTGTTCATAGACTTGTTTGATTCGAATACAAGAAGATCCGGATGGGACCAACATAGCAATCGACTTCCTAATGGTAGGATTCCATATAACAGCTGTTTTTGTTCCGGAAACACTTGGCATTCCAAAAATGTCATAAAGGCAGAACAGGCCTTGAGAGCTACCGAGCATTTTTGGTTTGTAGAGTTGTGTAATGGATGTGGGAACGGTTAGAGTAACTTTCTGATGGGGGAAAGTATCATCATCCGCAACAGAAACATTATTGTGCTCAAAATCATCTCTTACAAGTATATGATGTTGCAGGTCAGTGTGTTGGTAAGCAGCGATAAATTCAGAGCTATCTATGAGAGATTTCCATGCTTTTGAAACCAATCTGAACTGAAGCAACAGTTTGATAGGAAGCCTTTTCATGATTTCTTCTTGGATTTCAAAAGGTATGTTGTCCGACATTTTGATTTTGGAATTAAATATTCAAGATCTTGTAACAAAAGGAGATGATGGTTCTCACGAGTATGGAGAAAGGTTCTGCAGAAGGTAGGTAATGATCTCCAGCTACAAAATGAAACAACAAAATGGGTAAAATGGGTTAAATACTTCCACGTATAAAACTTTAGACAACAAAATGGGTAAAACGGGTGAAACAACAAAACGGGTAAAATTTAGACATTTTGAGTAAATTGGGACTACAAACAAAATCAGAGCATCTGCATAGATAGCTTTGGATTATAATCACAATTGTGGATTAAAGGGAAAATGACAAATCTAAGCATCATCCAAAACATTTTTCTCATAAAATACACAGACTATCACGGTTTCACGAATATACCCATTTTTTCGCACATTTGTGATTAATCGCTAGGCGGAGATTAACTGTCGGGTTTAGAGATGTTGCTGCTATGGTTGATACAACTGCTCTTGGTACGAATTGGAAATTACTCTAAGTGTCATACTACTGCTAGTGTATTCTATACTACTGCTAGTGTTGGAGATTCTACTGCTGAAGAATACTACTGTTGGAGTTATATGATTCTGCTAATAAAGTAATATATTCTACTGTTTATGTGATATGTTGTATAGTCGGTTAGGATAACTTTAGAAAGTATTCTAGAAAGATTTATGTTGTAGAAAAAGTTATTGTAAACCTACTATGACTCCTTAGTCTACAAAAGGAGGTCCTAGGGCTAGAGTTAGAATACATGTCATTCATATAGTCGATCACTACAAGGTTGTAAACCCTAATACTTTAAGAGTATTCGTATATTAATATATATTGAAGTGTTTTGTGAGAATTCAATTGTGTCATTCATAATTCTTCTTAAGTTAAACATTATATTCCGCATAGTGTTTAAGATCGTTTCAAAGTTAAAGTTCAGTTTCTATAACATATTGTTTTAGATTTATATCTAAGATAATTAATTAGATCAGTGCTCAACTGGGACTAACAAGTGGTATCAGAGCTAGTTCTAGAAACTGATATCAAGAAGAATTTGTGTTAACTAAGATCTGTTCAAGAATTCACGGTTTTTGATCTTTGAATCATGAATCCTCTTTGTTTTCTCTTTGTAGATTAAAGAATTCTCGTAGGCTTGATCACAAAGCTCAGTTAATTCATTCAATTGAACTTTTCGATGATCACCCGCGGTCTTAAGGTCAAAATTTGCATGTTTCAAGGCCCAGTAAGTGCACAAGGCCAGATGTGGCGTTTGCTCAAAATATCACCAGTCAATTTCAACAGAATCAAGATGAAAAACATTGGATTGCTGTTAAACATATTCTTAAGTATTTAAGAAATACAAAATATATGTTTTTAGTATATGGTGGAGAACCAGATGCAGAACTTGGTGTTACAGGTTTTTGTGATGTGTCCTGGCAAAGTAGCAAAGATGATGCGAAGTCTTAGGCGGGTTATGTCTTTGTTATCAATGGAAGAGAAGTAGACTAGAAGAGCAAGAAGCAGAGTACAATTGCGATGTCTGCAATAGAAGCTGAATACATTGCTGCTTCAGATGCTGCTATGGAGGCTATTTGGATTAGGAAATTCATTTCAGGGCTTGGTGTTATGCCTTCAATTGAATTACCTATTAAAATGTATTGTGACAATTCTGCTGCAATCATATTTGCCAATGAACCTGGAGTCATGAAGGGCACCAGACATTTTCTACGGTAGTATCACTTTGTTCTAGAAAAAGTTAACGAAATAAAGTATTTTGGTATGTTTATTTTATTGTTAATTATTGTTGTCCTATTTTTGCATGTTTAACTCCATGAATAAAAGTTATTCTAAATTGCCCGTTGTCAGTTAATAATATGGGAATATTATTAAATTAAGACAAATCTGAAGGTTGGTATAATATACTTAAAGTATATTGATGCGTAGTCATGCCATTTCAGATGATATTCAATGATACCGAATATAGGACTTATCACAACTATATGATGCTACTTTATGGATCTTGTCATTAAGTAAATCATAAGAAGTTATCCTCAGACTTGAGATACAAGATAATAGTCATAAATGTAGTACATTTTTGTGGAACAACTTAACGCTATACGTAACTGGTAGTCATAAGGGTTGTCAGAAGTGTTACAAAGTTTGTGTGTTTTGCTTGTAGTCAATATATAATTTGTTCCTTCAAATTAATTATTAGAGTTTAATATTGCTGGGCCCCTCGTAGGGTTGTCAAGGTGTTTGTGTGGCCACGCCCAAGATCTTCCTTAAAATGTTCAGACAATTTGGTAATCTTGTCAATCACTAACAACGAGAAACAGAATGGTTAATTAAGAAATGACCTAGATCCATATCCTTGTTAACGTGGTATTAGAAACAAAAGGATAATAATAATGAGAAATCATTAAAAGGTTTTCCAGGAGCCTTACTCAAGTTGTACTAGAGGCATCGGCGTGTTGCAAGATGCTAACCGATGTGATCACTCTATTATGATATGTCTAAGTAGGAGCTGTTAGTTTTATAGACGAGAACATAATAGATGTGTGTTAGGATCGAACTTGAGATCGCGGGATTGCACACTTTACGTATGAAGAGTAAATGAATAATTATTTACAAATGTTATATATAATTATTAATAAACACAAAACTAGTAACGATCGTTAGTATTTAACGGAAAAGGCTAACGACCGTTAGACGAAGATAAGGAAAGTTTTATTTGTGATTAAATTGGAAGGCAAGAAGGTTCTAGAATCCCCTTGGGGGGTCTAGGCCGATCGACAAGGGGCAAGAGGGCACCTCCTCTTTGCCTTGAGCTCCAAGTTTAATTAACTATATAAACACATCCAAGATTCATTGTTTCATACAACTTGTACACACAATTCTTGGTGTTTTCTTTCTTTCTCTTGTCCCATAATCGATCCATCTTAAACCCTTTTAAGGGATTCGATTTTCAAAGCTAAAACAAGTTTTGTGTTTTATTCACTTGCATAAACTTTTACTTGAATTAGTACGTGTGTACAAGAACGCGATTCAAACACACTATTGTTTGATTCTTGGATTGAATTACAAAAGAGGTAAGAAGTAATTCTTATAATCCACATAAACCCTTATTAGGGTTCTTGAGTTGAAGATTTGCATCACTTGATTCTTGTTCGGGCTAGAATCACTACGGTATGTTTACTATTTATATTTGATTAATTAATTACATATTATATGATCTTGTTATAATTGCTTCTGCTATGCTTACTTGATGTTATTGGTTTATTTATATGCATGCCATGATTATATAATTCCAACAAATAGAAAGTACCAAGTAGTGGGCCAACAGTTGTTACGGGTAATGTTCAGGTAAAAATCGACACATAAGCTACTAGTCAACATGTATATGACGTAATTTATTAGGGATCGATCTTTAAAGTCAACATGTTCCGTTCATATATGTTTGTTCCCTTATTGATGCTTTTTGGCTTATTACTTGGAGAGTAGATTACAAAATTCGTCAATGTGGTTTACACACAATGCAGATTTCATCTTTTTACAACATAATAATTACATTAGTCGCCCTTGAACTTATAAAAGCTTGCAATCTTTTTCCTTTCGGCTAGCAACCATTACTAAGCTTTCGTGAAAGGCCCTCATGTCAGGGTGTTTTTTTTGTCAAAATACCCCAACATTTAGATATAACTTACGATATGTTAGTGTTGTTGACAAGTTATACCGATCACCCATGAAAAAATTGAGAAAATAATAACCACTATAACTTACACATGTAAGTATAATAACTAAAGTGAACTAAAAAAAATTAATTACCAAAACGTACAATTACAAAATGTAGGTACCTATTCAACCAGCTTCTATTTTTGTTATATTAATAGAACATGATGGAAACTTCATCCTTAGCACCCCTGAAAAGCATGACGATCTGTTTTGTTTACCCAGAATTGCGGGTATAAATTGCAATTCATTCCCAAACACCATGCTTCAATACATTTAGCAAGCCGGGTCATTATGGAAAATTACAAAAAGTACATAGCTATTTTGTAACATTAACCCTTAGTCAAAAGGACAAAATTTGCAAGAATTGATAAGTTCAGGAACGGCTAATGTAACTGTTTTGTAAAAAAGACGAAAAGTGGGATCTTGTGAAAACCACAAGGACAAAGTTTGTAATTTAATCTTACTTTGGGATTGCTTAATTGAAATTTATATAGTTTAAAGTACCTGTTATTTACTCTAGCTTACATTATCACCATCACTTTAAACGTCAAACTAGTAACTCGAAACAGTGAACAATGTCGCAACGCCTTTATAATTCCTCAATGGTGTTTACTCTAGAAAACAACCCATTTAACCATTCATAATATATGTTTCTGACAACCAATTCACCTACAACAAATTTTAAAAAGTTTACACAACGACCAAAATGGTTCAACCAGGGTAGAGGTAGAACTTTTGCAGTTTAAAGATAAAACAGTTTACACAACGACCATAAAGACAGAGGTCCTATTACGCAAGCTCAAATGGCAAATGTTAATTTGGAATATTGGGAGTAAGATATCTTTAACCACACATCATCTGCATGCTTCTAAAATCATACTCTAGTAGCCCAGGTTGCTTAGACAATACAATATCATCACGAATACTTTCTAATAGTTATGTGAATTAGTGCCAATTCGTCAACTCAACCTTGTGTTACTAAATTTTATAGCTTTTGTTTATAGGGTCTGTTGCTGGTGTGTACTTCTATATTATCTCTGTAACACTCATTTCCTGGATACAAATAGGCCCCACCCTAGATGAATTTCACTAAGGTTTAACGTGATTAGCTAGTCAACGAATGTTAAGTTATAGCCAAACCCGATAGTCAAAGAAGGTGTTATATGGTTATAGGAAGTATTGTGTGGCACAACTAGAATAAAAGAAAACTTGAGGGGCTTATGTTGGCATAAACTAAATGTGTTATAACTGAAGTGTGGCTAAAGTAGGAAGAAAGAGACTTAAGGGGCTAGTTATGTCATTTGGCCAAAGATGCAATCTAACTAGTATAGCCTAGAGCATTCTACACATTTCCATCATTATTAAGGGCAATGTTTTAAAACTGGGTTTCAAATCGACCCGGTCGAGTCACCGGGCACTGGGTCAACCGGTTCAATCGCCGGGTCAACCCGGTTTTTAATTATTTTTTATTTTTTTTTCAACCGGGTCAAATGGTTCGACCACCGGGTCAACCGGTTCGACCGCCGGGTCAATCCGGGTCAACCCGGGTTTTATTAAAAAAATTTGAAAAAACGAAACCCGGCCGGGTTTTGAGAATCGGGTTGACCCGGGTCACTCAAAACCCGGCGGGTCTAACCGTTTAACTCGGTTTTAGAAACCCGGGTTTTTTTTACCCGCTTTTTTGGCCGGAACCGGTTAACCCGGCCGGGTCGACCCGGGTTTCAAAACACTGATTAAGGGTGTGTTTGAGGTCCGGATTTGGGAGAAGAAAAAGGGAGGGAAAGACTTAAGTGGATGATGAATCTATGAACTAGTATAACCTAGAGCATTCTACACATTTCCATTGTTAACAATAAATATGTATTGTGAAATATGCATATTTATTGTTATTACCACTATTTTTTTTAATCAAAATGCATTACTCTCTCCGTCTCAAAATTATTGTCAGGAGACAAAAAACACAAAGTTTAATAAAAGTGGGATTTTTTTATTTTCAACCGCTCAAATTGAATATTCCCTCATTAGATTCTCTAGTTTTTACTTAAAAGGGGAAATGAACAATTATTTTGAGACACCCAAAAGGAAATATGGAATATTATTATGAGACGGAAAGAGTATTAATTTTTACCTGCCATCATAGTTGTTAGAACTAAAAAAAAAAGGTTGGTGATCATGACTATGAATGGGTTCACTTTAAGCCAAGACAAAACAGTGTGCAACAATCGATAAAAAAATGGCCTCGACATAGGACCTGTTTGGTAGGGGCTTTTTAAAGGAGCTGTTAGCTTTTTGTTACAAAAATAATATTTTCTAAAAAAATAGCTCTGTTTGGATACATTAACTTTGAGCTTTTATTTCAAACAAATAGCTCTTAAATGAAAAGCTGATCCATGAAGCTTTTTAAATATCTTGGAGCTGTTAAAACTTTAAATTACTGATATACCCTCCAAACATTTTTTTTATAATTATAGATATGTCCTTTTATGTCATTTTATATTTTATAATTACATATAGCAGATAACTTACCAAATACTTTTATTAAAAAAATGATACAGCTTGTAGCTCATGTTAACAGCTTTGTAGTTTATAACTTACAGCTTATACCTTACAACTAATTTTGTCAAACATACCCATAATCTAGGACATTATAGTTTGTCGTTATCAAACAGCCCAATAATATTAGTTTTTGGGCTTTATGAAATCAATATTTTCCAACAAAATTATTTAAAAAAAAAAGAAAAAAAAAAAAGAAAGAAAAAGAAATTCTTTATTTCCTCCTACTTACTCTAAACAAAACCCATCCATCTATTTCTTATCTCATTTCCCTTGTAACAACCACCCCTCCTGTCACCACAACCTCTTACCGATTTTGATATTGGTATTATTTTTTGGAGTATTGTTTAGTGTTGTTTTCAGCTTATTTAACAAGTGCTTATTTGAGCTATTTTATGTGTAGTTTAAAACTTTTTGTTTCTGCTAATTTGAGCTATTTAAGGGCTGTGTATAGGTTTTTGAGTGTTGTTTTCAGCTTATTTAACAAGTGCTTTTTAGGTGTATTTGGGTGTTGAAATGGGTGTGTTTTAGTGCCGAATTGAATGGAATAGGCGTGTCCGTTTGAAAATTATAATGACCAACATTAGGTAGTTAAGTAGTTTTTAAACAATTATAATGATCACTATCTTTTGTATGTTAAATAAAAGCAGGTCTTGGGGTTATGCATTTCTTCAGTTATATGTGCTTTGGCTCTCTAAATGTTACTGACATTTGCGATTAATTTTGATTTACAGCTTGTTAGCTTGTTAAGGAACTGTCTATCTAATCGAGGAACAAAGCACCGAAGCTTGAGCCAAAATAAAAAATGTCAGACCACATACCTTTTGAAATCCAATCAGAAATTATGAAAAGGCTTCCTATCAAATCACTAATTCAATTCCGATCCGTTTCAAAACAATGGAAGTCTTTTATCGACAGCCCGAAATTCATAAACAACTATCACATTAATCATGCAAACCCCCAACATCATCTACTTGTAAGTTACGAGCTCGATACTGTCCAAACATTTACTACGATTATCGATAACAATACTTTCCCTGAACAAAAGTTTCCCTTAACCGCCCCGAAGTCCCTTAGCTTATTAAGAAGCACATTAACACTTAGTTCCGTCAATGGGTTGTTATGTTTTTGCGGTTTTTACGGAGACGTAGATTCAAAAACTAAGATGGCTGTTATCTGGAATCCTACTATTAGGAAATCTGTTGGTATTGTTATTATCCCTAAAGCGGGGTATAGTCGTACCGTTGTGTTGGTTTTGGTGTTTGTCCGGATACTAGTGACCCTAAGCTTGTTAACATTTCTATTAGAGAACGTAGCATGTGGGAGGTTGATGATTTTACGTTAAGCACACGTGTTTCGAAAACTATGTATATGGGCACACCTTTTAAATTGTGTGATTTGGCGTGTCTTCAGGTTTTTGTAAATGGGGTTATTTATTTCCGTGCTTATGATGATATGTCTTTGGATGATGGAGTTAGGTCTAATTTTGTTATTTCGTTTGATTTGAAGAGTGAGAAGTTTGGCGAAGTGTGTCTTCCGGAGATATTATTACATACACCTCATCTAAAAGTGGCGAAGGTGAATGAGTCGCTTGGTTTGCTTGAGTATTATATTGAGGATGAGAAATATGTTTGCGGTGTGTGGACAAGGAAAGATGGTGCTACTAAACTGTTTACCCAGATATATACTGTTAAGGTTGAGGGTAAGCCAGTGTACCATAGGGTATTAGGATTTAGGAACACCGGTGAAGTTGTAATGGAACTTGTTGATGAAGAGCCTGGAATTGAACTTTAGGAACCCTTTTCTGGGCATACCCGTGGTGTTGATGAGGTCATATATGGAAACGCTACTTTTGCTTGATCAGTGAGATTCCATCATTCATTAACAACGGTGATGGTGCTATATTGCAAGGTTTCGAGATCAAGTTGTAGGTATCACATTAGTCTTTATCGTTCAGTTTAGTTTTATGTTACTACAAAGATAAGTGTGAACATGTTTGTAAGGGAATGCTGGTGAAGGTGGTTCATTGGTTGGTATCGCTGGTAATTGGTTTGCTGATATGATCTGTATTTTGATGTCACGATTAGAATATTATGCACATGATGATTAGGGTTACATTGTTTTGAAAGTGAGTGATAACTGATTAATGAAATGGTTAAGGTCAACTATATTTGGGACGATAGATTAAATAGTATCTGCAGCTGTTTACTTATTTGCGTATGTATTTTGCTTTGTTTATTTGTTTGCTCAAATATTTGTAACATTTAATTAGTTGTTATTTAATCTCTTAAATTATCTTATCTTTTCGTTATTTATTCATGTGGTGCTGATGTGCAGCTTTTCCCTCGATTAATGCTATGTATTGATGCAAAGATTTTTACTGAAGTTATCTAAATGACTGTATTTGTGTTTTCTGTAAGGTTGTTCTTTTAAATGATGGCAAGCATGGGCGCTATTGAATTATATGAACAACCATTTTTATAAACGGGTCGGAATGCCATTCCTTTTTTACAGAGCACTAGTTAGTATAATTTCATAGTGTGTAGCATTATAGAAGAAATGATAGGATGATATTTATATAGCATTATCTTCTGTATTTTGCTTCTCATTTTACAATTGGCATCTCCAATTACTATATTATATAAGTGATAAGGTGTTGTATAATTGGTATATATCCAATAAACAATAACAGTTATATTTATACAGCCAGCATTGTGTTGGATGTGGTAGCTTACAGGTTCAAAAGCTAGACATACAAGCCACAGATGTTAAGCTTATTTATGTTAATAAGGATACTACAATATCACATGACGGGAACGTTACCCTTCAAGTTACTTTTAAATTAAAGGTTAGATTAAGGCGTCCTTAGACCATGGAGATCTTTAAAAAAAAAGAAGAAAAAATAGTTTACTTTTAGATGCATGATATAAACCTTAGGTATAAAGGTGCAAATAGTGGTTTTTAATCTACTTGTGATGTGGCTGTGTTTGACACGGGGTTGTTGGAATTATAATATCATGACAATCATATAAAATAAACCAAACACATCAAGTGAGTATAGCGGAAGCAATTACAAGATCATATAATATGTAATTAATTAATCAACATAAAAGTAAACATACCTTTGCGATTCTAGCCCGAACAAGAATAGAATGCAATCTTCAAATTAAGAACCCTAATTAGGGTTTATGTGGATTATAAGAATTACCCCTTACCTCTTTTGTAATTCAATCCAAGATATAACCAGTAGTGTGGTTATATCATGTTCTTGTACACACGTACTATTAGTGATTCGATGTGAATGCTAGTTCTTGATCACAATAGATTTACCAAACACTTTGTAATATTCAAGGTTACTCGCAAATCCCTTTTCTTGGGGTTACGGTCGTTGGCCTATGAACAAGAGAGGAAAAGAAGAAGTTTGGCCTTCTATTGAAATCAAGTGTACCAAAGGATGAATACATGGGGATGTATTTATACCCTTATGATAGATATCAAGTTTGCTATGGTTTCCGATGTGGGATTCCATAGTTTCGACCAAAAGAAGCTCAAGAGAAGATTTCTAGAACCTTCTCTTGTCTTGTTTTACTTTCTTCGTATCCCGTTGACATTTACCGACCGTTAGTCAATTCCATTAATTACCTAACGCTCTTTAGTCGTTTATTGTGAATTAAATAATTAAATATAACATTTTATATTAATTATTTAAACATCAAGTCTCATACGTAAAGTGTGCAATCCCGTGATCTCGAGTTCCATCCTAACATACAACTACTAAAATAATGTCCATAATCTAACAGCTCCTACTTGGACATATTTTAATAGTGTAATCACATCGGTTAGCGTCTAGCAACACTTCGATGCCTCTAGTACAATCTCGAGTAAGGCTCTTGGAAAAACCTTTTAATGATTTCTCATTATTATTATCCTTTTGTTTCGAATACCACGTTAATAAGGATATGGATTAAAGTTATTCCTTAATTAACCATTCTGTTTCTCGTTGTTTGTGATTGATCAAGATTACCAAATCTTTTGAACATATTCAGGGGAGATCTTGGGTGCGGCCGCACATGCATCTTACCAACCCTACGAGGGGCCCAGCAGTATTAAACTCCAAAAATAAATTTGAAGGAACAAATTCTATCTTGACTACAAGCAAAACCCACAAACTTTGTAACACTTTCGAAAACAACCCTTATGACTACCAGTTACGTATAGCGTTAAGTTGTTCCACAAAAATGTACTACATTCATGACACTTATCTTGCATCTCAAGTCTGAGGATAACTTCTCATGATTTACTTAGTGACAAAATCCATAAAGTAACATCATGTAGTTGGGATAAGTGCTATATTCGGTATCATTGAATATCATCTGAAATGGCATGACTACGCATCAATATACTTTAAATATATTATACCAACCTTCAGATTTGTCTTGATTTAATAATATTCCCATATTATTAACTGACAACGGATAATTTAAAATAACATTTATTCATGGATTAAACATGTAAACACAGGATACAATATATTATAAATTAAACATACCATGTATTTAAATTTATTATAATAATTGTTTAACATCCCTTATCAAAATACTAAATAGATCAATGCATGATAACTCTCGTTGATGAATTATGTCTCAAGTGATGACATTCATACTTGTTGACAAAACATAAATCATCCAACTTTGATCTATCAGAATTTTGAGAATACTTATTTCAAGAATTCAACTAGTGAAGTTCTTGTATATGCATACTCAACTATTTTGATAATGCCATGTAATATTTCATAAAATGTGTGACATCCTTAACCACCAATTTGTGATAATCAAACTTCCAAACATTTTAAAGTTTGAAGTATTCTTATTCTCTTAATGTATAATGCAACTATGCTCTTAGTAAGCACAACTAGTTCTAGCCAAGGATGAAATCCTTACCATAACTAGCATTGAGTGTCACCTCAATTTCATTAGCATTATTGTATGCAAACAGCAATATGCTATTAAAAAAATTTCTCGTAAACATTAATATCTATTATGTAATGTTTGATGCCCTTCAAACTTTCAAGTTTGTTGGCTATGACAATTTTCACAACAATTGAAAAATTGTTCATCTATAGAATTTGGAAGCTGTTCCAGATTTAGGATGTGATTCTATAATCAAACATATTCTTATAGAATATTACACAAGTTATCTAATAACTTTTAATTAGATATTAATATTACCAAATCATCTTGTAATCAAGCATGATACAACAAAACATGAGGTTCATGAAAAATCTTTGAGTCATACTAAGATTTTATTCATGTTATGCATATACATTTAGACTCTCTAAATGATATATCATGTTATATTAGATTTATTTACCGTACATGTTTCAACAATAAACATTCATTCCAAGGTTGTATGTCTTATTTTCTAAATCTTACAAGTAAAGTTTCATTCCAAACTAAGAGTTAACTTTTAACTTATATGGAATGTTACTTTTATATGTTTCACAACATATATGATTTAAGAAATTAAACATAATACTCCCACTAGCTTTTAGGAATACTTAGAAATTATCTTATTTCAATTATAAATTAAAACATGAATTGAATAATTAAACATAAGAATAATCTTCTAGATGCATGCATTAATGTAACAATTCGCATTTTCGGATTACTATTCATTTTTTACTATTCACTTTCACTATTCATCTCAGAAATTTTTATTCCATATTCTCGTAAGTTAAACTATTTTAACGGTAATCTGAGAGTTTGACGCTCGTCGGATCATTTCTTCAAAAATCACGAAGCCGTGTCCGAGATTTACTTTTGAGTTTAAACGTCGTTCCAGCATCCCGATATGTCCATAAAACATTATAAAAAATAGAAATATGATTTTCTCTCATTTTACGACAATTCTAAAAGTTTTGGAATATTACGTTTTTCAGTTCAGCGTTTTACGCGAATTACGCGTTTTAGACCCGCGTCTCCAGTTTTAATAGCGTTTAAACAACCCGATACTACTAAATTAAACTACTCATCCTAACTATCTAACAAATATTTAGATATTTTGTTGAACACTTGAAATTACCATTATACCCTTTCATTAAAATTACAAAATTGCCCTTGGACTATATAATGCCTAAACTAGCTCATTTTTGCAAAGTTTTCACAAAAATCTCTTCCTTCCTCTTTCTTGGCTCACGGCAACAACAAGAGAACAACAAGATCCATAAATTTTTTCATGATCCAAGTATCTATCAAGTCCTAGGAGTGATCTAGTTAAGGTTTATGATGAAGCCTTGAAGCTTAACTAAGTAATCTATCACTAATCCTCTTCAAACATCAAGTAAGTTACAAGTAAAGTTTTTGATCTTTTTATACTCTCATTTGATTAATAACATGATGTATTTTCAAGATTTATTAGTAAACATGCTCATATACTTATGTATTTATACAACTTTTACAAGTATTTTAAGTTTTATGAGATTTTAATAACCTATGATCATCCCTTGAAATCCAACCATGTTTTATGAAGTTTAGGACCCCATGACACCCTAAGAAGGTGCATGGTAGTTTAAGGGTTGTATTGAAGTTGTTTGGAAGGTTTTTCTACAAGTTAGTGACTAGGAAACCAAGTTTTGAACAATAAAAATACCTACTGTCCCATTTTGTAAAACGTGGGAAACTCAGGGTCTAGGGTGTAACTTTGGACCAAAGATTTAGAAAATACATTCCGAGACGAAACTATGGCCGAAAACGGGGATAAAAACGAGTTAATAACGAAGGAGATATGATTTTCCGAAGTTTAACGACGAAAAGTATTTTCAGAAAATATAGTTGCTGTTGGGTAACTTTTGTTGGACAAAATGAGACATTTAACGTAACCTAGACAAGCCGAACTACTAAAAATGTGATAGTACATGTTCCCACGATTCCGAGGATATAAAGAACGTAGGAAACGGGCTTATAACGACAAAGATGCAAGCGTTTGAACTTAGACGATTTTTACAAATTTCCTTCAGCACTATTATTATTATTTTTGCCACTAAACAGTTTTTGAGACGCACCACTTTTTCGGCTGTTTTCTCCATGATTGGTATGGTTTGAGTCCGAGCCATAGTTTTATGAAATCAAGATCTTCCAGTAAGATTTTCAAATCAATTGGCCGTTCGTCGAATAGATTTATAACGAATAAACTACAGCCTCATCTTTTTTGCCGAAAATCCTTTCAAAGTTATTATTTTGACAGCTTTTACTATAATAGAATTTTTCTAAGTGTTGAACATTATATTTTCAAGTAACGACATTGGAAGCAATATTTCTTAACCATCGAGGCGCGTATGATTAAAAGTCAAATGAGACAACATATAGATATGGTTACAAGGTTTTCAAAAACGCCAAGTTTCATCATTTACCCTTAACGTACAACTTTTCGCGGCTAGTTTTGCGAGGTCATTTTGGTTATATTTCAAGTTTTGAAAAGTATCATTTTACGACGAAAACACTATATTTGCCGATAGAACACCAAACAAGGATCGTGAGGTACCGTTTCAACATATTTACATGGAAAGTGGTTATTAACTTAACGAGACGTCAAAAATGTATTTTTCGACGATAAACGTTATTTTCAAAACTAACGAGTGGTATCGATAACATACGTATTTGCATGTGTAGCATCATTTCATTTCTTACATTAGATCATATAATTCATATTAGGTTGCGGTTAGAGATCGAACCTCATTTCTGTGTATCCACTTTATCATCGTAGCTATCGCATCAGGTGAGTCATAGCCCCTACTCTTTTTATACTTGTTTTAACTCTTTGGGGGAGATACATGCTCAACTACTTGCTTACTTGTACAGATACTCAAAACATTTATACTTGATTACATTTATACTTGATTTCATTTATACTTGATAACACTTATACTTGATTGCATTATACTTGATTTCATACATACATGATTGATACATGCACAAATACTTACTTGATACTTGAAACGCTTAAACTTTTATACTTTGGGAAATGGCACCCAAAAATCTTTTATACTTTGGGAAATGGCACCCAGTAATCATACATACATGATTGTGAAACTTCCAGTGGCTCCAAATTAAGTTGTTGGATGACCATTGAGACATACATACAAACGTGAGGTCTTCAGAGATGAAGTGTAGACTCACGACTAATTGCTTAACTGTTGTGATGAACTTATACATGTTTTACTCATACTATATATGTTAGCAGTGGGTTGTGAACACACAGGTTACAAGTCTCTTATGGCGGGACTTGCAACTGAGTGGATTTACGATGCCTTTGCTGTGTGATCATTTTCTATAGACATTCTTTTTCACAAACTCTATGAACTCACCAACCTCGTGTTGACACTTTAGCATGTATTTTCAGGTTTTAATCATATGGCACGCTACTGGAGGTTTTGGCAGGGCATGGCATGGTCATAGAAGACTCTGATTTTTCATTTGGGGACCGTTTTAAACTATTTTAAGGGCTTATTTCCGCATTATTTTTAACAATGTAGATTCAACATTTTGATTAAACTATTTTATTCTAAATGATTCAAGTGAAAACCATTTTTGAACTTGTGTTGTAATACCAATTGAGTTACACCCCAGCTACATGTATGCTTCCGCTGGACCCGATTTTGGGGGTGTGACAATTAATCCATCCATGGATTATTGCACTTTGTACACTTCCAAAGATTTATTTGAATTCATAAACTCCTTTTAATTACTTATCGTCCTCGCTCAAGTAATCACTCAAGAAAGAGTTTTGATATTCCATTGTCAATTTCATAAATGTGATAATCGAAATCTTTATATATTTAATGTATTTATAAAAGAATATTCAATCACAGTTAATTGCTTAAGTGTGATTAATAATCTTGTCATGCATTAAACATGTACAATATTGTCCATATGATTTCTATTCAAAGATTTAAACCACAAGGGCTACCATATCTTTAAAGAAACTCATCTTCATTTTCTAGTATAACTATTAAGATAAACCACATTTCTAAAATTGATTATCTTTATGGACAGCATCTTAATCATTCATATCATGTATACTTTACCCAATTTCATATTTGGTAATGTATCATAATGATTATCAGGTTTACAATAATCCTGTAAATCAGAGCTCGCAGCATATTAATCAAATATCTGAGATATATTGCTATTCTATGAATGATAATTCCATCATCTTGAGATTTAACATTTAAATGTCAAACTTTATTATCATGTTGAGATTTAACATTCAAATGTCAAACTTCATCATGATATTTACTAGTGTATTTTAGAAGATTATGTATATTGTAATTTTATCTTTTAAAGATCAAAACTCCCACTTGCTTTTAGTAATTTAAAGACTATCTTTAAATGCTTAGCAAATAAAGCAACAATACAATGTTCTCTTTTGGGATATTACAAATACATATTGACAGTTCCTGACTTAACTTTGTTAATAACCTCTTCATAAGCAGTTAAACAAATTTAGAACTTCAATTTAAGACTTAATGCGATTCATCACATTCATCACATTCCATCATATGATAATGTCTTATTAATCTTCTAGGTTGGAGTTTTATTAAATATGTCCAAGCCATACTCAATATTTTAACCTTGATAACTTTTGGAAGAAAAGAAATCATAGTTATCTTTAATCAAACAATATAACAAGAGTTTGATTTTCCTAACTGAACATACCATAAACATTTGGTATTTCATTAGTATTAATATTGTAAGAAAATCTAACAATATTTAAGATAACCATATTCGTTTTGACTTGTCTATTTACCAACTAATTCATTTTAATGGTATAATAATTTTTAAGCCAATTACATGCTTTATAACACAAGTACTTTTTACAAAGTCACTTCATGTTCATGTCTTTACAAGAACATAAACTGTTATAACCCCACTATACGTTATAAGTCATTTAACAATTTAATAACTTCATGTATATGTCTTTATTAAAAGACATAACAATATAACGTCTTACTTTATTATAAGTCTTGTAACAATTAAAAGACTTTATGTTTATATCTTTACAATGAAACATAAACATGTTTTAACTAAAGTAATTATGAACACCATCTCTTGGTTTCAATAGTAATTTCAAGTTAATTTATTACTTCACAATAATGTAGATAACATTATTTCTTTATTTATTTATGTCATTCCAAGGACACATATATATTCATATTGAAGCAGCGTTAGATTACTTTATTAATTTATGTCATTCCATGAATTCATAATATACTAATTAAAGTAGTCTTGATATCATATTGACACATGTTCTAATAGGTATCTAATTTAGAAACTGTAAATTCTCATAGTTCAATTACATCAGCTGATCTGCTAGTAATGAAATATGAAATTTACCTTGTTGTTGCAATCTAGCTAAGCTCTCACATAACATAAATTGTAACACCAAGTGTTTCTTGAATTAGATTAGTATAATTCATATTAGAATGTAATTCTCTTACCTTGCAGTCAAGAGAATCTATTAAATCATATCTTTATGAGTTGTTTCTTGCACACATTAAAGATAACATTTCTCCCACTTGTGTATGGAACAACCTCATATAGTTGATAAACAACACGCCATGCATTTGTTTATGTGTTCAATATGATTGTGTCATAGATTTTTGTGACAACTGGCAAATTAGGGAGCCATTTTGAAAACCAGCATTACTTTAAAAATTATAATTTTGGAATATTTGAAAAGTTTATCGTGACGAGATATTTTATGAACGTTGGAATGTGATTTTAATCGTACGTTATTTATGGGATTCGATTATTTATTAATGGTTTGGTTTGGTTCATTTCGTGATGATTTATTTTTGAGATCATTATTTTGGCACTACATTGACTCCGGCACTAGGATATCCTAACAATTTTAAGTATTTTAATATTGGTTCGGATATTTATATTTTTGGAACGTATCGCGAGGTTTTTGATTATTTGGAACGATTTCGGTTCGAGAAAGTTGATTTGTTATTTAAGGTTTCGGGTTTGGTCCGTGTATTTACACCGGGCTACTTAACCCACCTTACCCCCTCAATATTATTATTATTATTAATAAAAAGTTATTTTTTTTTAAAAAGAGTAAACATAAAATCGTCCTTGTGGATCTGAGATAGCAACACAACAACACCAACTCCCTCATCATCTTCACAACACACTCTCTCTCTCTTTTCTTTACTCACCACCGCCGTACCTTAAACCCTCAATAGCACCACCACCGCCACCCTCACACCAAAACTAACACCACCATCTTGATCATCTTTTCCCGATCTATCTATTGGTATAAACCACGCGCGATTTGGACCACCCTAACACCCCATACGAATTTATACCACCACTTTAACACCACCTTTGTCATCTTTTCTTTTTGGGTTTTTGAAGAAATCGAGTTTTGTAGCTTTATTGAAGGTGAGTGGCCACGAATCTTATTCGTGCGCCTCGATTTGTACCCAAACCGTGGGTATATGGATATTTTCTTGATGGGGTTTGATGAAATCTTGACTAATAATGATGGGGAAATGATATTTTGTCATTAAAAATCCGTTTGGTATCTTGGGTGTTGACTTGACTCGAGTTTGGTGCTCGAATGGTGATGTTTGGGTCGCATTTGGATTTTGCTTTGGCTCGTATGGAGCTTAACCGAGACACATGGTCTCGGTGTGGTTATAACCTTGACTCGTTTGGGAGTCTAGGGTGATTTTTGGTCCGATATTATTGATTCTTGGTCGATTTGGATTAGCCGATTTGATGTTGTGTTTGTCTTGGGTGTGCCGCGACCTCGTATGGTCCGTTTGGCATATTTGGTTCGGCTCGTTTGAGCCTATGTCGTGGCCTAGTGGCCTTGGTTTTGAGTCCTTGTGACTCATGGTTCTAGATGAAACCCAAGTGGGTCGTTTGGCGTGGTAAACCAAACCATATAATATGTATCTTGGATGTTTTCTTGTTATTGTTTTTACTGTGGTTATTATTATTGTTGTGGTATTATTTGGACCGAAGCTTTTGGATGGGTCGAGACACTTTGTGGTCTCGACATGGTATACTTGTGATTTATTGTTCGAGTTGTTGACGAATGTGGATTTGGAGACCGATTGTGATACGGTCAATTAGATGACGGAGATAGGTTAATCGGGTGCCGTAGTCGGACCCTCGTGTTGTAGCACGTGGATATGGGATTGTTTTGGATGGAGTTGATTTATTTATTTTGACTTGGTTATTATTTTTGGACTTGGACTATGAGCCGAGAGTGATGACTCGGACATGTGATCAAATTCTTATGACTCGATAAATATTTAAAATCAAACATTAAAAACGACACTCGTAATAATATTATTGATAATATAATCGTTTATATACGTATATAGACGTGATAAACGTATGTGTATATATATATATATATATATATATATATATATATATATATATATATATATATATATATATATATATATATATATATATATATATATATAAATGCGTATATTAATAATAAAACGATCACGAGTAAACGTTATAATAATATAACGATAATTATTATACTATGCAAATAGTGCAATAAATGTCGGAATATTATTATAAGTAAATAACTTGAAATAATGCCGAGAACTAATAAGTCGGGTGAGTAATAAATAAAAACATGATGACTTTTATAAATTTGGAAAACTTATCGAGTTATATGAGTTGTGGTTACTTAAAGTTCAAGTGGGCTTTATATTGTGACTTTTGTGTTGTCACGGATATATGACGATTAATATAAACATTTTCTATAACAAGTGACTTATTTAATCGATGGATTAGATCGAGTTATTTGGCTATATAAAATGAGTATATTAATGGGCATCGTATCCCACGACGCCCATAGGTTGTGGTATATGTATTAGGATAATAAATTACTATGTATCTCGTGGGATTTGGCCGATTTGACGATATATATAGGGAATTTATTGGACTACGATATATACCAAATAGAATTCTTTGTGCTATGTGCTTTAGGTTGGGTATAATTTTGGAACGATATATTACGTAAATAAATATGGGGGATTACCAAATCGACGGATTTGATAAACTTCGATGATTTATTTAAATAATATGTTGGGCTAATATTAGACCTATAGATGGTTTATTATTTTCTTTTCGTTGTGGCTTCTTGGTTTGAGTTGTGTCGACCCTTCACCCGTATGGATACCAAACGTCGAATTTCAAATTAATATGAAGATAATTCGAGAAATGGATATTTTTGGAAAGTAAAAATGGAATACGTTCGGGAATGGGAATATTTGATTTTTGAGGAAATGATTTCTGAACGAGCTTGATATTGTTAGGAAGTGCCGAGTCTGTAGTTGCTGTTACGTGAGTTGCTTGAGTTTGCTTACGTCTTTCTTCTATCGATTTCTTTTGAGGATTTTCTGGACTTGAGGTGAGTCATAGCCCCACTTTTACTCTTGAACTTTGTTATCAATACTTGGGGTGAGAAACGTGCAAATGTTTTACGTGGACTATTATCGCTTTGTTTATTTAAAACTTGCTATGCTTATAGAACTAGGTAAGATTAAGCGAGGCCTAGTCCCGAACTAGGTAAGCTATTGATTTGGTTATAGAGCGAGGCCTAATCCCGAACTAGGTAAGCTATTGATTAGTTGTTGAGCGAGGCCTAGTCCCGAACTAGGTAAGCTATTGGATTAATTAGAGAGCGAGGCCTAGACTTGAGCTAGGTAAGCTATTGATTGGATTGATTTGGGCTATAGCGTGCACCTATAGGGTTGATTATATTGGTTGGATTATATTGGTTGGATTATTTTGGTTGGATGATTGAGGCCTAGTCTAGCTAGCAAGCGTTTTGCGTATATGTCCACTATATTGAATTATGAATTTAAACCTATGATCTCACCAGCGAAAGCTGACTTTTAGCACGTTTTCTCAGGTAATTAAGTGATGCCCTTTGGATGCTTGGATTGGAGGCTTGGCAATGGCACCCAGTTATTGATCTATTTTCTAAAACTCTGATAAACTATTGTGGACCTATGTTTATTTCTTTTGGGCCTTACTTTGGATAATTCTTGGGATAAATGTAAACTTTAAAACCCGTTTTGGTTGTGTTTTTCTTATGTTTACTTTATCTCGTTCTTTCATGACTTTGAATGGATACCAATCCCCGTAGCACCCCGAAAGCTTGTTGAGTCTTCCGCTGTATCAAATTTTGGGGGTGTTACAATTTTAGCTTAAAAAGAAGATGTAGAACAACAATGTCGAGTAAGGAAACGTACAAGACTATCCTTAAAAGTATGAGTGTCTACACTTGGAAAGTAATTATCTTTAGCTACCAAGATGTCAAAGCTTGTAACTCCCACTGAATTAAAGATCATTACAATAATTCCTTATTCAGTAAGAAGTACACAATACTCCCACTGAATTTGACAACATTGTAAATGTGTCATATCCAGTGAAAACAAATATTGTGCTTTTAACTTTCCTACACCTTTGAATGTCCATACGTAACAATTACTCATGCACTAAAGAGTGTATTCTACTACGTAAATGATGGACTATCCACCAAATGCTATTAACTTGAAAATTAGGCATGCAATTTCTTCCTTAATAGGTCTACCATCCTACAATGTATGTAGTACCTATAAAATAGTCAAAACAAATAGTTTGTCTTTAAACATTTTGCGGTAATTAGTCTGGCTTCTAAATATAATAACTCATACAATGTCATACATAATTTTCTGTTAACCAAATATCATATTTGTTATTAAGAATTTAATCACCGAATGAGGATGATAAAATCCCTATGAAAAATGTACGCAATTTTCTTAACTATTAAAAATTTGCTATGAGTTATATATTAGAATTTAGACATATCTAATATTCCTATTTTCCTTTCTCATTCATGAAAAGGAATAGGACTGTATCTCACTCTTCTTTCACAGAAAGGAGACTTCTTTTTTCTTTTAAGTAAATTATTCTTAATCAAACATTTGTTTGAAAACAGAACGAGATCAATTTACCAAAGCCCAAAGTGCGTTTACGGTTTGAACGTTGCATTAATACATTAAAACGAATTACAAAATTCAATTTCAGTATTTTCGATAATTAGATCTTTAAGAAAATAAAATACCCATTGGTAAATATATTCATATAAACCATAGTATTTTCTTAAAGCTAGGATCCAAATTGACATAGTACCATTACATCAGTTGATCTGCTAGTAATGATAGTATTCAACAAGGTAATTGTCGTACAATAATTGCCAATATCATATTGCAATTACTAGATTATTATGGGATTTATATTCACAAAACCTTTGTAATGTAAGCATGTTTGATCCCCATCTTAATGCCTTGAGTCCAAGATCTCACTTCCTACTCAATTTAAGTCGTCTAACTTAAAAACTGCAAACTCATAAATCCATTACATCCGTTGATCTGCTAGCAATGAAATTACGAAATTTACTTCTCCATTGCAATCTCGCCAAGTTCTCACATGACGTAAATTACAACTTCAAGTGTTCTTAATTAGATGGCATTTGACTTAATTTTTATAAGGGTATTAAATTTTGACGTGTAATCAAAATAATGTATGAAGAAGCATGCATACAACTTTATAACATTGGTTTTATAAAACATTTTTATTACCAATTCACTAAGAGTAAAATAGCAAAGTTTTGATTGAGGTATCGGATTCACCAATTAAAGAATTACCAACAATTATCGTCCACTATATCGTACTTTTGCATAAGCCCTAAGGCTTAGTGTTTCGGGTAATCATTATGGAATTGTGGTTAATTCACCCTTAAGATGACAATGTACATGTAATGGTTGTTCGGTAAGTCTAATTTACACACAAATGAGCGTTAAGACAAAATGTTGTCTATCTAAGGCCACAATTTAATGCGAAGCCAACCTTATACCCTTCTTATAGTGTGTAAACTTCGGTCGAGCCTATTTAACCATTACGTACAAAAACATCAATCAACCAATCCTTTGAAATTTAAGCTCTTAAAACCAAAACAATTTCGCCATTTATTTAGTCCATATTATTTTTCTATTCAAAAATTACCCTTTTTCGTTTATAAACATGTCTCACATAATAATAAACAAAAAACAAGTAATACATAATAGAAAATAAAACAACCAAATAAACATATACATAACATAACAATTAAATATGTATAATACATGTAGCCACATGCAAATCTTATTCAATAGTCCAATTAATAATCAAGTCTAGGTGTATAATGCATTTATTCAATTAAGGCTTTCTTCTTCAAAGGAAAAAGAGCCACATATATCGATAAATCGATTGCGTAAGCCAAAACTAAACAAATACCACATAGCACATAATTGATTACTAATATTGGAGTCTTCCCCAATTCGACATCTATTAATAAATTTACATGTTCATAAATTTAAACAATTTAAATAATCACACAATTAAATCCATGCAAACATGCACTTTTCATGGATTATGCTTAACAATTAACATATTGCACCAAGATCGTTTACTAAAACGCATAACCAATTACATGATATCCTAGGGTTTCTAATCATATTAAAAATCAAAACCAAAACCCTAAAACCCTAAAAGGTCAAATCAACCCAATTAAAATATTAGGGTTAGGAATCAAAAAACCCTAAAAACATGTAACTAAACGAATCAAGATTCAATTTTTATACGTTTCGATAATTAATTACACATTATAACGGCTCTAGATGCCACTGTTGGAATTATAATATCATGACAATCATATAAAATAAACCAAACACATCAAGTGAGCATATCGGAAGCAATTACAAGATCATATAATATGTTATTAATTAATCAACATAAAAGTAAACATACCTTTGCGATTCTAGCCCGAACAAGAATCGAATGCAATCTTCAAATTAAGAACCCTAATTAGGGTTTATGTGGATTATAAGAATTACCCCTTACCTTTTTTGTAATTCAATCCAAGATATAACCAATAGTGTGGTTATATCACGTTCTTGTACACACGTACTATTAGCGATTCGATGTGAATGCTAGTTCTTGATCACAATAGATTTACCAAACACTTTGTAATATTCAAGGTTACTCGCAAATCCCTTTTCTTGGGGTTTCGGTCGTTGGCATATGAACAAGAGAGGAAAAGAAGAAGTTTGGCCTTCTATTGAAATCAAGTGTACCAAAGGATGAATACATGGGGATGTATTTATACCCTTATGATAGATATCAAGTTTGCTATGGTTTCCGATGTGGGATTCCATAGTTTCGACCAAAACAAGCTCAAGAGAGGATTTCTAGAACCTTCTCTTGTCTTGTTTTACTTTCTTCATATCCCGTTGACATTTACCGACCGTTAGTCAATTCCATTAATTACCTAACGCTCTTTAGTCGTTTATTGTGAATTAAATAATTAAATATAACATTTTATATTAATTATTTAAACATCGAGTCTCATACGTAAAGTGTGCAATCCCGTGATCTCGAGTTCGATCCTAACATACAACTACTAAAATAATGTCCATAATCTAACAGGGGTTTCTCGAGGCTTATAGTGGTTTGAGCGTTTAAAATAAGTCGGCTTATAAAATAATTCTAGTTTGTCACACAGACACATGCTTATAAAATTATAATGAATTATCACGTAAAAACTGGAAATATATATGAATTTAATTTGATGTATTTTTATGTGATTTTACATTAATAAGGTTCAGCTCCAACAAATTTGCCAAACAACTTTATAATACTGCCTCAGCTCCAGCTCTGGCCCATTGCGCCAAACATACCCTATGATTCAACGCAGGTAGAATGCGATGAGATCCTTATAACTTCAAGTATGATCAAATATGAATGGAACTAGAAAAGAGTATCGTGAAAGACAATTTATGTGCGATAATTGTGTTGATCACTATCTTTTATATGTTAAATAAAAGCAGGTGTTAGGGTTGTGTGTTTCTTCAGTTGTATGCTTTGGCTCTCTAAATGTTACTGACACTTGTGATTAATTTTGATTTACAGCTTGTTAGATAGAAAGGCCTTTGATTTTTACTAAAGTTGCACCTTCTTTTTATTTATTTTTTCATTCAGTAGGACACATTGGCTTATCATGTTCACTTGAACATGAGATTATCTTAATTATGGGACTTACACCTTGATGACAAATATCTATAAACATCACCACATGACTATAAAAGGACATTTAAAATATCTAAAGATGAATAAAAACCGGTGGTACTGAAGTTTGACATGTACCCAACTCCGCTACCAAAATATGTTTGGTTAAGAAGAGGTTATTACATGGTGGAATAATATGGATGAGTTTAACCATGGAGATTTCAAATGGTATGCTAAGATGAATAAGTTATGTCACCTTCTCCCAAATACACGCGTTTGAATTGTTCTACGCAAATAAAATGTGTATGTTAGGGAGAAGATAGAAAAGCTAATGACTTTCCCATCCTGACAAGCCATTTAAAAGTGTGGACAATACGATTGTTCTACGCAAATAAAATGTGTATGTTAGGGAGAAGATAGAAAAGCTAATGACTTTCCCATCCTGACAAGCCATTTAAAAGTGTGGACAATATGATTGTTCTACGCAAATAAAATGTGTATGTTAGGGAGAAGATAGAAAAGCTAATGACTTTCCCATCATGACAAGCCATTTAAAAGTGTGGACAATACGCAATGTGGATCTTTGGCTTAGTTTGAAAGATGTTGCACCAAGGGTAAAGCAAAATCGAACGGAATTGAGGTTGGGCGAGATTCGTCTAAAGAGTAATAGAGTATTAGACATTTTATAAAAGGTGAATGAGAGGGGTGTGTGTGAATCAGAAAGGGGTGTTACCAAATGAGTGAAAGAAAATAAATGTACCCTTCACCTAATGGTAAATTGAACACCATTCACAATGACGTGTTAAAAGTACGGTAATTCGACCTTGTGTTACAAAATTGTGTAGCTTTGTTTATAAGGTCTGTTGCTGGTGTGTACTTCTACATTATCTCATTTTGATATCTTTAGTAACTAGATCAAGATGTGGCATACATCCACAAACAGCTCTAGTGAACACTCATTTAGTTTGGCTGGTTTTACAAATACATGGAATACATTTACTAGTAGAGAATGGCGTATATCAATTCCAATGGAACAAGAGAATGAAATTATACTTCAGGTAAAAAGAAACCAAAAGGAGAGAAAAACAATATACTACAATACTGGTTTGCAGACGAACAATAATGAGGTATACTCGTTTTTCTATTTTAACCCTCTGAGTTACAGCCTTTAATAAATATTTACTGCATCATAATTGCTGTCATTTACTAAAGATAGTTAACAAAATTCCATAGATGACAGGTCTCTTTTCCTCTACCGCATGATGTTCAAAACCTGAAAGGCAAGTGGAAAAAATAAGCTAGTACATGGCAGTTCATAACTTCTATTGACATTTGTATGGGAATGAATCCATTCCCACACTCATATACCAAACGCCTCCTTAAATAGCAGGCATTACGCTAACTTGCTGCTTTGAGCTTAAGACATCACAAATGATATGTTGGCTTGTGGTTTTTTATGTTGCCTGCATTTGACAGGGGTGAAGAGGGGCTTTTTGTGATCCACATCAATCATAATTCTTAATAACGTGCTACTACTTACTAAAGACAAAGTTAATTATAAAACTAACTACGTTAGCATGCTTCTTTATTCCTAAGAGGATCTACATTAACAGCGCCAAAACAGGTTTTTGATGAACAATAGTAATAGTTTAAAACTTGAACCCATATCTTTGTACACAATTGTTAATGGCCATCATAACCGAGCAATTAGGGTTCAATACTCTCTAAACGTTTTGTTATCAAAATAGAGTTTGACCATATAAATCAAGAGAACAAAATCTAGCAATGGAATAGCTAAGTAATTGCAGCGTTAACACTATAACCGAGCACATAATAACGTAAATCATACCTGAAACAGAAAGCTGAATCACACATTAGCAAAAGATGGAATGAACTGAAAGCAGCTAACAAGATCTTCATCTGGTCCCAAGTCAGAGATTGTGTTGAGAG
Source organism: Artemisia argyi (assembly GCA_030686995.1). NCBI lineage: Eukaryota > Viridiplantae > Streptophyta > Magnoliopsida > Asterales > Asteraceae > Artemisia > Artemisia argyi. The sequence continues at coordinate 1,406,747 of CM060688.1, forward strand.
TCTTTGACACGAATTTGTATTGTACAACCTTTTTATCTAGTTCCATCACAAGAAAAGAATCTTCTTCCCTTTCTCCCAAAACAATACAATAAATAAGTTCTTGAATACTCCGCGTTTTGGGAAACGACTTTATAATGCCATCAAGATTAACGATGTACTTCACTGACCATTTAGAATACACGTTCCCCTTCTCATAAATAGTAAAACGTGGGTGATGAGCATCATCCTTTACAACAAGGAGCAAACAACCACGAGACTCAAACAGCCTACATTCCTTCCTATCAAAGGTTAAAGGGGTTTGTAAGGCTGTTAAAACCGGATGCTCATTCATGATATCTAACTTGAAAAAATCACCCCCACGATTTACCCAATAAATGCCCTCATTCCAATAAACTCCATACTCCAAACAAAAGAAACTAGGTTTGGGAAATTGATGGCCACAAAGACTCCAATTGCCCGTTTCTGAAGAGTAAGTGTGTATTTGAACCCATTCTCCAAAAGATTCACCATAAGTTACTTTAAAGAGAGGTGATTTAGTAGGATCAAAAGCTATTTTGAAACCAAAATTGTAATAAAATGTCACATTATCGGGTTCTGGTAGGGCCGTAAACATATTAGTAATGGATGGATTGTATACAAATAACTTCCCAGAAAATGTACAACAACAAAAAAGCAAACCATTGCACGAATCAAAAATCTGAATATGATTACTCTTAAGTCGTATCTCTGGGCCAAAAGTGAATTTGGTGTCGAGTAAGAAAGATCTGCAGATGGGAATGCGGATATCCAACGGCACAAAATCATAAATGAATGAACCAGAATATTTGGGTGAATACTTTTCGATAAAGAGACCAAAAAGCGGGTCGAGCTTACGGCGAAAAGTGACGTTAGCACCTTTGATAAGGGATAGCCAGCGTTTGGACACGGATTTAAACAAAACAAGTGAAAGAAGAGGTAACCTGACTAAGATTTCTGTTAAAAGGTCGTCGTTAGAGATAACTGACTGCACCGATGAAGGGAGCGTTGTCTTTTCCATGATATTAAAAATCGGTATTTTGTATTTTATTATTGTACCGAAACTATATATAGCGTATATATAGAGATAACTGACGGGCTTGGGCCATATTTAGTCTAATTGTAGGCAGGCTGATGTCACCGTGAAACTTGTGGTCTTTTATTATATCTTTTGATGAATCCATAGTGATGTTTGTACTTAACAAGTGGGGTGCGCCCGCTGCGTTGCAGCGGGTATTTTTTTTTTTTACCTTTTTCCCAATAATTTTATTGGGCATATTGTATTAATTTGCACAGAAACAGCGCCTAAAGTTATTGGCCTGTTGGAAATTTAATTAACGATTGTTAAGTAACGATCGTTAAGGACTAAGTTTGTAATGAATCAATAATCTCATGGTCTAAAATGAAATTTGCGGGCCTACTGTAGCTACAGTGTTTTGGGCCCATCCACTTTATTGAAAACACATGTTGGCTGTAGAACCATTTTATGCAAAAGAAAAGAAAAAAAAAAAAAAAAAAAAAAAAACGGGCCCTTCGTGGGCTGGATTTTGATCAGCTATGGGGTGACGAAGATAGTCCGTAAAGAAATAATTTTTTATGTGCTTTCACCAATCAGGAGCCACCGACCCGGTGTGCTATAATATATATATACAATGTATCAACTCCATCTTTGTGTGTGCATGCTAAAGCCTTTACGATAGTTGGCGTCATGAAATTCCTAAATGGTGGATCCTTTGATTACAGTATATACATTCTCACAGTTAAAACAATATCCCCTTCGTTCTCATCGAGACATAAACTCACAAACTCAAGATTGAGAACATAATCCTACGTATACCGCTAAGCAAAAATATATTGACCTATCGACTCCTGTTGTTGTATAGATGACTTTTAAGTAACAAACGTTTCACTTTCGATATTACTTCAGTTTGCTATACTGATAACACATACTGATGACGTATAGTCCGTATTCGGGTCACGAACCCGGCCAATACTAAAGCCCATCACGAGTGGGCTATTAATAATAACAGTTTGAGCCCACGAAGGCCCAAACCCGAAGTTATTTACGGTTTGATATACAATATCTATTATTTATGGATGTATATCAAGTAACCGATTTAGGCGGACACGCCGAAGGGTAAGGAACACGAAACCAACAAGGATTTCGTGTCTATATATAGAGGGCATCTCAGCTCTCACAGGGGTACGATTCACAACCCAAAACTCTTCTACAAGCCCTAAAACCGATTACTTACTCTCACGCCGGAGGATAATCGTGGGAGACAATCCCACGGTAAGCTTAACGGTGTCTTTTGTTTTCTTAGTGCGCAGGTTTCAAGCATTAAGACCGAATTGATACTCAAGACAAGGATCGCCCAACTTTTGTATCAACACATACTCGTTGCTACGGGTTATGTTCAGGTAAAAATGGACACATAAGCTACCGGTCAAAATGTCTACAACGTAACTTATTAGGGACCGTTCTTTAAAGTCAGCATGTTATGTTTGTACTCTTAGTGATGCTTTTTTACAAGATAATAATGGGTTAAGCCTATATAATAGCAAAATACTTTTCAAAATGTGCAAATATCATACGTGAATTTGGAAAAATACCAATATGGTATACGTACTTTCAAAATCCGTCTCAATATCATACCTTAGTTCGGTTAAATTAATTACATAACATTGTTAATCATTTTTATTGGTAATGTGAAGATTACTCTAAATGTTTATTATATCTTATATTTTTCGTATGTATCGTTACAAACACTTTGTATTTGAATTCTAATAATAATAAATCGATGTGATCAAGAAATTGAAGAAATATGAATTCTAATAATCATAAATCAATGTGATCAAGAAATTGAAAGAGAAAACAATCGATATTCTTGATTCATGATTATCAAGTTGTTTATCATTCGTTTGAATAAGTGTAATGACAGAAAAAATTTCTCATATTATTCATTTGCTCAATAATTATTACTTCGTAGTAAAACTAAGTTCCAAGACGTTACAAAAAAACACAATTCCGGTAAATAAAAAAATGCACTTCAAGTAGCATAAGTAGATGGTGAAGCAAATTAAACAATGTAACTAAATATACACTATATAAAATTCAACATGGCAGTAAATAAGTGGCATAAATGACGTATCATGTACATGTAATGTGGACTTTGGTGTACTAAAAAAAAGTTTGTGATGATAACAGAACGGATTTTGAAAGTACGTGTATGATATTGGTATTTTTTAAAGTTCATGTATGATATTTGTACATTTTAAAAAGTATCTTGCTATTATATGAACTTAACCCGATAATAATTCATCTACGTGGTTTACGCACAATCGCATAATTTTGTCTTTTTAACTTGGGGAGTAGATTACAAAATTCGTCTATGTGGTTTACACACAACCGCATATTTCGTCTTTTTACAACATAATAATTACATTAGCCGCCCTTGAACTTGTAATCTTGCAAGCTTTGTCTTTTCGTCTAACGACCGTTACTAAGCTTTCGTGAAATGCCATCACATGAGTGTGTTTTTTTGTCAAAATACCCCAACATTTAGATATAACTTACGTTATGTTACAGATGTTGACAAGTTATACCGATCACCCGTGGAAAATCAAGAAAATAATAACCATTATAACTCACACATGTAAGTATAATAACTAAAGTGAACTAAAAAAATAATTGCCAAAACGTACAATTACAAAAGTAGGTACCTTTTTTTTCTATTTTTTATTTTTTTTACAAAGGTAAAATAGATTAAATAAAATGAAAATTTATATACAAGACATATCACAAGAAGATGAAAGCTGCTAGGACAATCCCTAGCTACTTAGCTAGTTCAACTCTTGCGTAGGAAGCAAAATAAACAATGACAATAGGTACCTATTTTGTGACATCAATCCTTATTCAAAAGGACAAAACTTGCAAGATTTGATTAGTTTAGGGACGGAAAATGTAACTGTTTTGTTAAAAGAATAAAAAGTGCGATTGTGAGTAAATCACAAAGACAAAAGTCCATAATTTACTCCTACTTTGGGATTGCTTAATTGAACTTAATCGTAGTTTAAAGTGTCTGTTATTTAATAGCTAACATTATTGCCATCATTTTAAAAGTCGAACTACTAACTCGCTATGTCGCAACGCCTTTATAAATCCCCAATAGTGTGCTAATAGCTCAAGTGGCAATAGGCGCTCTAATCACCACTGTGAAAGGTAAAAACAATGTGTTTTACTTGAGAAGACAATCCATTTAATCATTCTTAATATATGTTTTTGACAACAAATTCACCTATAACAAATTTAAAACAGTTTACATAGCGATCAAAGGTCCAGCCAGGGTGGAGGTAGAACTTCTGCAGTGTAAAGATAAACTAGTTAACACAACGACCATGAAGACAATCCATTTAATCATTCTTAATATATATGTTTTTGACAACAAATTCACCTATAACAAATTTAAAACAGTTTACATAGCGACCAAAGGTCCAACCAGGGTTGAGGTAGAACTTCTACAGTTTAAAGATAAACCAGTTAACACAACGACCATGAAGACAGGGGTGCTATTTTGCAAGCTCAAATGGTAAATGTTAATTTGGAATATCAGGAGGAAGATATCTTTAACCACTTGTCATCCGTATTCGTCTAAAATCATACTCTAGTAGCCCAGGTTGCTTATAGAATACAATATCATCACGAAGACTTTCTAAGAGCAATGTGAAATTGAATTAGTGTCAATTCAGCTATTCGACCTTGTGTTACTATATTTTGTAGCTTTGTTTATAGGGTAAAAGCCAAAAATAACTAATGTGTTTTTCAATTTGTGCTAATATGACTAACATACTTTCAAAAGGTCTATTATGAGTTTATGACTATTCTACTTTCAAATTTTAACCAATATGACTAACCACTTGACATTGTAATTAACCATTAGTCCCCAATACATTAAACAATTGCACTATTGATCCCCAATACATAACCTCAGTTAGTCTCAAATACATAAACAGTTACACCGTTTGCCCTTAATACATACCCTAGTTAGTCTCAAATACATAACCACCACCACTGTAACACCCCCGAATTCGTGATATGCAGCGAAATTCAAATTGGGTGTTACTCGACGGCACAACTGTTATAACAATAGAAAACGAACTCTAATTGATTCGTTTTAAAAGATTTATCATTCGAGTTATATAAATATCAGAGTTTACAAAATGAGGTCCTAGTAGTTTCAAGGTTTACAAATTATATTAAATGTGTTTTCGAATGATAATAAATTTTTTAGCCTTCTTGAGTATCCGTGCCCCTCTGTGCCAGCCTCGTTCTTTATGGACCTGAGATACATGCTTAAAAGTGTCAACACAATGGTTGGTAAGTTCATAGAGTTTAATTAAATCATTTGAACACAATATTCGTAACGTGAGGTAATTAATCTCACATTCATAGTTAGAAAACAAAAACCGTTCTTATTTCACTAAGCTCATGCAACCAAAACATTAACAGCTTATCAATAGAAATTGATATAATAGTAACAGTAGTGGCCCTAGTAGGTAATTTGCCTTTATACCTAGAGTTCTCAAATAGAGTGCGTTTGTTTGCTAAGCGGTCAACACAAACGGGATTCGTCAATCCCGATAGATCTATCCACATTATTTGCGTTCACTCGCTCGTGATGAATGGTTCATGATATAGGGACTTCGAACATGGCAATCGGTTACTTAGTGACAATAAAACATTCAGATATAGGATACAGTTTCAAAGCAATGTGTTTAGTTTAAAATAGAATGTATCCCCTGTTAGGTCACCATTTAGTAAACAAAAGTATAAGAAATAAGATGAGAATAAGAGATGGTTGATTATAAGATTATAAAGAGTGAAAGAACAAGAGATTCCTTAATGTATTCAAATAACCAACAAGAATAATGTTTACATAAGCTTAGTACTTATAAGGGAGGAGTAGGGCAACACTCCCTTCCTCCCTCTTACTACTTAGACGTGGGCTTACAAGGCCCATGGACTTACATACTTAAGCCTTGTAACATAAACATAGTAAAATAAATAACAAAGCAACCTATTACAAAAGGTAATGACCGAGACTTGACTAAAATACAAAAGTATGATCCCAACAATCTCCCCCTAAGGTTCGGTCATCACGGTTGCATGACGTCTTCATCTTTGTCGTTGATTTGTGACATGTGAAACTTTAGACGTCTTCAAAAATAGTAATGAAATGAATGCACTTTGCTCTATGTCTTTGTTCGTTGGTGATGATGTAGAGATTGTGTTATGAAGTAGTCTACCATTCGCCACTCCTGCGTCTGTGGTGGTTGTCCGCCATTCCAACATACTCATACATCTTTGGACTTAGACTTTTATGTACAGGAAGTTCCTTTTCATATTCTAAGATCTTTAGTCTTTATACTTTGTAGATTCTTCTTATTGGCGTAGAATCTTTCTTTGAACTTTGTGTTGCTGAGATCTTTGGGGGAGCTATCATTTGCTTCAAGATGTATGTATGAGCATGTTGGAATCTACCATCATGGAAGTGAGGTACCTGCAAGTAAACAGTTAGCAATAAATAACCGGTACTTACAGATAAGGAATTAGAATTCGTCAACAGCATAGTGTGAAGACTCCTTCTAATCCTTATCAAGGCCGTTCCCATATCAGATACTCCCGAAGGAGCTTACGAGACCTACTAAGTAGCTCAATGACTCGGTGAGTCGTCGGGGATCACTCCACGACTGTAGATCGCTATGGGACCACCGCAAACACTAAGCGTAACCCTTGTGGGGTTACCAAAGTGACCTGCTGTTAGGGCTGCTTGATGTTGACCCTGGCAGGAGTTTCCGTTCAATCATTGAGAAATACATATGTAATCCTCTCATAAACGTTCTCGGCAGATTGCTAAGATCTGCGAAGGACTCGACCATTTACAGCTGGTGTCCATTGTTGTAGAACACCAGTTGTAGAAATACTAAGTGTTCCTAAGAGATCTTTGATGTATCTCAAGGCTCTAGACTCTATAAGTGCACACTTAGGTTTCCTATGCGGAGACTAGGGAGGGGTCTCCTGCTTCAATATCAACCATCTCTAAGAGATAGGTCGATAGGTTACACTGGTTCCCCGTGAGAATGAAACAAGTTCTTTTAAGAGAACTTGAGTGGCTAAGAAGGTTTAGTGCATTGCGTCACTGGGTCCATGACGACTTTGTCTTCAATACCGGTGTCGCCTTAGCAACAACCAGTAGCATATGAGTTGAACCCGGTGTTTGCCCTAAGGTTGAACATATGGAGGGCTATTTCTTTTCACCCTTTTCTTTACTTTTTTTTTTTTAATTCTTCAACTCCTTCTTTCCCTTTCATTCTTTTCTCCTTTTTTCGTATCATACCTAAGGACTTCTAATTCTAACTATGGGAGATGTCCTTGGGTAGATCCCTCCGGCTCTGGCGGATCATAGGACGGTTTTTCCTATCTTAATCACCTTATAACTCCGACAGTAGCCAAGAAACCGTTGATTGAAAATCTCTCAAAGTGTTTGTGATAATCAAATATTTTGGTTAACACTTTGAGAGTTTTGTGTACACTTTTGAAGGGCTCCCCCTTCACATGTGCTCATAAGTATTTAATAAATTTGAACATATAGGAGGAGCAAGTATTTTGAATTGATCCACTTTCCGTGAACAAGACCGATTCGAGACACGCTTACATCACTAGTTAAACTAGCTTGAAGTTATTACCCGGCCTGGTCAAGTCCACAGAAAGTTTCTCGAGACGGTACTTTTCTACTAAGACAAATCCTTTTCGAGACACGCTTACGTGGTTAGTTAAAGAGATCTGTGGAAAACTAGAAGGGGGGGGGGGTTGAATAGTTTTACGTCCTTTTAAATTTATAAACACAAGTTTGTTTTAAAAACTTCGATTCTAGTTTATGTGAATTCAACACTTGCACTATATGAACAATTGTATGGTAACTAACTAACAAAACTAATATAGTAAAGGTAAATAAATAAGTAATGAGAAGAGTTAGAAAGATCAAACCACAACACAAGGATTTATAGTGGTTCGGCTACAAGGACACCTTCCTTGTTCCTACTCCACTCCCCGAGTCACCTACCCGAGAGTTTTCTTCACTATGTCAACAAACTCTGTTTTGGTGGAGAAAACCTTACACACCAATTTACACACCACACAACTTCACAACTTGATCACGCCTTCTACACAACTTCTTCACACCAATATACTACACACCAATCTTCTTCACAACTATCTTCTACACACCAATCTTCTACTTCACACCTATCTTCACAACTATCCTACTTCACTACTTATCAACTTCTATTATCTACACAACTAATCACAATCACAACACAATATTCACAAATGAATATATATATACACTATGCATAACTATTCTTCAACACTTCTTGAGCTTGGTTGTAGAGAGAGTGTTCTTCTTTTGCACTTTGGATGAGAATGGATGATTAGGAATTGAATCACTTGAAACAAGGATTAATATACTAATGATCAAAGAGTTTTAGAGGATGTTTTAGAGAGTTATAGATCTGAAAATTTCGTGCAAAAGGTGAGGCAAAAATCCAGGTTTAAGGTGGTATTTATAGGCAAAAGATTCTGACAGAGGAGCGTGGCCGGTCCCTTTAAATCAAGGCCGGCCCCCTTAAAATTAAGGGGACCGCCCCTTATAATTAAGGGGGCCGCCCAGCTGAAATGGCCAGAATCCTTGTCTTTTAGTGGGGAAAGTTTATTTGGTGAAAAACTAACTGATTTTGGTTAAAAATTTGAATTCATATATTTAGTATGAATAAAACATTTTTCTTAATTACCAAAAGTGTTTTTCAAAAATATATAATATGTTTATATAATTAAATAAACTTTGTGTTAGTTAATTAAATACCCCTTTGATCATGAGATGTATTAAGCACTTGTTTATCCATACCTTAAGTGATTAAGTTGGATATAGTGATATACACTAGCTTAATACTTGTTTACGTAGTAATTATACGATTGATGATTTTACATTTTGTGATCGTCAAAATATAGAGATATCGAAAGATATGAATAACGTTTTCACACATTATTTATGTCAACAATCTCCCCCTTTTTGATGATTACAAAATTTAAACTCATTAATCGAAAGTTAGTATACATTAAAGTATTATTGTGAGTTTATATCATTTCTCCCCCTTTTTGTTAGCATCAAAAAGGTTATCCCATGTTAATGGAAGCTCCCCCTTGAAGTATACTCCCCCTCGTTTTGAGGCAAAAAAAAAACCGAGATATGGATATCTTGAAAAAATGTTTAGTGGCAAGGAACATATATATGTATATAGCATGCAAAAGTGTAAACTAAACATAACCATTTCATTAATCAAGTAAAATAAAATCAAGCATTACATCAACAAGTGAAATAGGTAATGCAACTAACACAAGCCTTTAAAGGCTTACAATCATCATAGAAATAATAAACCAAGTCTCAAACATGAGAGTCCTCTCTAGAGCTTGCCATCCAAAAGGGTTTAACACAATTTTATTTGTGAAACACCAAGCATGTTTAATTGGGAGGAATAGATGGTGAACATGGAGATGGTGATGGTGGAGGTGTGTTTGTTGATGGTGGTGGAGGTGTTGTGTTTGTTGTTGGTGGTTGATGCAACATGTTTTCAATATGAGAAAACATGTATTGGATCTCATCTCTTAATCCGAACACAATTGTTCGGTTGTGAATGCAACAAAGGTAAGTGTCTCCATGAGCTTCAAGTAAGCTCCATGGGACGGGGTTATAGGTTGGTGGGTTGATAGGAGATGATGAAAAATGTACATCAAGAGGTATTAATGGTGATAATGAGAGAGTGAGTGCAAGAGATGTGTTCTCATTGGTAGGTTGTGATGGTTGATCAATTGTTGGAGGAGATAAGTGGGTGTTGATGTAGTCATTTATGGATGAAGTGGATGGTATGGAGGAAGTGGAGTTTCCATTTGTTGAAGGTGTTTTGGAGGGTGCATTTGGTGCACTAGGAGATGAACATTGAGATGGTGGAGATGGAGTGGTATTGTCTTCATTTGTAAGTTCAATGAAGAGTTGTTTGGGTGGAATGATGACAAGTTTTTGTTTCTTGGCATTGTTTGAGTAGGTGGTTCTTGGTGATGACATGATGATGTTTGATGAATGTTTGAGGATGATGGAATGTGAATTAAACATGCATGGAGATTATATAGTGGGAAAACATGTTTAGAAGTGGAATTAATTTGAATTTGTAATGTTATATTCCAAAATCAGTTTAGTTTTTAAGGGAAATAGGGAAATGGTAGCTGGGACTAGCAAAAGGGGTCACAAGATGCAAAAGAAAACAGTGTAAAAACTGTTCCAGATGGCCGGTCCCCTTAAATGGAGGCCGGTCCCCTTAATTTTAAGGGGGCCGCCCTTTATGATTTAAGGGGGCCGCCCATCTGACGACCCCGAAACCAAAATTTTCAAAAATTTTCTGGAAAAATGTTATGTTCTGTTTTGTATTTGCAGCAAGCTCTATTTGGACATTTCACATTTGTTTTGGTCTATTAGAAAGTATATATGTCATATAGTTATATAAACATTAACTAATCATGCAAACATATATATAGATTAAGAGAAGCATGCATTAAAAAAAATATCAAAGACAATCAAGTTAGCATCCTAAACAAATATCCAAATAACAAGTACCTCCGAATAAACTTCGGACAAATAGCACACAAGAAAAATTAAATATTGTTTAACAAACATAATCCAAGCACATTATTTCTTTTTCTTCCCGAAAATGCCCCTCAAAGTTTTTCCGATAGACTTGAACCCACCTCTAACTTCTTCGTGCAAGCTCTTTTGTCTTCTAAGCATCTCGGTAGTTCGTTCATGAAGCACTTCTTCAGTTTGATCACTTGGAGATGGAGTAGAATACTCGGGATAGTCAAGATCCTCTAAATTGTCAACGAACTCAGAAAACGAAGGGGTACTAGCATCATGGATGTTTTCCTCCTCATCGTCATCATCTTTCCTTGAGGATGATCCATGAAAGCTATGACGACGAGGTTTACCCTTGTCACTTCGAGTTCGTCGAGCTTGTTTTAGAGCGAGAGTATGTAGAGTGGGGTAGATGGACTCATAGATACTATTGTCAAGATCGGGGTAGAACTCGATAACATGACGATAGATACGAGTGAGGAACATTCCATATGGAAGGTTGGCTTTGGGAGTTTTTCTAGCACACTCAATCCGTTTGATAAAGAAGTAGGCCAAATTGTACGGCTTTTCGACAGCTATACAATACAACATGTGAGCAAGGCTAGCCGGGAGATGGTCCCGGTGACCTCCAGTACCAAACGCATTCTCACGAATAAGTTCTACCCAACGCTTCATGTGAGGGCTTAATTCTTTGAGGAGAAGTTGGTATGGAGAGATTTGAACGTTTTTGGATTTTATTTTTCGACTTGTGGTGGCACGATCTATACCAAGGACTTGATGAATTTCGTCGGGATGAGGAATTTCGTCGAGATAGGGACCGAAGGTTGGTCGATAACGATTAAGAGATTCGAGATCCCACTCGTTTGCGAAAACGGCTTGACCTCTAAATGGAATTTGGAGGATATGACCAAATTGTTCGAGAGTTAGGGCGATAAATTCATTTTGAATCATGAAAGAGATGGTGATGAAACCAAGATCATTGGCTTGGACGGTGACTTGGCTATAGAAATCCATTATGAAGCGAGGAATGATAGGTTCATTAATTTCATAAAGACAATTGAAGTTGATGCTTGAAAACAAGCGATTTATGTACTCGGATTGAGCAAAAGCAAGATCTACTACACGTCCCTCATGAACATTTCTATCGTCAATTTGACGATAGATAAGTCCAATGGAAGGAGATGTGGTAGGGAGTTGGGAAACTTTAGGAATGTAGTTTTTAGTGTGAGAAAGATCTTCGGTAGTTGCTTTGGGCATTTTCACCTAAACACATCAACAATACAAAAAGACCAAAATAAATATAAAGAAAGATAAAAGTATATGTTTATTGTTAAGGCTAATGTTGGAACGTAAACATACTTCGTTACTAGTCCTAAGAAGTAGATTACCATGTTCCTTAATATTGTTATTAACTCGTTCTAGATATACTTTATGATGTTTAACAAGTATTTATGGACAAATCCAAACGCCCCTTTAAACATCTTAATATATCATGAAATTTACTAGATTTACATTAGATTGTAAAACTAGCTATTTCTTGCGAGTTTCTTATGCATGTGATTTGTTTTTGAAAAAGATGGTTTGTATTTTTACTTAAAAATGTCATTTTTAGTAATAAACCAAACGCTTCCTTAACTATTGACTTATACCACTAGTATGTCAATATATATATTAATTATATATCTTGACAAGTCCGATTAGTAATTTTTAGGTTTATAATTATAACAAAGTTTTATAAAAATTATAATGACTATGTTTCGATATTATTTGGACATAATCCAAACACCCCTATATTGTGAACCAATATAATTTATCTTAGTCGAAAAATGTAATTTCAAGTATTACAAGTTACAAAAGTATAATGTGATTAGTTTTAACACGTTTTCAAATCATTATTCAACAATGAGTTTACTAAAAATTTTGAAAAGGAGTGTATGACATTTTTCAAAAAATTTTGACATGATAGTTTATAGTAACTAGTTTCTAGTGTTGATTAATCATCCTAATCCTAGGGGAAGCATTTGGTTATGGAGTTTTAAGGCTTAATTCGAAAGAGATTATGAAATTTGACGAATTTTATAAAACATGCATAATCATGAGTATGATCAAATAAGATGAAATTAGATGAAATGTGTTATGAAAAACTTACAATAAGTAATGGTGAATGTGTTAGATGAATTTGCCCTTTGCGAATTAGCCCGAATTATGTGATTTGGAAGTGATTTGAGAGGTTTTTGGGTTTTTGTTTTCGTCACAGCAGAAGCAGTGGAAGGGGTGTATGAAAAAGTGGAGTGTTTGGCAAAAGGAAAAAGAAGAAAAACGGATTTGAACAATCAGATGGCCGGCCCCCTTAAACATTAAGGGGGCCGCCCTACATTTGGCTGCCGGTCCCCTTAAACATTAAGGGGTCCGCCCTCCAAAATTTGATTTTTGTGATTTTGGTTTCTGGAAAGAGCAAAAAATTATTCATATATATGTATTAGATTTATATTTAATCAAAAATACGTTGGAGGGTATTCGCCCGAAAGGAATTACTTGACACCTTTAATAGACAATTTTCCAATTAAATTTTCTTGATCATTTCGGATGAAATTTATCAAGTTGTCAAGTACACGAGAACGTTGTGGAAGGTTCATAAGTATATGTATATATATAAATATATATGTATGTAGTATGGGCTTATAAGACGAGAATAAAGGAAGGAGACGAATGCAACGGAAGCCGGGAGTTTGTTTCATCCATAGATTTTTCGACTCATCTCTCTTCATCAGCATGAGTGTTGTCGAACATTAAAGCTCAATAAGGCAAATGGGGAAAAGAAAAGGTTCGTAAACGAACAATTTCTAGTTCTAGAAAATCAACAAATGAGTTTTCTAGGTTATAAGATCCTAGATATAACTAAGTGTATATATATATCTAGATATAGTATAAGTAAATAAGTATATATATGTATAGAAGTAAAGACTAGAGAGAATAATGAACCAATCAAAATCACATAAAAGCTAGATACTAAACTAAGCATGCATTTGTTTACAAGGAAATAAAAGGAAATGTGTACCTTTCGTCTTCAATGCGTTAAACTTTAAAATCTTCAAAGGAAAGTCCGAACACGAGGTGACATCAAAGATTTCCATGTATGAATGGCGAAAGTTTTCACGTTGGTCCCCATGGTCTCATTTGACCAAAGTTGTTTGTCCCGAACATGTTTTGTATTTGACTTGGGTGCATATATGGTGGAAACATTCCCCATGGATTGAAGTTCCACATTTGTTGATTATTGTTAAAGTTTTGTCTACTTTGGTTTACTCTTGGTTGAGGTGTTTTAGGTCTAGGGTAAGAATTATTTGGTTTCCTAGGTGGTGGTGTTTTAGATCTTGTTTTAGTTTTGGACGATCCTACTTCGGTTTTTAAAGATGGTTTATAAAACGGTTTTATTTGTTCATTACTAGCTAGATGTATTTTCTTATCATTTATGAGTATATACTCAGGATTAGATTTTGAAGGTTTTAGTTCCTTAAGTTCGCTTTCAAATTTAACATTTTTAACTTCACTTGTTGAGGCTTCAGTTGAGTTGAAACCTAGACCGGTTTTATCTCCGGTTATTCTTTGAAAACTTATAATTTTACTAAGTGAGTTACTACTATTTTCAAATTTATCAAGTTTACAAATTTCTTCCTTAAGTTTGTTGTTTTCACTTCTAAGTGCTTGACATGATTTACATTCTTCAAAAGTTTCTTTACCTTTCTCAAGTTGATGTATTTTAATTTTTAGTTCAAGTACTTCATTTTCTAATTGGTTATTTATGTATTTTAGTGATTTGTTTTTAGCCATAACTTGTTGTCCTAGTTTGCACAATCTATTGTATTCACTATCTAAGTCTTTTTCATCTAATGATAAATTTTCATCACTAAAATATTCGGTTTCGGAACGTACCTCACTTGATGTTTTAGCCATGAGACACTTTTCTTCCTTTGTTGTTTCTTTCTCATCTTCATCGCTATCACTCCAGGCACCTCCAACAAACGCTCTTTGATTTTGATCTCTTGTCATCATTGGACATTTTCCAATAAGGTGATTCGGATCACCACACTTGAAACATTTTCTTTCATTCTTGCTATACTTGTCATCATTATTCTTTTGAGATGTTCTTCTTTCATCGTGTGGTTGTCTAACGAATCTTCCTCGCCTTTTGAAGAATTTCTTGAAATCTCTTACGGCCATGGCATATTCTTCGTCTTCGCTTTCGGAAGATGAGCTATCTTCGTTGTTGGATTCCTTTCTAGCTTTCAAGGCGATTGACTTGCTTTGCTCTCGTTTCCCTTTAACCATTTCGGAGTCCTTCTTTATTATAGCTTTGTAGACTTTTAAATTACCAATTAATTCATCAAGTTGTAGCGTTGACAAATTCTTCAATTCTTCAATAGCCATCACTTTAGCTCGCCATTTTGGGTGAAGAGCTCTAAGAAACTTCCTAACATAATTCTTACTAGAGAAATTCTCATCAAGTGCTTTTAAACTTGTGATTATGGTGTTAAATATAGCAAAAGCATTATCAATTGATTCCTCTTCCGGAATCGTGAATTGCTCATATTGTTGAACAAGTAGATCTATTTTGTTATCTTTGACTTGATTATTACCTTGGTGGGTTATTAACAAAGAGTTCCAAATTTCTTTTGTGGTTTCACACATAAAGATCCTTTCGTACTCTTTACGTGGTAGCGCATTGTAAATAACCATTTTTGCTTCATTATTTTTAGCAAGTTTTCTTTTTAAATCATCATTCTGTTTTTCAAAAGGTACGATTTCATCTTTCTTAGTTTCGGGGTTATTTTGAAGAGGTAAAAAATCACCATTGGTAATAATATGCCAAAGATCTAGATCTTTTGATTTCACATAAGTTTCGAATCAATTTTTCCAATATAAAAATCCATCACTTTCAAAAAGTGGTGGTCTTTGCATAGATTGCCCTTCTAAATATTTTTCAGATTCCATAGATCGTTACAAGTTTTAAAATACAATATATTTTAAAGATCTTGCTAGACGTGGCTCCTGATACCAATTGTGGAAAACTAGAAGGGAGGGCTGAATAGTTTTACGTCCTTTTAAATTTATAAACACAAGTTTGTTTTAAAAACTTCGATTCTAGTTTATGTGAATTCAACACTTGCACTATATGAACAATTGTATGGTAACTAACTAACAAAACTAATATAGTAAAGGTAAATAAATAAGTAATGAGAAGAGTTAGAAAGATCAAACCACAACACAAGGATTTATAGTGGTTCGGCTACAAGGACACCTTCCTTGTTCCTACTCCACTCCCCGAGTCACCTACTCGAGAGTTTTCTTCACTATGTCAACAAACTCCCTTTTGGCAAAGAAAACCTTACACACTAATTTACACACCACACAACTTCACAACTTGATCACGCCTTCTACACAACTTCTTCACACCAATATACTACACACCAATCTTCTTCACAACTATCTTCTACACACCAATCTTCTACTTCACACCTATCTTCACAACTATCCTACTTCACTACTTATCAACTTCTATTATCTACACAACTAATCACAATCACAACACAATATTCACAAATGAATATATATATACACTATGTACAACTATTCTTCAACACTTCTTGATCTTGGTTGTAGAGAGAGTGTTCTTCTTTTGCACTTTGGATGAGAATGGATGATTAGGAATTGAATCACTTGAAACAAGGATTAATATACTAATGATCAAAGAGTTTTAGAGGATGTTTTAGAGAGTTATAGATCTGAAAATTTTGTGCAAAAGGTGAGGCAAAAATCCAGGTTTAAGGTGGTATTTATAGGCAAAAGATTCTGACAGAGGAGCGTGGCCGGTCCCCTTAAATCAAGGCGGGCCCCCTTAAAATTAAGGGGACCGCCCCTTATAATTAAGGGGGCCGCCTAGCTGAAACGGCCAGAATCCTTGTCTATTAGTGGGGAAAGTTTATTTGGTGAAAAACTAACTGATTTTGGTTAAAAATTTGAATTCATATATTTAGTATGAATAAAACATTTTTCTTAATTACCAAAAGTGTTTTTCAAAAATATATAATATGTTTATATAATTAAATAAACTTTGTGTTAGTTAATTAAATACCCCTTTGATCATGAGATGTATTAAGCACTTGTTTATCCATACCTTAAGTGATTAAGTTGGATATAGTGATATAAACTAGCTTAATACTTGTTTACGTAGTAATTATACGATTGATGATTTTACATTTTGTGATCGTCAAAATATAGAGATATCGAAAGATATGAATAACGTTTTCACACATTATTTATGTCAACAAGATCCATTGTCAGCTTTTAGGTGACAACTAGCTCTAGTAACTAACTTGATGTTATTACCCGTCGAGGATAAGTCCTTTCGAGATTACTAACTTTTATTGTCTCGTCAATTCCTGGGTTAATTCTGAGTCTAGCTCGCACATGATACAACTTAAAGCCTTTAGACTTCTTATATTTTAATCACTTTTTCATTTTCTCCCCCTCAAAAATAGCATATAAGATGATGTTTTTGACAATCTTTTTAGATTAAAATATACCTTTTTGAGCCTTATGGGGAGATTCACCAAGAACTTTTGATTTAGAACAAAGCATTTTTGTTTTGACAAGTGCTCCCCCTCAACAAGTGATTAGGTCTTATTGAGGTGAAATACTTGTCCTTTTGAGCAGAATTATGAAAATCATAAAACATTTGATTAATTCTACTCAAAAGTAAGAAGCCTTCGCTCCTTATATTAGGATTGAGGCACTGATGCGTACCTCAGGGTCCTTTCTTTACAAGTTCGGGTTGTGCACTGTAATGTGTGCACAAGCCATTATGAAGTATAATATTGACAAATCAAATCAAATTCTTACAACTTTCTACAATTCTGGTCTCTGAAATGTCAACACCGGAAATCCTGGTCTGCCTCCAACATAGCTTTCCAATCTCCGAAACTGATCCCTGCGCTTCAACCGGTTCTCAATCCTTGTAATGAATCTGCGAGCGTCCTTGGCCTAATTGGTATTCCACCTTTTGGATTTACCCAATGCTATGTCATCTAATCTGCTTTTGATTCCATCTCTAACGAACTTCAGGGTTTCATCACAGAACTTCTGGATTTCTGCATAGGCCATGAAGCAGTTACGACCGTTTACACTGCGGTATGTGAACCCAAATGTCGGATGCCTGATCAAGGAGTATTGAGATAGATGTTGAAGGTTGGGGATGTCGAACATATTAGGTTTGGTGAGATTCAGCTTCTTCTGATAACTTTCCACTCCCAGTTGAAGATCTTCTACTCTTTCTCTGATGACTATCTGCCTAATGAAGATTAGGAGAGCTGTGATAAAGGCAAGCTGCATATCTTTGGGCAAGTTGCAAAGCTTTCCTTGAACTTTGAGCAGGTACATATCTTCAATGTCGTTGAGGAGTAGTCGTGGAAAGTCTGACTCGAAAATCTCGTACTCTTTTTCATCAAGTCTTTTGAGTACTAGTTTGCTGAGGAAGGGGTACCCAAAGTGAGTGACAGTCGAAATGAACTGAATCGAGACTATCTTCAAATTACTTGTCACATTACCCATCGTCTGATTGAGTCTGCTGCTTCGATAGTACTGTGCCCGGTTATCTGGCCAATGATGTATACCGTAGAGTGCGTTCCGGTCATAGTCAACAACTTTATCGATGATCAAGGTAGAGGCTTCTTCTTCGATGGCATTGTTGAGGTATCTAGCTGCAGGGAGAAAGGCAAGTGATGTAACGTACTTCTTCTCAATCTTGCTGCCGAGTTGCAGAAATTCCAAGTCGTTGTTGAAGAAGAACTTGTAAGGGATCTTAGGTTCCTTAGGCTTCCCAATCATCGGCAGTGGTTTGGACCAGTCAGTTATGTATGGTGCGGTTTTCCTTATGACCGGATCGACGTAAGATTCAGGATTGATCCAGTCAATATTGCTTGACATAGCTCGAGCAATATTTTCTAGATGGTACTCAAGTTCGATGGAGTTAGCAAACCGATCTTTCAGAAGATTGAACGCATCATTCTTGATTCTTCGTAGCACCTTCTTGTTCATCTTTTTCATGTGAAACTTATGCTGAATCAACTGAGCGTATTCCACTGTTCGACCATCGAGAGGTTCTTGATTGTCTGCAAGTGGCGGTTGCGAATTAATCATCTTGTCAAACCAGGAGTAATCGGCAGTTTTGTCTTGGTCTAGCCATTTGAGAACGGTTTTCGGTTTCTTGGGTTCTGTGCCTTTTGAAGAGGTGTCCTGTTTGTACTGATGATGTTTTCGTTTCCTTTCTTTCTTCTTCTTAGATAACGGTTCTGGTACTTCATCGGGTTGAGGAATCTCGTCTCCGCCTGTGTATACAAAGTGGTCATGGGCTTTAGGAGCGGAACCAGATGCCTTGGGTTGTTGTGAAGATGTTGTTGTAGTTGGAGGGATGACCAGTGCTTTTGGTTGAGATGAGGGTCCTTCGGCTTGCTTTTGTTTCTTTGCCTGAGAGTTAGGATCCTGATCTTCATCATCTCTTGGATGTTTTAGTTTATCGGCCTCAGTGCTGCAGGTCTCTTTTGTCATCTTGGCTTTCAAAGCTTCTAGTACTTTAGCTTCTTCAGGTGACAATGTGAACTTACTTGCTAATTTGTCTAAGAGCTGGGTTTCTAATTCGTCCATTGATAACCCCGGTTGTGGTAAAGTTGATTTGTCAGCTCGAAGAGTAAACGTGGTAGATTGGATCACTTTCTTGGTTGCTTGCTCTGCGAATTTGGTGAGTTCATCTCTCATAGGTGCCAGCAACTCTTTTAGTTCAACAACTAAGTGTTGTTCCATGTACTGATGTGCTTGAGCTGCTAGTGTGGCTTCCAAGTTTTCTTGCACATCCTTTGCTAAGAAGGTGTCAACCTTTTCTTGCAGCTCCTGGACATTCGTATTAAGCTTCGTCAATTCAGCAACTTGGCTTGCTAGTGATGCAACCTGATCTTCCAATTTACTTTTCTTCTTATCATGAACTCTTCTAAAAGCTTTCTTTATCAACTTGGATGCAGCAGAGGCTTTGGTACTTGCGGGTTTCTTGATTGATTCGTCATGGGTAGATTCGGATGCTGGAGGTGATGATTGTGAAGATTCAATGTTGGTGGTTACTTCCTTGTCATCTCCTCTTTGTGATTCGGGTTGTTCAACATTCTTAACTTTGGCTGCTTCCTCTTTTAATCTCTGTTCTTCAGCCAGTCTGTCAGCCTCGACCTTAAGCTTTTGTTCATCAGCTAGCTTGGTGTGACACCCCCAAAATTTTACAACGCAGCGGAATACCAATTTGGGTGTCACTTCCTAGTTAAAACACACAAGTTACATAAAACGACCTCAAAAGAGACGTTTAATAAAATGTCACATTCGATTTGATAAATCAGAGTACAAAGGTCCCAACAATTTATATTTAAAACTTAAGTTACAAGAGTTCAAAAATGACTCATTTGCATATTTAAAGAAAATAATTATCGAATGTGAAAAAAAAACAAGTCCTTCAATGTTTGATATCCACGCGACTCCGATTGCTCCCAATCCTCAGCTAGCAAATAATACCTGAGAAAATACATGCTAAAAAGTCAACATAAAGTTGAGTGAATTCATAGAGTTTAATAAGTAAGCAGTTGAATACAAGCATTATTTATCGGGCGACAAGTATTGCAATTACATGTCGGTTTATCTGATTATAGTATAGAGCTCATGACATCGAACCTTAACCTAGTTTTAATAGTTGCCCCGGCAGGGTAATATTTGCCACTTACCACAACCTCTCAATATTATGTGACCGTTAAAAGGTGAGCGCTACTCACTCGGCCAGGCTGGTCAATGCCCAATATGCATATTCATAATACTAGCGTTCATACAAAAATGATTAACGATTCATGATGGGGACTTAATTGGCAAGAATTACTCAAGTGACTATAATCATGTAATCGGGTCCAGCATACCAAAAACTACTTGTATTCAGTTTATAAAATTAGCATGTATCCCCCTCGCGTGTAACAATTCGCATTTTCAGATTAATTACTATTCCCGGCAGGTCACCCAAGCCTGTACTACTCTCGCATGAGCACGCTTAACCGTATGGGCGATTAACCATTAGACCACAAAACGCGTTTCTAAGACAATTTGAGTTTTCAACTTATTAGAAAAAGTCAACATATTTTTCCCTCCTCCTTTGACCAAAAATCCTTCTTTGATTTTATAAGTCATTCCTTGATTTTTAGGCTTGCGGTTTTAGGTCTAAAAGACATTTAACACCAACCGACACTAGACTGAGCCCAGCCTAGACATTATAAGTCATTTTAAGTCATTATTATCCTATTAGAAAAGTTACATTTTACTTTTCTCAATTTTACGCAACTTTCGTACGTTTTACAAATTACGCGTTTTAGACCCGTGTTTCCAGTTTTTAGCAGGGTTTTAGCACCCGATAGAACCTACCACTCATTTTATATTTTATTATGGACTATATTGACATGTTTAACCATATTTATAAGTTTCATATTTTTAGGATACCCGGTTTTACGTTTTGAGGCTTAATCATTTACGGTTAGCGATTTACGGAGTCAAAACTAGCTACATACTTAGGATAATACCATCAAAAGTCCACACCTTGTTCTCCAAGTTCTTCAAACCGCCACTAAGGGGGGGCATTCACACTTGTGGCATCATCTCATGACTTTAGCCATTGGATCATTTTTATTTACAACTTTGTCTCCAAGTTTAGGTAGTTTCCTAGCCACCTTCCTAACCTCCTCATTCATAGTATAAATAGAAAGCTCATCTCCTTCCTTTCTTCACCACAAAAACGCCACAACATAAATTCATAGCACCATGATTCTTTGATCTTCAATATACAAGTTACATTACAAAGTTCAAGGTCTTAGTATTCTCTACCTAGTTCTTAAGTTTGTTTGGTGATTCCATGGTTGAATTAGGAGCTACACAAGGTTACTAGGGCTGAAGTTAATGGGTTTTCACAAGGTCTATATCAAGTCTATCAATGGTTACAAGAGTTATGGTGAAGGGTTTACAAGCTTAGGTTTAGTGTCCTAGTTCTATACTTGACTTCCTTTCTTTAGAAAGCCAAAAGTTGTAAGCAAACCCTTATACACTTTCTTGCTCAATATCATTTCATGCTTATTATGTTTCTTTCATGCTATATATGGTCTTTGTATTGTGTTCATGATGTTTAAAAATGGATAAAACAAGTATTGGTATACATATGTTAACTTATGACAAGCAAACAAGCAAACTAGTGATTTTTATGGAAAACCACGACCACAATAGTATAACTTTGATATTTGACATTTACTTACTGTTAAAGAGGACTTAACAAGGAAAACATAGCAATTTGAATCACCCAAAACGAGTACACGAGTCAAAAGTTATGACCATAAGAAGTTAGCGACACCAAAACGCCGAAACTGCCCATAACCTCCTGTTTGCATTCTGCCAATTTGAAAGTCCCACTTCTGGTCCGATTCATCAAAAAGTTAAAACACGAAAGTTGTCCGGAACGACGTTTTCGTTCAGGAACAAAGAAGCTCGAGACCTGAAAATGCTTTCTGAGTGATAAATTTCTTCAAATTCTTAACAGCCCATTTTTAGACCAAAGTTACTATATAATCATTATAATTAGATGAGACCAAGAGGTCTAATGACCTAAAGCCGAGACCACAACCATGGCTAAAGCCAAGGTTGAGTCTCAAGATCATGGTAACAATGACCAAGGTCACGGCAAAGCTACGGCTAAAGACCATATAACTATTAAAGATCAAAAAGCTTATATATATATATGTTATCAAATACTACAATAGTAGGGAGCCTCATGTGAGGAGTTCATTGAGTAAGCCGTCGAGACGAGTTGTGGATTTACGAGTTAAAGTGTCCTGGCTCCTCGAACGTTTACTCCATGACTTCTGAATTATGTCGGCCCGAATGGTAGTAAGAGATATACAACTTATACATGTTTCATAGACCACTTATATTCAACGACTTACACTATATACTAAGTACTACATCATGAACATTATGCAAGACATATATGGGCAATTCTTCGTATTCTTAGACGTTACTCCAAACCTAAGTCGCAACGTTCTATTATAGGCTGCTCTTAGAGACTTTCGCGATTCGACTACCACTTTCATTTCTCATTACATAAGCTTAAGGTGAGTCATAGCCCCTACTTTTTCATACTTGTTTTAACTCTTTGGGGGGGATACATGCACAACTACTTGCTTACTTGTACAAATACTTGATCGCATTATACTTGATTGTTTTATACTTGATTGTCTTATACTTGATCGCATTATACTTGATTTCATACATACATGATTGTGTTATACTTAACTGCGTTATACTTGATTGTGTTACTGCCAGTGGCTCCAGATTAAGTTGCTGGATGACCATTGAGACTTCCGGTGGCTCCAAATTAAGACCTTGGATGACCATTGAGGCTATTGATACATCCTAACATTTGCGAATGTTGGATACATCATAAACGTGAGGTCTTCGGAGATGAAGAGTAGACTCACGACTAATTGCTTAATTGTTTTGATGAACTTATACATGTCTTAATCATATTATATTGTAGCAGTGGGTTGTGAACACACAGGTTACAAGTCTCTTATGGCGGGACTTGTAACTGAGTGGATTCACGATGCCTTTGCTGTGTGAACATTCTTTTAAGGCTTTTCAACTATTTTAAGACAAACTCTATGAACTCACCAACCATTGTGTTGACACTTTAGCATGTTATCTCAGGTTAGTAAGGCGATAGCTAGTGCGAGGAACTTAGAGTCAAGCTGCATATTCTGAAGACTTACGCTTTTATCATTTACCATTCAAAACAATTGTATACATTTATGTATCATACTTTGAAATCTCATGTTTGTAACTTTGAATTCATTAATCGAATGGTAACTTTTCAAAACGTCTCATTTAGAGTTCGTTTTCTATAACTTGTACTTTGTATTATGAAGTAGCACCCCTGTGACACAGTCTTCCGCTGCGGTATTTTGGGGGTGTTACAGATTGGTACCAGAGCCTTGGTTATAGAGAACTAGGTTGCATTTAGTGCCTAGACTATAACTGCTATATACGTTGGGACCTTCCTCTTTATTTGCCTTACACACAATACATACACATATGCTTTTTGGTTAGAGGTTTGCTTAGTTCCACGCTGTTAGATGATGTGACTTTAGTATTATAAGGAGCCCCAGAGATTCGTCAAGTCATTAAAAACATGGAGCTCAGTAATAACTAATTAGTTAACTTGATCTTGTGACAGTTCTTGTTTGATTAGACACAAGATTTGAGTTAAATAATATTATTGCTTAGCTTTAAGGATGTGATGACTTGATTATCTTACTATCGGCCTCAGAAGGCGGATTTTGTGCCGGAAATTCTTAAGTAGGATGATTTAGAATCTCCTTATTTAAATGGATTGGGACGCCTCTTCAGTTAAATAAAGAAATTGTAAATCACCGAACCATAAGTTTATGAGACCTTACTTACATAAATTTGGACGCTTCTTTATGTAAGTAATGTGTTATAAATAAGTGGGCTTAATTGTAGCCGATACAACTCCTTAACCAGAATCTTAGACGAATCAGAGTGAACACCACTATATTAGAGATCCCGAATTCTCTTAGACACACCATAAGTAGTTAACATCAACTAAACTTCGGGACGAAGTTTCCTGAAGGGGTAGAGACTGTAACAATTCGCATTTTCAGATTAATTACTATTCCCGGCAGGTCACCCAAGCCTGTACTACTCTCGCATGAGCACGCTTAACCGTATGGGCGATTAACCATTAGACCACAAAACGCGTTTCTAAGACAATTTGAGTTTTCAACTTATTAGAAAAAGTCAACATATTTTTCCCTCCTCCTTTGACCAAAAATCCTTCTTTGATTTTATAAGTCATTCCTTGATTTTTAGGCTTGCGGTTTTAGGTCTAAAAGACATTTAACACCAACCGACACTAGACTGAGCCCAGCCTAGACATTATAAGTCATTTTAAGTCATTATTATCCTATTAGAAAAGTTACATTTTACTTTTCTCAATTTTACGCAACTTTCGTACGTTTTACAAATTACGCGTTTTAGACCCGTGTTTCCAGTTTTTAGCAGGGTTTTAGCACCCGATAGAACCTACCACTCATTTTATATTTTATTATGGACTATATTGACATGTTTAACCATATTTATAAGTTTCATATTTTTAGGATACCCGGTTTTACGTTTTGAGGCTTAATCATTTACGGTTAGCGATTTACGGAGTCAAAACTAGCTACATACTTAGGATAATACCATCAAAAGTCCACACCTTGTTCTCCAAGTTCTTCAAACCGCCACTAAGGGGGGGCATTCACACTTGTGGCATCATCTCATGACTTTAGCCATTGGATCATTTTTATTTACAACTTTGTCTCCAAGTTTAGGTAGTTTCCTAGCCACCTTCCTAACCTCCTCATTCATAGTATAAATAGAAAGCTCATCTCCTTCCTTTCTTCACCACAAAAACGCCACAACATAAATTCATAGCACCATGATTCTTTGATCTTCAATATACAAGTTACATTACAAAGTTCAAGGTCTTAGTATTCTCTACCTAGTTCTTAAGTTTGTTTGGTGATTCCATGGTTGAATTAGGAGCTACACAAGGTTACTAGGGCTGAAGTTAATGGGTTTTCACAAGGTCTATATCAAGTCTATCAATGGTTACAAGAGTTATGGTGAAGGGTTTACAAGCTTAGGTTTAGTGTCCTAGTTCTATACTTGACTTCCTTTCTTTAGAAAGCCAAAAGTTGTAAGCAAACCCTTATACACTTTCTTGCTCAATATCATTTCATGCTTATTATGTTTCTTTCATGCTATATATGGTCTTTGTATTGTGTTCATGATGTTTAAAAATGGATAAAACAAGTATTGGTATACATATGTTAACTTATGACAAGCAAACAAGCAAACTAGTGATTTTTATGGAAAACCACGACCACAATAGTATAACTTTGATATTTGACATTTACTTACTGTTAAAGAGGACTTAACAAGGAAAACATAGCAATTTGAATCACCCAAAACGAGTACACGAGTCAAAAGTTATGACCATAAGAAGTTAGCGACACCAAAACGCCGAAACTGCCCATAACCTCCTGTTTGCATTCTGCCAATTTGAAAGTCCCACTTCTGGTCCGATTCATCAAAAAGTTAAAACACGAAAGTTGTCCGGAACGACGTTTTCGTTCAGGAACAAAGAAGCTCGAGACCTGAAAATGCTTTCTGAGTGATAAATTTCTTCAAATTCTTAACAGCCCATTTTTAGACCAAAGTTACTATATAATCATTATAATTAGATGAGACCAAGAGGTCTAATGACCTAAAGCCGAGACCACAACCATGGCTAAAGCCAAGGTTGAGTCTCAAGATCATGGTAACAATGACCAAGGTCACGGCAAAGCTACGGCTAAAGACCATATAACTATTAAAGATCAAAAAGCTTATATATATATATGTTATCAAATACTACAATAGTAGGGAGCCTCATGTGAGGAGTTCATTGAGTAAGCCGTCGAGACGAGTTGTGGATTTACGAGTTAAAGTGTCCTGGCTCCTCGAACGTTTACTCCATGACTTCTGAATTATGTCGGCCCGAATGGTAGTAAGAGATATACAACTTATACATGTTTCATAGACCACTTATATTCAACGACTTACACTATATACTAAGTACTACATCATGAACATTATGCAAGACATATATGGGCAATTCTTCGTATTCTTAGACGTTACTCCAAACCTAAGTCGCAACGTTCTATTATAGGCTGCTCTTAGAGACTTTCGCGATTCGACTACCACTTTCATTTCTCATTACATAAGCTTAAGGTGAGTCATAGCCCCTACTTTTTCATACTTGTTTTAACTCTTTGGGGGGGATACATGCACAACTACTTGCTTACTTGTACAAATACTTGATCGCATTATACTTGATTGTTTTATACTTGATTGTCTTATACTTGATCGCATTATACTTGATTTCATACATACATGATTGTGTTATACTTAACTGCGTTATACTTGATTGTGTTACTGCCAGTGGCTCCAGATTAAGTTGCTGGATGACCATTGAGACTTCCGGTGGCTCCAAATTAAGACCTTGGATGACCATTGAGGCTATTGATACATCCTAACATTTGCGAATGTTGGATACATCATAAACGTGAGGTCTTCGGAGATGAAGAGTAGACTCACGACTAATTGCTTAATTGTTTTGATGAACTTATACATGTCTTAATCATATTATATTGTAGCAGTGGGTTGTGAACACACAGGTTACAAGTCTCTTATGGCGGGACTTGTAACTGAGTGGATTCACGATGCCTTTGCTGTGTGAACATTCTTTTAAGGCTTTTCAACTATTTTAAGACAAACTCTATGAACTCACCAACCATTGTGTTGACACTTTAGCATGTTATCTCAGGTTAGTAAGGCGATAGCTAGTGCGAGGAACTTAGAGTCAAGCTGCATATTCTGAAGACTTACGCTTTTATCATTTATCATTCAAAACAATTGTATACATTTATGTATCATACTTTGAAATCTCATGTTTGTAACTTTGAATTCATTAATCGAATGGTAACTTTTCAAAACGTCTCATTTAGAGTTCGTTTTCTATAACTTGTACTTTGTATTATGAAGTAGCACCCCTGTGACACAGTCTTCCGCTGCGGTATTTTGGGGGTGTTACATCGCGAGGTTTATAAAACATTTAAGTAAGTAAAGGCGAGGCTATGAACTCACCTTAAAGCAAGGAAAATAGCGATGAACAAGCGAACGAAGGAAATAGTCGCAAAAGCTCTACGATGAACCTAATTAATATACGTTGTCTTAGTTTATGAAAATAGATATCGATGTACTTTTGATTATATAAACTATGATCTTACTTAAGCTTGGTACAATACTCCTAGATACATAAAAAGGTTTTAGTTACTTACTTACAATTTATCCAAAAGTATGACTTGTAAGTTATATAAGTATGAAACTTATATTTACCCTAGGTTCAATTATGATGTAAAGGTTCAAATTAACTCTAAGGTTCAAATTAGTCCATGGGTCAAATTTTGGGTCAAAAAGGTCACATTAGACCTAAGGGTTCAAAATATACTAGGTGATTCAAAATTGTTTTAAAAGGTCCAATTTTTAAAGTGTATAACACTTATATACTTTTTATAACTAGTGCTGATGGAATTTTTATTAACTTGCCTATGTTTAGAAAATCGCCATTTGCAAACCGTAAATCCTCAAGTCTCGTTCTTTATATCCCCGGAAAGGTCTATTTCTGTACTAACGAGATTTGTAGGTCCCACTTGGCCAAAAATTACATAACCTTAGTAAAACAGTCCATTTACCCAAACTATCAATCCATTCAGCTTTCAAATTTTCAATGGTCTCACGAAAAGTGCGATATCTAGAGTTTTACTAACCCGATTCATTCCCCGTTTTCGGATACGTTTAAGTTAAGATGTCCTCTAAAACTTTTATTCTTTGAGTAACAGAGGGTTCAATACAAAAAAAATGACTTTTTCACGTTTTAAATCTGTTACTCAGATTGTGACTAGTTTCACCAAAATAATTTTAGTTTAATCATCGTAAGGAGTTATTCGACGAAATACCCGTCAAAATGACCACAAGACATAGGGCTACAACTCTATATTTTTAGTTTATGTCCATTGTCTATAGATTAGTACAGTTTAATACTTTTGTACACGGATCAAAAATAAAACAGTTTCATGTTTTGCCTTTCTTTGGTTTTTAAGGTTTTCTAACTTAAGTACCAAGCTTAACTAAGCATTATAACTTAAATAATGTTCAAATACATCAAGATAGTGAATAAATGAAAGTATAAAAATATGAAAAATATAACTTGAAGCTTACAAGTGAAATGATGAGGTTTAAGGTAACAAGGTTCCTAATACTTCCTAGTTTTTATTTCAAAACTAGAGCAAGAAGTAAACTAGGGTTGATATACTTGATAAAAATCTTGATCTCCTCCCTATTGTTGTTGTGTTTGCCGTCCACCACAAAAGAGAGAAAGAAAAAAATGTAGAGCTAGTTGTAATGTAAAAAAAATGAACTCAATATTCTAGTTGTTGATATATAATATTTATTAGACAACCAAGTACTAACAATAATAATTGAGATAGGAAATTGTCAATGTTGTAAGTTGATTGGCATGGGGAGGGGCGTGGGTTTTGGTGAGTTGGGTATGAGAGTGTAAGAGTTTAGGTAGTTAGTGTAGTTATTATTAGTTTTAGGGGGTACCGGGTACCGAGTTTGCTAGAAATAAAATTTAACGGTACTAAATAAGGTGTTAAAACTTGTGAAAATATTAAAACTAGTTTTCATGATGAATTTTTGAAATATAGATGAGTGATGAGATTATCGGAGGATTTATTTGAGGTTAAAACGTGAAACACTAAATTAAACCGCGCGATAAAAATAAAAGTGGACGTAAACTATAAAAATTAAATGACAAGTATAAAACTCACTTGTAATGAAAATAGGTTAAAATACATAAAACATGAAAAATTATTATAGTATAAGGTTGGTTCACGTTGTTAAAACCATAAAATGTAAATTTAAATCGCGTAAAATGTAAAAGGTGCAAAGTTTTCGTAAAAAATGGAAAAAGTAATTATGACTTTTAAAATAGAATTGTAAGGAACCAAAAGTGCATAAAAATGTAAAGTAGACATAGTATAGTAGTGATTGAATAAATTGAACACGTTATGACGTACGCGGATAACTTCTGACGAAGTTAATTATTAAAAAAAATAGAATAGTTAAATAAATAATAAAAATATTAAAATTAATGACATGAAATTTTAGAAATGTCACAGCACGTACCCCTTAAGAGAGCGACGTCCCGGCGCTCAGTTCTTCTTAATCATTTTTGGTCGTTTTAAAGATTTTTGGGATGGAAGCATGTATAAAAACCATGTTGAAACTCGGGTTTGTGGTTGTGATTGTAGAATGTCTATTTTCAAATTTTTATGAATCATCAGTTGAAACGAAGTTTAAATAAGTCATATCCTCAAAACGTGATTAAAATATGATGTATAAAAAGTGTAATTTGAAATATAGGGCATGGTGTCATTATAAATATTGGTTATGATTTTTACAAAAGAGGGTGGTTAGAACCGACTCTTTAACATAAGAAGGTCATTTTGGTAATTTAAACACTTGTGAAGTATTTGTAAAATTTTCATAAAGACGCATAAATTTTTTATAGAAGCCCATGGAGGTGCTTAATGCATTTTGTGCTCGGGATTTTTTGACAAAGTATCAAGATATCAACGAAGATAGAACAAGTAATAGAAATCACCTAATGTGTAAGCAATGGTATGAGGGAATGAATAGAATGTCATGAGGGTTCTTAAAGGAAAGGATAAAGTAAAAGTGTTGGTGATAAGACAATGGGAGGTAAGGAATTTATCAAGTCGTCAATTCGTGGAAGCGAATAATAGTACATTACTATTAGCTTATCAAGCTCGTGGTGGTTGATACAAAATCGGAAAAATCAACGTAACAAATTACGAGTCGAGAGGAGTTCATAGCCCAAAGAATGATTCGTACACACGCTATGGTAGATACACATAAGCCCACTCATTCATAACTCGTCACTTACATAAAGAGGCGTCCCGATCCATGTAAGTGAAGATTTATGAATTTATGGTTCGGCGGTTTATAATTTCCTTATTCAAATGAAGAAGCGTCCCAATTCATTTCAATAAGATGATTATAAATCATCCTACTTAAGTATGTCCATCACAAAATAGAATACACAACAAGATTAAGTGCTACAATAAATAAAAGGATGTCTAACTAACGACATGATTCAAAGGCATGAGAAGAATGTTCAAACTCAGAGGTGAATAATAAAATAGCTAGTGGAATTGACAAAGTACACCGAATGTCAATATCATCAAAAGGAAATAAAGTAAAGTAGCGAAAATGTTTCAGAGATCGCCACATCGTTCATAAGAGGTTAAAGTAAACGAGTAATTTTGTTTATAGATGATGGTAAAGTAGTTTGTAAGAGAGTGGAAAGCATTGTATTAAGATTTTAGCGAAAATGGTTTAAAAGATGGTAGTAAACTAGTTTTACAAGGTAATTTACCAAATAATTTGTAAAGGGGTGACAAAATAGTCAATTATGAACTAGTCAGAGCTAAAATAGTGGTGAATCATGTTATTAGTTTGTAAGGTAGTAGTGGGGTAATTTATTGACATGGTGCTATAGAGACTGAGTGTAAAGAGTCGGATAAAACGTTTATAATAAATATCCTTATACAAATAAAAAGTAACGCTCTTGTAAATAGGTATAAATAGTCAAGAGAAAATCAAGTGTATATAGATAGTCTTCTATACAATTTGTATCAATTTGAAAAAAAAAAAAAAAAAAAAATGCAGAAATGCTCAGGAAACATAAGTTTACGGGGAGTAAAAAAATCAAGAGGAATTGATAAATTGTAACGAGTTTCGCCGTTAGATGTAATGATAGTATATAAGGTTATGAAAGAGTTTATAGACCATTGTAATCACCTACAATGTCTGACAAATAAAAGAAACCATTGTGCAACTTACAATGTTAATGAAGTAAATGAGACCATTGTGTAACCCACAATGTCTTAAAAAAAAAAATTTCATAGATCACAAGAATGTAAGAGTAGGCATGAGAGAGCAAAATCATGACTAGGGGATATATTCATTAGTCATATAATAGAAGTATTGATGCAAAATAGAGCATATAAGTTACCTGGGAGCAAGCGTGCGCGGATATCGAACAATGGTGAAAGACTAAAAAAAAAATTTTGAAAATCAGTTATAGTTTAGGTTTTGAAAACGACCTAATTCGCTATAACTAATGCTCTGGTACCATTCTGTGACACCCCCAAAATTTTACAACGCAGCGGAATACCAATTTGGGTGTCACTTCCTAGTTAAAACACACAAGTTACATAAAACGACCTCAAAAGAGACGTTTAATAAAATGTCACATTCGATTTGATAAATCAGAGTACAAAGGTCCCAACAATTTATATTTAAAACTTAAGTTACAAGAGTTCAAAAATGACTCATTTGCATATTTAAAGAAAATAATTATCGAATGTGAAAAAAAAAACAAGTCCTTCAATGTTTGATATCCACGCGACTCCGATTGCTCCCAATGCTCAGCTAGCAAATAATACCTGAGAAAATACATGCTAAAAAGTCAACATAAAGTTGAGTGAATTCATAGAGTTTAATAAGTAAGCAGTTGAATACAAGCATTATTTATCGGGCGACAAGTATTGCAATTACATGTCGGTTTATCTGATTATAGTATAGAGCTCATGACATCGAACCTTAACCTAGTTTTAATAGTTGCCCCGGCAGGGTAATATTTGCAATTTACCACAACCTCTCAATATTATGTGACCGTTAAAAGGTGAGCGCTACTCACTCGGCCAGGCTGGTCAATGCCCAATATGCATATTCATAATACTAGCGTTCATACAAAAATGATTAACGATTCATGATGGGGACTTAATTGGCAAGAATTACTCAAGTGACTATAATCATGTAATCGGGTCCAGCATACCAAAAACTACTTGTATTCAGTTTATAAAATTAGCATGTATCCCCCTCGCGAGGTTTATAAAACATTTACGTAAGTAAAGGCGAGGCTATGAACTCACCTTAAAGCAAGGAAAATAGCGATGAACAAGCGAACGAAGGAAATAGTCGCAAAAGCTCTACGATGAACCTAATTAATATACGTTGTCTTAGTTTATAAAAATAGATATCGATGTACTTTTGATTATATAAACTATGATCTTACTTAAGCTTGGTACAATACTCCTAGATACATAAAAAGGTTTTAGTTACTTACTTACAATTTATCCAAAAGTATGACTTGTAAGTTATATAAGTATGAAACTTATATTTACCCTAGGTTCAATTATGATGTAAAGGTTCAAATTAACTCTAAGGTTCAAATTAGTCCATGGGTCAAATTTTGGGTCAAAAAGGTCACATTAGACCTAAGGGTTCAAAATATACTAGGTGTTTCAAAATTGTTTTAAAAGGTCCAATTCTTAAAGTGTATAACACTTATATACTTTTTATAACTAGTGCTGATGGAATTTTTATTAACTTGCCTATGTTTAGAAAATCGCCATTTGCAAACCGTAAATCCTCAAGTCTCGTTCTTTATATCCCCGGAAAGGTCTATTTCTGTACTAACGAGATTTGTAGGTCCCACTTGGCCAAAAATTACATAACCTTAGTAAAACAGTCCATTTACCCAAACTATCAATCCATTCAGCTTTCAAATTTTCAATGGTCTCACGAAAAGTACGATATCTAGAGTTTTACTAACCCGATTCATTCCCCGTTTTCGGACACGTTTAAGTTAAGATGTCCTCTAAAACTTTTATTCTTTGAGTAACAGAGGGTTCAATACAAAAAAAATGACTTTTTCATGTTTTAAATCTGTTACTCAGATTGTGACTAGTTTCACCAAAATAATTTTAGTTTAATCATCGTAAGGAGTTATTCGACGAAATACCCGTCAAAATGACCACAAGACATAGGGCTACAACTCTATATTTTTAGTTTATGTCCATTGTCTATAGATTAGTACAGTTTAATACTTTTGTACACGGATCAAAAATAAAACAGTTTCATGTTTTGCCTTTCTTTGGTTTTTAAGGTTTTCTAACTTAAGTACCAAGCTTAACTAAGCATTATAACTTATATAATGTTCAAATACATCAAGATAGTGAATAAATGAAAGTATAAAAATATGAAAAATATAACTTGAAGCTTACAAGTGAAATGATGAGGTTTAAGGTAACAAGGTTCCTAATACTTCCTAGTTTTTATTTCAAAACTAGAGCAAGAAGTAAACTAGGGTTGATATACTTGATAAAAATCTTGATCTCCTCCCTATTGTTGTTGTGTTTGCCGTCCACCACAAAAGAGAGAAAGAAAAAAATGTAGAGCTAGTTGTAATGTAAAAAAAATGAACTCAATATTCTAGTTGTTGATATATAATATTTATTAGACAACCAAGTACTAACAATAATAATTGAGATAGGAAATTGTCAATGTTGTAAGTTGATTGGCATGGGGAGGGGCGTGGGTTTTGGTGAGTTGGGTGTGAGAGTGTAAGAGTTTAGGTAGTTAGTGTAGTTATTATTAGTTTTAGGGGGTACAGGGTACCGAGTTTGCTAGAAATAAAATTTAACGGTACTAAATAAGGTGTTAAAACTTGTGAAAATATTAAAACTAGTTTTCATGATGAATTTTTGAAATATAGATGAGTGATGAGATTATCGGAGGATTTATTTGAGGTTAAAACGTGAAACACTAAATTAAACCGCGCGATAAAAATAAAAGTGGACGTAAACTATAAAAATTAAATGACAAGTATAAAACTCACTTGTAATGAAAATAGGTTAAAATACATAAAACATGAAAAATTATTATAGTCTAAGGTTGGTTCACGTTGTTAAAACCATAAAATGTAAATTTAAATCGCGTAAAATGTAAAAGGTGCAAAGTTTTCGTAAAAAATGGAAAAAGTAATTATGACTTTTAAAATAGAATTGTAAGGAACCAAAAGTGCATAAAAATGTAAAGTAGACATAGTATAGTAGTGATTGAATAAATTGAACGCGTTATGACGTACGCGGATAACTTCTGACGAAGTTAATTATTAAAAAAAATAGAATAGTTAAATAAATAATAAAAATATTAAAATTAATGACATGAAATTTTAGAAATGTCACACTTGGCTTCTTCTTCTTTTCTTAACTTATCTTCTGCCAGCTTAGCTGCCTCTTCAGCCTTTCTGCTTTCCTCCATACGAATTGTTTCTTCCAATTTGGCTTGTGCTAGCTCCTCAAGCCTAGCCTCTTCAGCTTGTTTTTTCTTTAATTCTTCTTCTTGAGCCCTTTCTCTGAGCTCCATTTCTTCCATAGTCAACAGATATGGAGTATCAGTATCCATGTGATCCTCCTCTTCCTCTTCTCCTGTTGCGGAAGCATTGAGCATTTCTACGTCTGTGGGTGATACTGTGGGGGAGTCGTAGACAATCAAATCAGCATTGGTTCCTGTAGTAGGTTCAGGAATACTGCTAGATCCGCCAGCTTCATTAGTTTGAGAGAACACAGGAGGTGGAGGTTGATCAGCTTGAAATGCATCTATCTTGCTGTGGAGGAGACCCAGCTTGAGAGCTCTTTCATTTTCTTCTTCTACTGAAAGGCATCTGTTTGAGTGAGCAGACTCTTGTTCAGCAGTCATAGGTTCCTTCAGCTTCTCTTTCCTGATCCTTTCTTCTTCCAATTTTGTCTCTACTTCAGTGAATGGTCTTTGATTGAGATCTGCTTGGTATTCAGCATTATCAGCAAATTCATCAATGTTTTTCTCCCAATCTTTGAACGTCAAGTCTTTATCATCAATATCTTCAAGGTTAACATTCTCGTTGATATTGGCACAGGCTTCCCTATAAACTGGACCTTCGTCGGATTCGGTTTCTGAGTCAGACGGTTTTGGAGAAGGTGGTTGTGTGGGTTCAGGAGTGGATGCTGGTTTCTTGACAGGAATTCTTATCTTGAGTGTACCCCTCTTCTTTCGTGACCATATGTATCGAGTTTTAGTTACACTTAATCATGTTTCCATGGTTTAGTGTGACCATATATGACATTTGGTCACACTCTTCAAGTGTGTGACATATATTTGTCACTCATAAATTCATATCATGACTAACACTACAAACTGAATTTTTAGTTGTCACACATTTCAAATTCATATGTGGCTAACTATTCAGCAAAGAATAGCAGTCACGTTTAAATAATGTGTGACAAACTTGACTATATAATTTAGCCACATACACAATTACTTCATGTGACCATATATCTATTTTGGTCACACTCTTCAATTGTGTGACATGTATTTGTCACATATATATATTTGTAGTGTGACTAATGCTTAAAGCTAATTTGTATCGGTCACACGTCCCAAATTAAAAGTGACTAAATGATCGAAAAATATTTACCAGTTACCCTCTAGTCACATAAATACACAAATGTGTGACATATATCTTTCGAAATGGTCACACAAGTCGGATAGAGTGTGGTTGTTTATTTTATTTTCATACATTTAGTCACGTAAATATGTTACATTGTGACCGTTTGAAATCGACCATGTGTGACGAAAGGCTATTTTTGTACTAGTGGTGGTTCGGCTACAAGGACACCTTCCTTGCCCTACTCCACTCCCCGAGTACCACACTCGAGAGTTTTCTTCACTATGTCAACAAACTCCTTATGGTGGAGAAACCTTACACACCTTGGCTTACACCTATTAACGACACTAAGCTAAATGTCGAGTTCTAATCGTAGCTAGAACTAATCTCACGACTTCTTCATGGTAGCTCCACAACTTCTTCTTCTCGTCTAATTCACACCTTCTTCTATGCACAACTAATTCACAGCTTCTACACTACTTTACAACACACCTAATATCTACAATCAACTAATTCACACAACACTTTACAAATATCTAGCACTACTACAAGATGATACTAACTAATCACAACACTACTACAACTATATGAATGTTGAGGAGTGTTCTTCTTTTTGCGATTGTGTGGATGAAGCTTTGGATCACTTGGAAACAAAGACTTATGAATTATATGATCAAAGAATTTTGGGATAGAAATGGAGATGAACCAGTATTTAAAGGGCTCAAAAATACTATTCTGGAGCGTGCCGGTCACCTTAATTAGAGGCCGGTCACCTTAATCATTAAGGGGGCCACCCAAGAATTAAGGGGGCCGCCTCCTCCAGAACGTTGGGTTTATTTGTCTTTTTGTTGGGAAGGTTTTTCTGGAGATATTTTGCCCTTTTTGGTTGGAAATTTGAAATCATATATTTGTCGTTGAATAAAACAATACCAAAAATAATTTACTAAAATATATATAAAATGTTAATGTCATTTTATAAAATGTTTTATTTTAAGAAAATACTTCCTTTGATCATGTAATGCATAAGATGCTTAGTTTATGCATACCTTAAGTGATATTAGTTGTAGAAGTAAATATTTATTACTAAATACTTGTTTATGTCATAATCTTGACTTAATTTGGTTTACATTTTGTGATTATCAAAACGTGGAGTTATTGTGAAATATTAATAACGTTTTTAAGCATTATTTATAACACATAAAACTGATTCCTACACGCATATGGTGATAAGATAAGCTAATCGAATCATAAGAACACTAACATTTACAACATATACCTAAAAATCATTATCATGCTACTTAGGCAGTGATATATGGACACTAAGCAACTAAGAAAACTAATGAACAAGCGTAAGATATTAGGCAATATTATCACTGATATACACAATCTACGCCTAAAAACACATAAATAAACAGGTAATAAGGTGTTATACAGTAAAAAGCAAAATTTAGAAATATGGCTTACAAATGATTTCAAGCTGAGCAATAATGAACCAAGGAACCAAACTTATCCTAATACCTCCCCTGATGATCTAAACCATAAAAAAACATCCATGATAACCCTGCTCCTTTGCTTCTTCTTTAAATCCCACTGATTTTTGAATTTTAATTGATTTTCTTATATTTTTGAAGAATTTAAGTGAAATTGAGCTAGAACAAACTGAAATGATCAAGAAGCTTAGAAAAGCTTTTCATTAACTTAGTTGAGCATCAATAACCAAACAACAACAACTTTTAGCAACTTTAAACTAAAGTAAAAATTTTCAATGAAAAATGGTGAAAATTGAATACAACTGAGACAACTGAAATTAATGATTTAAATAAGTTTCAAATATACTAAAATTACTTGTTACACTATTTTTAAGCTAAATATTACACTTGGGAAGGAAAATTGATTAAAAAAACATTAACATTATGCTAAGTTACACTATACTACACTAATTGCCCTTCATTCCAGCTTCTTTCTTTATTTTATAGACTCCATGTGGGTTCCTGGTGCTTTCTCACTTCTAATGTGGACCATTGGATGGGGAAATTCAATTTGAGCCCTTCATGTTGGTTTTGGCAGGAAAAATATTTTTGGTGGAATTGTGACCTGGTTGTAAGTATCACATGGGATGGGGTGTGGGGTGGTTAGTAGGGGAGAGGAGAGGGGACAATATTGTTGGAGAATGTACAGGAAAGGAGGGGGGACAACTTCGCAGGAAAAGGGGGGAAAGGGGTGAGGGAGATGGTGTTTACTGGAGTTTGACCATGGTGTGGTTTTAATATTAAACGGATTAGGGACTGGGCCAGTAGTTTTGGGCTTTAGGGAGTTGGGTTAGATTTGGGGTGCTTTTTGGGTAATAATAAACAAGGGTGCATTTGGTTTATAAAATAGCAATAAGGACCAATTGTGTAATTATTTTGAAAATGGAGGGCCGGTGTTTGGCACTTTCCAAAGTATCTTCAAGGGTTATTTCTGCCATAATTCCATAGTCAAAGGTTTGTACATGTAATTTTTCACTTTCGGTCCTTCAAGAACTAAAACTGCCAAATGTTGAAACTTGAGGGACCAAAATACACTTTCTTCAAACTATTCATCCAAGAACCATTGTTGACAATTTGAGTAACCAAAGGACCATAAATGATAATTTCCAAAATTTGAAATCCCAGGGACTATTTCTGCCAATTGTGAAACTTAAGGGACCAAAATTGTAAGTTTTTAAAACTTTTTACTCAAGGACCATTTTTGATAAATTTTGACTTTTAAAGGACTTGGGTTGACTTTTCTTTCAAAACCAATGCTCAGGGACTGGTTTTGTGAAGTTTTGAAAGTTGAGGGACTGAAACTGCCAATTATGGAAACTTTGTTCGTTTTTTTCATCTGTTTTCAATCATTTTGCACCTGGAAGATATAAAACACAATCCTGGGATATTTTATGTATTTTGATGTATTTCTGAGTGTTTTTAAATGTTTTTGCAGTTCAGATTAGACAAAAATAATGAGTATTTACACACTCATCATACATATCAATCAATCCACTTTAATGGGGACTTTGTTCTGGAAGATATAAAACACAACCCTGGGATATTTTCTGTATTTTGATGTATTTCTAAGTGTTTTTAAATGTTTTTGCAGTTCAGATTGGACAAAAATGATGAGTATTTACACACTCATCATACATATCAATCAATCCACTTAATGGGGACTTTGTTTTGTCTACTAGAGCACCAAGTAAATGATGATAGTTTGATATTATCAAGGATCAGGCGCTTGTTGGGTCGTTTTGATGCGAAAATCATATCATTACGGAACCTCCATAAGGTCCATAGGGTAGCTTGAATAACCGTGTCAAAAAACTTTGTTCTTGCTGCTGGGAGGGGAACCATATCAACAAGATTGATTGCATTAGGTAGACATGTGATTGTGCTTGTATGGATATTCCTCCAGTCTAAGAAACCTTTCCAAGTTTCCTTAGCGATACTACATGAGACAAAGATGTGTTCTTCGGTTTCTGTTACCTCGTCATAAAGGGGGCATAGGACACTATGAAGATCGATACCCCTGAAGTCTAGATTAGATCTTGTTGGGAGTCTTTGGTTTGCAGTTTTCCAAGTGAAAACATTCACTTTCAATGGGATCAGGTTGTTCCATCTTGTGGGTGATGAAATTGTTGGTGGAGGTGAAGATGTATTAATGATGTGAGATCTCATCCCTTTAACTGTAAAAAGTCTTGTGTCATCCACAGTGCAATCCCATGAGTCAATGTCATCAGTAAGACGAAGTTGGTCCACTAAATTACAAAGGGCACTTAGCTCCTGAAATCCTAGAACAGACCGAATGGGTCTGCACCACGCCCAATGGAATTCAAGGCAAGTATGAGGAGAAGGACCAATGACACTAACATGACTATCAGGAACAGCATGTGTTGAAGCCAATGGATGAAAGATGGGAGAGCGTTCACAAACAAGACAATGTGGATTCGAGTCTAAACGAAAGAGGCGGGGGAAGTCTACCTTAAGAGGAGAGCCTCCAAGCCAATTATCAGACTAAAACCGAGTGTCACAACCATTTCCAATCTTTTTTTTAAAGATCATTGGCAAGTCAATTCAAACCTTGCAAAGATATTCCTTAAGCTTAGCAATACGACAGACCCGTTTTAGATTTGGTGGACGAGAAATCATTTAGACCACCATCTATGCCATGAATTTAGCGAATTACTTTGTGCCAAAGTGCACTATTTTCGTTGTCGAATCTCCACCACCATTTGCAAAGCATGCCTTGATTGCTAGACATTAAAGTACCAATCCCAAGACCTCCATTAGAAATAGTGGAGGTAGCTTTGTCCCATTTAATCCAAGCGATCTTTTTCTCATCCGAAGAGCTACCAAAAAAAAATTTCTTCTCATGCATTCAAGCTTGATGATTATGTTGATGGGAGCTTTAAAGGTGGAAAAGTAGTAAGCACATAAGCTCCCAAGAACGGACATAATTAATTAGAGTAAGTCTACCACCAGACAAAAGGGACATTGATTTCCAGTTTGAAAGCTTCTTTTGAAATTCATCAACGAGAGTACTCCAATTAGCACATCTAGCCATATTTCAACCTACTGGGAGTCCTAAGTAAGTGCAAGGAAAGTGAGATGGAAGACAACCAATGGTAGATGCAAGTGAGTTAACTTCTGAATCAGTGACCCCAACACCAAAGAGCTTGCTTTTGTGAAAGTTAACCTTAAGACCCGAAGCAAGATGAAAACAAGTTAGGATTCTAGAAAGGTTATTCGCATTCAATAGGGAGCACTCACCCATAATTAGTGCATTATCCGCAAACTGAAGACTTACATGGAGTGTAATAAGTTTTCGACACCCACTTTAACCCTGTGGAATAAGTTGTTATTCCTCGCATGAAGTAGGCTTACATTGAGTGCTTTAACCCTATCCTAAATACTATTGATCTTTATTCATGACGGTGATTCTTGTTATTGTATTTCTGCCATTAATTATATTATAATACAAACACTTCTTATTTTTAAGTAAATATCCCCATTCTCTAGCTAATTAATTCACTTTTAACAATATTAATTCTATTTTTCTTTTGGTTATGCTTATTCGAACTGAGAAATAGATTTGTTAACAATTCTGAAAATGGTCTCTTTAGAAACATAGAGGGGGGGGGGGGGGGTGAATACGTTCCTCTTTAAAACTTGAAATGTTTCGTATCAAATTTCCGATCAAGCGTGACTAAATATAAATAGTGGTTAAGTTACTCATAAAAAGCAATTACATAATCATGACACAAGGTTAAAACTTTCTATGCTAATTCTGATTGCACTGTGGACAGTCCTTTAAATACATCGACGGTCCCTTAAATGTTTGGGGACCGTCTGTCACAACTCGTTATTTCCGGTCATTTTCCAAACTTCGACAATCTACTATTCATCATTTACTATTCACCGATTACTATTCATCATTTTTAAGGTCAATTTGATATTCTGAGAAGCGTTCAGAAATTTTACTATTCACCTGACACTATTCATTTCTGAGAGAAGAACACTATTCACGTGCATTACTCATTTCATCGTAAATTTAGTTTACGAGTATTTAAATTCGCGTAACCGTATTGGTTCAAGAGCGAATTCATGCATTATCATTGGGACACTTTATACGGACTAGAAATAGTCTGCATATCATCATAATAGCATTTGCATACTATTCCACTCGTAGGGTAATTAAATTAATACTTTTGGTATAATTTACTTTTACGTATAATTATTTCTAAATAAACGTTAACAAGCGATCAATAATGTGACTAACACGTCCGACATTCCCGACTATGATCCCAATATATTTTTATACTCATTTTAATAATATAAAAATTATAATATTAATTTACCCGGTGTTTTGGAAATTTATTTAATTTATATCGTACGCCTAATTTATTTACGACGGTTTTCGTAAAAGCTAAACAATAATTTTCCAAATTACTCAATACTTGTACCCGACATATTTTTATAATTTTTATGACTTTATTATGTCCCGGTTAACTCCGTTAAAATTTATTTCTAGTTAACTCGGTACCCGGTATTCCCTAAAACTAATAATATATACATAATACTCACCAAATCTCTTACACACTACATCTTTTTCTTCCTTTCACCCATTTTGCCGCCCCCCCCCCCCCCCTCCTTACCCATTTTCTTACACATTGAAAAACTTCTACTAACCATTTAATGTTTGTCCTTAAAGTTGTATAACCTATTTTATATATCTAAAAGTCATACATTGAATCTCATTCTACAAAAATACCAACTAGCAACTTTCTTCTCCCTTTTCTCTCTTTTGGTTCACGGCAAAACAACAAGGAGCAAGAAGAAATCTTAATTTTTCAAGAACAAGTAAGTTAACAAGCTTAGATTGTATACCTTTTTGAGTTTTGAAAGATAAACTCAAGGTTTACTTAGGTTTTCATCCTCCAATCTCTTCATCCTTCAAGTAAGTATAAGAAACTCATTTTTATAATTTTACCAAGTTTATACAAGATCCATATGATATATATACTAGATCTACATGCATATGCTATTTATACCACTTTATTTTATAAACTTTTAACTTTGAAAGCCTAGAAGGTGATTATAGTTAGATCCTTGTTAGATCCACTTGGTTTATGATGTTTAGGAACCCATGACACCCTAAGAAGGTGTATGGTAGGATTAGACTAGTTTTGTGGTGATTGAAAGTGGTTTGGTTGAAGTTGGAACAAGTTTGAAACTAGGAAAATGATTTTGGAAAATATATATTTACCTACTGTCCCTATTTTGAAAACGTAGGAAACTCAGGAACTCAAGGGTAATTTTTGACCAAAGATTTAGAAAATACTTTTAAAAACGAAACTTTTGGCGAAAGAACGGACTAAAACGAGTTTATAACGAAGGAGATATGATTTTTGTAAATTTAACGACGAAAACTATTTTTCTGAAAAACTGCATGCTGTTTGACAGTTTTCGACGGGCAAATAGAGGCGTTAGACGTAACTTAGAGGAGCCGAACTACCAAAAATATATTAGCATATACTAAAACGAATCCGTGGATATAAAGAACGAGTAAAATGAGCTTAAAACGACCAAGTTATGTACGTTTTAAAATCGTCAAAACTATATATATATATATATTTAGTCACTACTAGAAAATAATATAACTACGTACTAAATGATATATTTTCTAGATTTCTTATTCAAGGAGTTTATTTTTAACTAACAAAGTACGT
Source organism: Artemisia argyi (assembly GCA_030686995.1). Classification (NCBI taxonomy): domain Eukaryota; kingdom Viridiplantae; phylum Streptophyta; class Magnoliopsida; order Asterales; family Asteraceae; genus Artemisia; species Artemisia argyi. The sequence goes on from CM060688.1 coordinate 1,449,885, forward strand.
ACGACTCAAGGTTTATTACGCGACTACTAGACATTATTTTAAGGCTTTCAAAACAAGGAATATAACACTAACGTTTTTATATTATATATTACGACAAGTTTTATAACTCTATTTGGACTTATTTTTCCTAAGTATGGAAACTATTTTATCTTGACAATAACTAGTATTTCCAAGTCACGAGTGGTATAGGTATCATATGCATGTGCATTCATTACATCACGGCATGATCTAAATTAGATCACGATTATTCATTTAGGTTGCGGCTAGTGTTCACGCCTCATTGTCCCGATTACTTTACCATCGTTGTACCATCTTTGTACTATCACTCCAGGTGGGTTCTCATAGCCCCGTTTTAATTACTTATTTGATTTCAAATCCCACGGGGGAGAATACATTGCACAATTATTTTTGTACATGCCCAAGTATTAAATTCCATACATTGCTTAAGTTGTTAGTACTATCACTTCAAGTCCCCTTTATTATCATGGACCGTTAATTATATTGCCAAGCGAGAGTGAGTGGATAGATCTATCGAGGGTGACGCCTCCATTCGTGTTTGGGTTGCTCCATAAGGAAAACGAATGCATTTCATGTCTAACATTATTTGAGTGCCTGATAAACACTCCTTTGGGGCAAATTTTTGTACGTCTAGCTTCGGGGTCATGAGCTTAAGATCAATGTAGCATTTTTGACATTTTGTCACCTTACTTTATACTTGTGGCTATTGTACATACGATTTAACTTATAAACCTATGATTATTCACCAACATTCGTGTTGACTGTTTTTCGCAATGTATTTCTCAGGTTATTAAGGTAGCTCATGTTGCATACATTTGGAACTTCATGGAGTCGCGGAGTCGACGCGTCTCACCTTATATTTTCTGCACTTATGAAACGTTTGATCTTGTTGAACTTATTTTATCTAAATTGGCAACATCTTTTGGGACCTAAGTTTTGTAAACTCTGAACGTTTTAATGATCAAACGATGTATTTTTCCAAACGACACTTTAGGTCGTTCAATATGTCTGTAACTGTGGTGCTATGACAGTCACCCCCAGGTATTCCATTCCGCTGCCATACAGGTAAATTGGGGGTGTGACAGATTGGCATCAGAGCTAAGGTTATAGCGAACTAGGATGTATCATGGACCCTAGACTATAACCACACCATCATAGCATCTCATCATTTCATCATAGGTGCATATTCATTATACATGTTGTTTCATGCACACACTGTGCGAGTTATTTATACCCATACTCCTATATATATATATGATTATATTGACCTGGTTCACAAGTGACATGTCTTCAAATACTCACCCTGTTATCCTTTTATCGGATTCCAACGTTTAAGATACCCTGTTATCTTCCACTACCATTATACCACCTGTTGCACTTATGCCGCCATTAGCACCATTGAATTGTTAAAGGAATAAGGTTCTCCTATCATTCAGCATATACATAGAATGCCGTTTGGTAGAGTATTCAGACTTAATTTTTAATGGACTTATTAGGATGATTATTGCAAGGGAGATAGTATGTTTTCTTTCCTTCACTAGTAGGGCGCTTACTACTCAGATACTACCGCCACCATTAGCCGCTTATTACACTATTGGTCGTCCCATAGTGCATACTTCAACTTTACCTCTTAGATGTCGCGAGATTGTGCGAAAGAGGGTAGTATTCCATTTACTATTATCATCATTATCTCCTAACCCATCACTAGGATTTCATCGTCACCAATGTTATTCTCATCCTTTAGAATACCACTATTGTCATTTCCCTTTTTCCATTTCCACTTGCCACGAATTAGATAACACCTTTTGAATAATACCAAGATTACGAACTCAACAGGAACATCTGCAGGTTCCTCAAGAATGGCTTAGAATCTACACTATCTAGGACTTGATCGATGCACAACTTCAGACACCACTTCAGGACTATCTCGACCTTATGATGCCATAAACCTGATTTCACCTAGAAGGACTACAGGAAATCTTTAGACTAGACTTATATCTTTACTAGCTTTTACTATTATCCTAGCCACGGGAGGTGTGGCATAGTTCAAAGAAACTTGTAGTATTTTGATTGTTGTACAAACGGAATCACCAAGTATTGACTCTACTATAGGGGAATGGTTGTGCTATCTATGATATTGGTCCATATAGACCGAAACCTTCATGTATTATATTCATGTGTTATGAATAGGATGATCCTTATTACCCATAGATTCTCATGGACTCTTATGATTTGATGAAAATAGACTTAAGCAAACAACTCCAAGCATGACGCAAGCTGCTGTTGGACAATCCATTGCCAGGAACGTAACTACCGCCCTCACTAAGGAACTTACTCACGTGGAATTTATGGGTTGTAATCCCTCCTCCTTTAGCGGAAATATAGACACAAAGGAATTTCTCAAATGGTTCGAAGAATTAGAAACAATCTTTCAATGTGGCGACTGCCGTAAGGAAGACAAAGTTAAGTTCGCCACTTGCACTTTTCGGGAGCATGCCCAGAAATGGTGGACTAAGCATGTTCAGGTAGTAGGAGTTGATGCTGCTTACTCACACTCTTGGGAGAAACTAAAAAGGATGATGAGTTTGAAGTTCTGTGTGAAAAGTGAATTGCAAGTAATCGAACAGGAAACGCTAAACCTTACCATGGTAGGAGATGATGTTCTCAAGTATACTGCTTATTTTTATGATTTTGCTCGACTAGGCTCTGCAATGGATGAACCGGAAAGCAAAAAACTTGAAAGGTACATCGGAGGAGTTTCTCCTGAAATTCGTATGTTGGTCAACACATGGGAACCTGATACAATGCCTACAGCTATCGGAATGGCGATCGAAGCAAAGAAACATATAGCCCGCACCAAGAAATCAGGAAACAATAGTGACAATAAAAGGAAGTGGAACAACAACCGAGGTGAGAATGCCACACAAGGACCATGCAAGAGACAGGGAGTTGCTAAACCCTATGCTGCAGGTCTAAATGAAAGGAATGATTACCTGGGTATTTTACCTAAGTGTGAAGGGTGTCAACATCATCATAACCCAGGCCGTTGTCGGGAACCATGTGGCAACTGTAAGAAGGTTACCCACAAAACCAGGGATTGCAGGTTTTCAACTGAGGGTGATAATCAGAAACCATCAATAACATGTTTTGGCTGTGGTGTAGTGGGACACTTCAAGAGTGAATGCCCAGTGTTGGGAAGCCAGAATTGGAAGAAGAAGTTTATGTTTTAATTATGTGAACCATAGTTTGAGCCCTCTAGGGTTGTACTTTCTTTTGGTACTTTCCATAAGTACGTCGCTGTAACCTAGTTATATGAAGCACTTTCCTATCTAATGTAATGACTATCTTTGTTATCTCTGTGATAATCGTAACCTTCGTTTATTCCATTTCATATTGCAATTGTGCAATTTTCAATCGTTACGTAACATTATACCATTGTCTTAGTAGGGAATTAGGCCGATTTCGTCTTTGACAGGTTTGTAGATTATTACCATTCCATAGGATTTACCCGTGTATCCAATAAACCATTCAACGAAATTAGTTTCAAACTATTTTACTACCTTATGGGGAAATCGTTTTGCCGAATTTCTAAAATAAGCTATTTTGTTACCATACTATAAACTGATTTTTCTGTCATTACACCAGATATTTACTATTATTATGCGGGACAATTTTTATGTTACTTTGAAAAGAAATATTAGGATACCATTTTTAATAACAAAACGTTGAACACCATCTAAAACTTTTGAGAAAAGTAATACTATTTTGAATAAATCAAGCATCGCATCATTAGTCCTCAACTATACATAGCCTGATCACCTATGTATAATTCAGGAAGAATTATGCCATGAAGTAAATAATTATTTTTTTAAAGTATTGCTAATAACAATCTTCATGTAAAAGCGTTTTAAACAAATAAACTCTTTTATAAATGTCTATTTCTGACAAACTTTCCCTTGGATACTTACCCCACCTGTCACTCACTTAGCCATTAAGTTGGACTTTCCATTGACTTCTTTAGGAGAGACTTTCCCTATCAAGTACTAGGAGGATTACTCGATACAAGAAAAACAATAAAAGGGTTACGAAACTACTAACCTAGACTAGAAGTATACACCAAGACAATTTATGACTCAACAACAATTCTAAGATGCCACTGGACCATCCGAACCCCCATCTCTGACCTAGTTGTTCAATTCTATCATTCAAAGATACTAGCAAGACTGAGCTACAGGATCGAACACATTGTGAAGTTACGCTAAACAACACTATAGAAATAATCCAAGCACATAATTGAGACTGTAAAGCAATTCATTTAAACATGGCCTCATCTAAACGCAAACTTCCCTGCAGTGAGTTTAAAGCAAGAATGATTGATTCGAATTATGGATATCGATATAGATTCCCCTAAAGCGTTGTGTCCTCAAGAAATTCTAGATAACCTCACCTATACATCAAGAGAGGCATCAGGCCCAAACATATCTCCCCAGCTTCATGTGGAAATGAAATAGACATTCATCGACATAGTATCAATGGACACCCTCATTTTACCAACATGATGACAATTTCAACGATAAACCATTTCAGGACTTAAGTTGGTTGAATACCTAAGCTTGTAGTTTTGTCGAATAATCGCCAATAGGCATTTTCTAATATCAGGAACTAAACGTTAGACATCTATGCATTTATGCGAACATTACCTATCCTACTATTTTATCCTTGTTAGTGTTTTCACTTTTAAATGACGTTGATTTCAAAATTGTGTCCATACAAATCACATATCTCGTAGAAAATAATTTTGAATTGCCTATTTTGGATAAATACGATCCTTTTTAGCCAATATTTACTTGAACCATTATACAATGAGAAATGTATAAACATCAAACTTTGGTAAACAGTCCTATTCACAACCTATTTGAAAACCGCGTCACATTTCCTAACTATTGAATTTTGAATCATCAAGAAAGATATTATTTAGTAAACCATTTGCTCCATTTTCTAAATTCGTTTATTCAGAAAAAGATTTCGACCAAAAACTTAAAAATCGCGAGATAAATTTTGAAAACCAATCACCATGCTACATCGCTTATGCATTTAGGGCTTTGTGACTTGACAATAAGGAATATTGGAATATGTGATGAAGGAAATTAGGAGGAACACCATAGAACGATTACAAATGTCAGTAATGGAGACCAAGCACAGTAGGCAAAGAATGACACATGTCTTAGCAATCCATTAGACCAAAACACAAAGAATCAAACATTGTTACCCATATTCTATCTTCTTCGTATAACGCCGTGTTCGAAAGACGTAACGTTGTGGAATTAGTCACAAGATTTATTGTACCTATTTCAATTGTTCCTGATAAAGGTGATCGAATCACCTCAGACTTCTAGCTATCATTTTAAGACTTCCTTCGGAACCCCATTTAGATGTAAACACCGCCTACTATCCTCAGACCGATGGTCAGAACGAGAGAACGATTCAAACATAGGAAAGTTATACTCAGAGTATGAGTGATTGACTCTAGAAATGGTTGGACTAACCATTTTCCATAAATCAGATTACAACCATAGTTATCGCGCGAGCATAGAGACTACATCAATTGAGGCACTTTATGGTCGAAGTACCAATTACCCATTTACAGACCAAAATCGGAAAGTTAAATTCACTGGTCTAGAACTAAACTATGGAACTGTAACACCTCAACCCGATAAGGGTAGAAGTATTACATTACAGTGACATATCAGAACAAACACAAGCATATGATTCTTACATACAACGAAATTCAGGGTTACAAATGAAAATCTGAAACTACAAGGTTACAAAACAATAAATACTATGTCTAATAAAGTGAAACTTCATCTAATCGTCTCTAGTCCAAAGCATAGTCTTCTAAGTCCAGTCACACTCTCTTCCCATAACCCAGCTTCCTACTAAAACCTGCCGCAGGAAAAGGAAATGCGGCTGAGCTTAAAAAGCCCAGTGAACAGATACATATACAAAGCAATGATAATGAAATAGAACTGAAATATAGTGCATTGGGGAATATCATAAGGAATAAACAAATGAATAATAGAAATGAAGGAATAGGATAGTCCTCCACCACGAGCCCAAAACTCAAAGTCATATCTCAAAGTCATAAGCCTTCAATTCATAATCTCACAATCAGAGGGGAATACCTCTCAGGCAACCAGATAATATGAGGGGTGTCCTCATGCATCATAAGGGTGGAGTGATCAGCTCCCAGGGGTTGTGAAGGGCATGTATAGCACACAGTACCAATCACCTCAAAGTCAACTCAAAGTCATAGTTAAATCTACTAAGCATACATGTCTAGGATTGCAACCCATACGCCCCTTACTCAAAGTCAATCTCAAAGTCATATACTCAAAGTCATAATGGCCATAATAGTAATCATAAAAAGGGACGGCGTGAGAAATCACTCACCCACACATGAGTCATGCCAGTGGTGCATCACAGACATGCCTATGGTACCTCCATAGGTAGGAGAAACATAAATGGCTCGGGTATCAAACTAAGAGTCAGGTCTCAAAGTCATGCAAAAGGTCATATAGCAAAGGTTTATCTCAGAATCATATCAAAGGTTCATAATAGCAGTTCATAACAAAGGGTTCATATCAGAAATAGTATTCAAGGTCCAATCAGAGTTTATCAGGTCAAGGTTCATATTCAAAAATCAATTCATGGTTCAGTTCAAAAGTCCGTTTCAAAAGTTTCTATTAAAAGTCCAATTTAAATAATCTTTTAAAACAGTTTTCATAAAAATGGTCTTTCAAAATATAGTGTTCATGAAAGTAATATAACCTTTCTTTTAAAAAGAAATTTAGCATCATTTATAAACATCTTTTCAAATCGGTTCTTCTCAAAACATTTCCATGGTATCATTAAGAAGGTTTTCATAGCATAGGTTCATAACGGAGGTCATATCAAGTGGAATCAACAGAGAAAGTTCAAGTAAAGGGGATCATAGCAATGGCATCAATTCGGGAACTAACGGATCAGAATATGAAGGAGATCATGAGAAACCTTTGAGAAAGGTCAGAATATCTGTACCTCAATCGCCATCGAAATCATAACATACGTAAGCATATGGAAACACTCCTTCTTCAACGAATCTACACGAATTAATGATCGGCTTATTATTAATAACTTATTCAATTCAGATTTCTCATTTTAGTCGGCTTTCCAGTTTTAGTAACTTTCCATTTTAAATAAGTCTCACAAGTTTTAGGGCTTAAGTACGAGTTTGCTTATTTCACACATTACCCCTTTAAGTTTCATTATTTACAACTTAGTTCCTTAAGTTAAATTAATTACAAAATGTCCTCTTAAGTTTAATTATGTTTAAAATCTTCCTTAACGACAAATTAATTAGAAACTCATAGCTTATGATCAATTTCACCTTACACGACCAGGTTATAACCTTAATTAGTCTTTTAGTTGTATTTTCATCTTTTATTCATAAACAGGTCACCACTTTCCGAATTTTTAAACCACCTCAGAACTCAAAAGAAAAATTCACCAAAATTCACACAGGTACTTCAATGTATTTAGAACACACACGAATTTTCCCAGAATTTATTTCTAATTATAAATGCCCAAAGAAAATCGTTTACCCAGACCTACCAAGAAAATGAACTGCAGAGACACCCAAAAAGTTGGCTCTTTGTTTACCCATTTAAACACTTTCGAAAAATCTACAAAAATTCCAGAAGGTCACACATATACCAAATATCACTCCTGTAATAGGAGAACCCTTAACTCTATATGGTTTGAAAATGAAAAATTCCATAGTCCATCTGATTTTACGTTTCCAAAACTCAGGTTCGACACACGATCTCATAAAATTCAAAAAGCTTACCTCCCGACCTCCAATCACCATGAAACTTATATTTCCAGAAAGTAGACAAGTAGTACTTATGTTTAGACTCAAGAATCGTTCAAAAACACATTCATATCACTAAAATACAGCCGATTAAAGTCGTACAAGGTTCCAGAACAGTAGCAGTTTTATGTATTCATGTATATACTTAGGGTTTTATCCTTCTAACCTTTAATTCTTGACACCAACGATTTTAGATGAGTCCATAACATATTTAGGTTGATTAATACAGGTCTTAACATATTCAAAACGATTTAAATCCATCACAAAACTCCTGGTCGATTCATATATATTAGTTTTTAGGTTTTCCCTTCATGATTTTATGTGACCTCATATTGATTAGAATATGACAAGAACATGAACAAGGATTTAACAAAGGAATGATACCATACCCTCGAAGATCACACGAAGAACAAGGATAACACAAGATCAAGAATACCACACGAACGGATTCCTTTTCTCCTTCTCCCTTTGATTCGTACAGCAGCAAACCAAGGCAAAAACACATGTTTTGATTAATTTTTGGTTCATAAATTCGTATGGATCAATGCTAGTATTACTTGGTTACCTTGTGATGACATGAATGACACAAGAACAAGATCAAAATACTCTTTTTGGTGGTATTTAAGTCGACGGCAGCAGCAGCAAGGAAGAGGAGCCGACAATTGAAGAGTTAGGGTTTATTTGTTTTTGTTGAAGCGTACATATGCCACAAAAAAAAATGATACACCGGTCCTCTTGTATCAAATGGTGTTGGGTCGTGGATGGCCAAGCCAAGGAACTCATGGGCTCAAATTATGGGTCCTTTATTGTTTAAGAAATAAAAGAAAACGGCCCAAAACAATATTCGTGTCGCGTTTAAAGAGTTCTCGAGTTTTATTTTAGGTTTTCAAGAAATTTCGGATTCAAAATATGTTCAGAAGTTCACATGTGATGTTTCGTTATGATTTATGGATTTGTAGTTAATTCGTTAAAATATATTCGCGGTTCTAATTATTTGTATCGTTATTTAGGAATTTTAAAATTATACGAAATTTAGGTATTCAAGATTTAGGGTTTTACAACTCTTCCCCTCTTAAAAAAAAAGAATTTTCGTCCTAGAAAATTGAAGTCGCAAAGTTAGGCGAAGTCGTAGCATACCGCAAAAGGTCGTCACAAACATTCTCGCGCCCGGGGAGGTTCTTCCAAAAGCTATTCAGACCAACTGGTTTCTCATGACTCGTAATTATTGTCAAAACAGTTTCAGATTTCTCAGAAGGGCATATCATATTGAATTTGAATCAAAAGGATAATGTACCAAACATAACGGATGATAAACGAATTCTCCAGGAAGAGGTATAAAAATACATAGGATTTTCATCGAATTGATTAGGCGAATCAGATGAGAATACATTGAATTGTAGCAAACATGGGGTGATATACGGTTTAACCCTTCAGCTTCTCAGATAGTCTCGGCTTTTAGATAACCTTCCAAAGGTATTCTCATAAACAAACAGGTCTCATTTCCTCAAAGTCCACAATCACATATTTTACTCATAGCAGATCATAATGAACAACTTCGCGAATGCGAATCGTATACGGACAGAAAGCATATCGTTAGATATCGTCAACGGCAGAAATTTCATAATGGAACCTAAGATCCTTATCAGAAGTTGCAAAGATCAGCAAAACACGTGTCGAGAGTCCAAACGTATCGAATCGTATAACAAGGATAGCATATAAAACGTATAGGTAGAATGAACCTAAAGTCTCACTAAACTCAGATGATCTTGATCAGATGCCAGAATTCTAAAGCTTCTAAGGCACTTCTTAAAATATCATATGCCCACCATAAGTGCACGTTATATGATGTAAGTATTATCACGTTGGCCAGGCGTCATAATACTGGCATCATATACATATGCCCTCATGATGATCATACTTTATCTCAAGTCGTGAACACCCAAACTTATTTAAATCCACCTAGTCCACCTATAGTCTCAGAGGTCACCAAAATCAAACGACATAACTAAGAGAACGAAATTACTCGAAGAGTAACGGAGATCCGAGAATGTCATTCAAAATTAAGGTACGTCATCAGTAACGTCAATTCTTTACAGCATCATCTCGTCTAAACACAATGTCCGCTTTCAAATCCGTCCACTCATTTACAAATTTCAAAATTTCTTCCAAGTTGGAGTAGTCTGTTTATTCTTGTCCGTCTTACCTCATGATTAAGAGAACTTAAAATTCGAGTCTGGTTCCTCAAGCCTTCAGCAACTCTTCTTGGTACTGTGGCGTCGTAGCGGCAGTCTCTGACACGATCACTGTGCATCCCTCCATCCGCAGGTCTGCTTCTGCTCTCAATTCATCTTAGTACAACTAAAATGAATAGAGAAACAAGACTGCGTTTCTTCGACAGGTCTTCTAACATAGCTCCAGGTTTTAAGGTACATGATATTGTTGTCGACTCCAGGTTGTGTGTTGAATGGTTCGTCTTCTTTGGTCTGGTTGTCTTGGTGCCCAAACTGAAATCTTCACGTGTTGCGTGATGCATGATTGAGCACTATCCTAGTTCCTCACTTCTTCTTGTATGCTTCTTCCATGGTAATGCTTGTTGCAACCATCTTCTACGACTCTTCCACCAAGTTTCTAACTCCGATAACGATCTTCGATCTTGGTCCTTCTTGTGAAAGCTCTGTCTTTACATTATACAGGGTAGTGTTGTCTATTATGCTTTCTGAACTTCAATCAAATTTCTCTTCCAGAACAAGGGTCGTCTCACCCATAATCTTTATGTTCTTCTTTCGTTTTAGAACACAACACAATGTCATACTATGACAATTTGTCCAAAACACGCGAAAAACATGATTATTCTAGCCAACACCATTGGCATCATTCAAGTTCATAAATGTTATAACGAGTGCAAAGGCAACTTCAGAAATCATCTCAGGGAATTTTCACATCGCCTTCTTTCTTCTTCAAGAACTGAAATACTTCCCAAAGGTTACTCTCAGTTAGTTAACCCCCTTCTTAGAAGTTTTTGGGGTTGCTTCTTCAGTCCTTCAAATCTAAAATGATGCAATCAGACGCGGAGTTTCAAGGAAGACCAAATTAATTATTGATACGCGGAAACAGATAATGATTAGTGATAGTGGTACGTTTAAGTTCACGATAGTCGATACGTCATCGCATACTTCTCTCGTTCTTCTTCATAAACAAACAAGAGCATCTAAAGAGAATTACCAAGGTTAAAAATCATATTCCATCAGCTCCTTCAATCTCTCAACTTCTATGGCACCATGGTTTCTTCACTGATATCAGTTCAATGTCCACTCTACTTCTTAAGCAGGAAGGAGTACCAAAAGGTTCATCAGAGAATACCGGAAAATCTTCGTATGACAAAATATTTCCCAATAGTAGAACTTTCCAAGGGTTGATAATAATGGTTTTCAGGACAACTTGGTAATCACATGAGTTTGGGGTAGGTTTTTCCATAGTGACAGAAATTTTAGCAGATGTAGAGAGTCATCATAATGGAATAGGGTGAAGCAGATTTTTAAGGTCACATTTCAGATATGGTAGTCTATGGTATCTTCACGAATAGCCATTCAGTCCAAAAGACCGTACAATCAGACATCTCAAAGTCAAAGGATTCATAGAGTGAATACAGTCGTCAAATCATACAGATAGTTCATATATCAGAGTCAAGTACATGGTTCAACAAAAATGTTGGGATGGATAAACGAACAGTTCAATGTGTGGGAATTTCGTTTAGCTTCTTAGCATAAGTAGCAGGTAGGACGTGTATCATTGGTAATACGAATATCGTATAATCGTCAATTGTGAAAGGTACAGAATCTCAGTTATCAGCATCATCATGCTTAGTTAACAAATCCATATAGAGATAGTATTAACATCATACCCTTCCAAAGGAAACGGTTGGCAGAACAAGGTTCATCATTCAAAGAGAGGAAACAAAACTTCTAACTTCTGAAACAAAGGTCCTTATAAAGCTTATCTAAGAGCAAAGGTACGATCAGAGTGATACGGAAGCAAATGATACTTACATAAATGTCTTAGTCTACCCAATTCTCACTGGTAATAACTTAGGTTCCTATGGGGAATCCTAATGTAAAGTTTCAAAGGTTGTCTTATGAGCGCCTACAGTGGAAACTTAGGGGTCCAAACTTCACAGGTCAAGGGTAAATGTATTACGAATCGCAGCCTGGTCTCTGATACCATAATTGTAACACCCCAACCCGATAAGGGTAGAAGTATTACATTACAGTGACATATCAGAACAAACACAAGCATATGATTCTTACATACAACGAAATTCAGGGTTACAAATGAAAATCTGAAACTACAAGGTTACAAAACAATAAATACTATGTCTAATAAAGTGAAACTTCATCTAATCGTCTCTAGTCCAAAGCATAGTCTTCTAAGTCCAGTCACACTCTCTTCCCATAACCCAGCTTCCTACTAAAACCTGCCGCAGGAAAAGGAAATGCGGCTGAGCTTAAAAAGCCCAGTGAACAGATACATATACAAAGCAATGATAATGAAATAGAACTGAAATATAGTGCATTGGGGAATATCATAAGGAATAAACAAATGAATAATAGAAATGAAGGAATAGGATAGTCCTCCACCACGAGCCCAAAACTCAAAGTCATATCTCAAAGTCATAAGCCTTCAATTCATAATCTCACAATCAGAGGGGAATACCTCTCAGGCAACCAGATAATATGAGGGGTGTCCTTATGCATCATAAGGGTGGAGTGATCAGCTCCCAGGGGTTGTGAAGGGCATGTATAGCACACAGTACCAATCACCTCAAAGTCAACTCAAAGTCATAGTTAAATCCACTAAGCATACATGTCTAGGATTGCAACCCATACGCCCCTTACTCAAAGTCAATCTCAAAGTCATATACTCAAAGTCATAATGGCCATAATAGTAATCATAAAAAGGGACGGCGTGAGAAATCACTCACCCACACATGAGTCATGCCAGTGGTGCATCACAGACATGCCTATAGTACCTCCATAGGTAGGAGAAACATAAATGGCTCGGGTATCAAACTAAGAGTCAGGTCTCAAAGTCATGCAAAAGGTCATATAGCAAAGGTTTATCTCAGAATCATATTAAAGGTTCATAATAGCAGTTCATAACAAAGGGTTCATATCAGAAATAGTATTCAAGGTCCAATCAGAGTTTATCAGGTCAAGGTTCATATTCAAAAATCAATTCATGGTTCAGTTCAAAAGTCCGTTTCAAAAGTTTCTATTAAAAGTCCAATTTAAATAATCTTTTAAAACAGTTTTCATAAAAATGGTCTTTCAAAATATAGTGTTCATGAAAGTAATATAACCTTTCTTTTAAAAAGAAATTTAGCATCATTTATAAACATCTTTTCAAATCGGTTCTTCTCAAAACATTTCCATGGTATCATTAAGAAGGTTTTCATAGCATAGGTTCATAACGGAGGTCATATCAAGTGGAATCAACAGAGAAAGTTCAAGTAAAGGGGATCATAGCAATGGCATCAATTCGGGAACTAACGGATCAGAATATGAAGGAGATCATGAGAAACCTTTGAGAAAGGTCAGAATATCTGTACCTCAATCGCCATCGAAATCATAACATACGTAAGCATATGGAAACACTCCTTCTTCAACGAATCTACACGAATTAATGATCGGCTTATTATTAATAACTTATTCAATTCAGATTTCTCATTTTAGTCGGCTTTCCAGTTTTAGTAACTTTCCATTTTAAATAAGTCTCACAAGTTTTAGGGCTTAAGTACGAGTTTGCTTATTTCACACATTACCCCTTTAAGTTTCATTATTTACAACTTAGTTCCTTAAGTTAAATTAATTACAAAATGTCCTCTTAAGTTTAATTATGTTTAAAATCTTCCTTAACGTCAAATTAATTAGAAACTCATAGCTTATGATCAATTTCACCTTACACGACCAGGTTATAACCTTAATTAGTCTTTTAGTTGTATTTTCAGCTTTTATTCATAAACAGGTCACCACTTTCCGAATTTTTAAACCACCTCAGAACTCAAAAGAAAAATTCACCAAAATTCACACAGGTACTTCAATGTATTTAGAATACACACAAATTTTCCCAGAATTTATTTCTAATTATAAATGCCCAAAGAAAATCGTTTACCCAGACCTACCAAGAAAATGAACTGCAGAGACACCCAAAAAGTTGGCTCTTTGTTTACCCATTTAAACACTTTAGAAAAATCTACAAAAACTCCAGAAGGTCACACATATACCAAATATCACTCCTGTAAAAGGAGAACCCTTAACTCTATATGGTTTGAAAATGAAAAATCCCATACTCCATCTGATTTTACGTTTCCAAAACTCAGGTTCGACACACGATCTCATAAAATTCAAAAAGCTTACCTCCCAACCTCCAATCACCATGAAACTTATATTTCCAGAAAGTAGACAAGTAGTACTTATGTTTAGACTCAAGAATCGTTCAAAAACACATTCATATCACTAAAATACAGCCGATTAAAGTCGTACAAGGTTCCAGAACAGTAGCAGTTTTATGTATTCATGTATATACTTAGGGTTTTATCCTTCTAACCTTTAATTCTTGACACCAACGATTTTAGATGAGTCCATAACATATTTAGGTTGATTAATACAGGTCTTAACATATTCAAAACGATTTAAATCCATCACAAAACTCCTGGTCGATTCATATATATTAGTTTTTAGGTTTTCCCTTCATGATTTTATGTGACCTCATATTGATTAGAATATGACAAGAACATGAACAAGGATTTAACAAAGGAATGATACCATACCCTCGAAGATCACACGAAGAACAAGGATAACACAAGATCAAGAATACCACACGAACGGATTCCTTTTCTCCTTCTCCCTTTGATTCGTACAGCAGCAAACCAAGGCAAAAACACATGTTTTGATTAATTTTTGGTTCATAAATTCGTATGGATCAATGCTAGTATTACTTGGTTACCTTGTGATGACGTGAATGACACAAGAACAAGATCAAAATACTCCTTTTGGTGGTATTTAAGTCGACGGCAGCAGCAGCAAGGAAGAGGAACCGACAATTGAAGAGTTAGGGTTTCTTTGTTTTTGTTGAAGCGTACATATGCCACAAAAAAAAATGATACACCGGTCCTCTTGTATCAAATGGTGTTGGGTCGTGGATGGCCAAGCCAAGGAACTCATGGGCTCAAATTATGGGTCCTTTATTGTTTAAGAAATAAAAGAAAACGGCCCAAAACAATATTCGTGTCGCGTTTAAAGAGTTCTCGAGTTTTATTTTAGGTTTTCAAGAAATTTCGGATTCAAAATATGTTCAGAAGTTCAAATGTGATGTTTCGTTATGATTTATGGATTTGTAGTTAATTCGTTAAAATATATTCGCGGTTCTAATTATTTGTATCGTTATTTAGGAATTTTAAAATTATACGAAATTTAGGTATTCGAGATTTAGGGTTTTACAGGAACAACAAAGGAAATTTCACAACTCAAGCACCAGTTACAAGCAACGAGAAGCTGGTAGAGGTAGGTTGGTACATGACACACATCATGCGGATTGGGTATCCCTGAACAACAAACCAACTAGATTCAAGTGGGAGAACGAACTAAGTGGAAAGCTTTGCCTTGAAGAGACATGATGCAATTTTGGTAACACGACAGATTGAACCTCTAGTATATTGGACAATTTAAGATTCATTTTTGAATCGACCAGCTGACATATAAGAATTGAGTTCTGGCAGAGTTCAGCAACATATATTACCCATATTACCTTATAAACCTGAAGAAGCACTGATCATCTATTGACGAACCAAACTCGGAAAAATCCTAACTCACTAGTCTAGTAGGCATTCATGAGATAACCAGAAATTACTTGCAAGTCAAGAATCAATTACAAATTCTATAAGTTGTAAGCCATTAAAACTTCAAGTTGGTAGCCAGATCATGTTGAAAGTTCTGCCTAGAAAAAGGCATGATATTATTCGGAAAAATTTGGAAAGTTAAAACCCGATATACACTGGACCACGTAATATTTCAGATAGAGTAGGCCTAGTGGCCGTCAGGCTTGAGCCTTGTTAGAGAACAACCGGATTACACAACTATGTTTCACCTATTCAAATCCCAGGAAATGACCTTCAGATTAGTCACTCATAATCCCATTTGGAAGGGAATCCAACCCTGAGACAAACGTAAACTTGGTAAGAGAACCAATAGAAATCATGGACTGTTAGGTCAAATGATTGAAACAGTGTCAAATTCCTATCATAAAAGTTCGCCGGAGTTCTCAAATATTATCACCTTTTCACCAATACCAATCCAGAGACCAACACAAACTAAACTTCGGGACGAAGTTCCTGTTAGAGGGGAAGACTGTCACAACTGGTAATTTCCGGTCATTTTCCAAACTTCGACAATCTACTATTCATCATTTACTATTCACCGATCACTATTCATCATTTTACTATTCATCATTTTTAAGGTCAATTTGATATTCTGAGAAGCGTTCAGAAATTTTACTATTCACCTGACACTATTCATTTCCGAGAGAAGAACACTATTCACGTGCATTACTCATTTCATCGTAAATTTAGTTTACGAGTATTTAAATTCGCGTAACCGTATTGGTTCAGGAGCGAATTCATGCATTATCATTGGGACACTTTATACGGACTAGAAATAGTCTGCATATCATCATAATAGCATTTGCATACTATTCCACTCGTAGGGTAATTAAATTAATACTTTTGGTATAATTTACTTTTACGTATAATTATTTCTAAATAAACGTTAACAAGCGATCAATAATGTGACTAACACGTCCGACATTCCCGACTATGATCCCAATATATTTTTATACTCATTTTAATAATATAAAAGTTATAATATTAATTTACCCGGTGTTTTGGAAATTTATTTAATTTATATCGTACGCCTAATTTATTTACGACGGTTTTCGTAAAAGCTAAACAATAATTTTCCAAATTACTCAATACTTGTACCCGACATATTTTTATAATTTTTATGACTTTATTATGTCCCGGTTAACTCGGTACCCGGTATTCCCTAAAACTAATAATATATACATAATACTCACCAAATCTCTTACACACTACATCTTTTTCTTCCTTTCACCCATTGTGCCGCCCCCCTCCTTACCCATTTTCTTACACATTGAAAAACTTCTACTAACCATTAAATGTTTGTCCTTAAAGTTGTATAACCTATTTTATATATCTAAAAGTCATACATTGAATTTCATTCTACAAAAATACCAACTAGCAACTTTCTTCTCCCTTTTTTCTCTTTTGGTTCACGGCAAAACAACAAGGAGCAAGAAGAAATCTTAATTTTTCAAGAACAAGTAATATAACAAGCTTAGATTGTATACCTTTTTGAGTTTTGAAAGATAAACTCAAGGTTTACTTAGGTTTTCATCCTCCAATCTCTTCATCCTTCAAGTAAGTATAAGAAACTCATTTTTATAATTTTACCAAGTTTATACAAGATCCATATGATATATATACTAGATCTACATGCATATGCTATTTACACCACTTTATTTTATAAACTTTTAACTTTGAAAGCCTAGAAGGTGATTATAGTTAGATCCTTGTTAGATCCACTTGGTTTATGATGTTTAGGAACCCATGACACCCTAAGAAGGTGTATGGTAGGATTAGACTAGTTTTGTGGTGATTGAAAGTGGTTTGGTTGAAGTTGGAACAAGTTTGAAACTAGGAAAATGATTTTGGAAAATATATATTTACCTACTGTCCCTATTTTGAAAACGTAGGAAACTCAGGAACTCAAGGGTAATTTTTGACCAAAGATTTAGAAAATACTTTTAAAAACGAAACTTTTGGCGAAAGAACGGACTAAAACGAGTTTGTAACGAAGGAGATATGATTTTTGTAAATTTAACGACGAAAACTATTTTTCTGAAAAACTGCATGCTGTTTGACAGTTTTCGACGGGCAAATAGAGGCGTTAGACGTAACTTAGAGGAGCCGAACTACCAAAAATATATTAGCATATACTAAAACGAATCTGTGGATATAAAGAACGAGTAAAATGAGCTTAAAACGACCAAGTTATGTACGTTTTAAAATCGTCAAAACTATATATATATATATATTTAGTCACTACTAGAAAATAATATAACTACGTACTAAATGATATATTTTCTAGATTTCTTATTCAAGGAGTTTATTTTTAACTAACAAAGTACGTACGACTCAAGGTTTATTACGCGACTACTAGACATTATTTTAAGGTTTTCAAAACAAGGAATATAACACTAACGTTTTTATATTATATATTACGACAAGTTTTATAACTCTATTTGGACTTATTTTTCCTAATTATGGAAACTATTTTATCTTGACAATAACTAGTATTTCCAAGTCACGAGTGGTATAGGTATCATATGCATGTGCATTCATTACATCACGGCATGATCTAAATTAGATCACGATTATTCATTTAGGTTGCGGCTAGTGTTCGCGCCTCATTGTCCCGATTACTTTACCATCGTTGTACCATCTTTGTACTATCACTCCAGGTGGGTTCTCATAGCCCCGTTTTAATTACTTATTTGATTTCAAATCCCACGGGGGAGAATACATTGCACAATTATTTTTGTACATGCCCAAGTATTAAATTCCATACATTGCTTAAGTTGTTAGTACTATCACTTCAAGTCCCCTTTATTATCATGGACCGTTAATTATATTGCCAAGCGAGAGTGAGTGGATAGATCTATCGAGGGTGACGCCTCCATTCGTGTTTGGGTTGCTCCATAAGGAAAACGAATGCATTTCATGTCTAACATTATTTGAGTGCCTGATAAACACTCCTTTGGGGCAAATTTTAGTACGTCTAGCTTCGGGGTCATGAGCTTAAGATCAATGTAGCATTTTTGACATTTTGTCACCTTACTTTATACTTGTGGCTATTGTACATACGATTTAACTTATAAACCTATGATTATTCACCAACATTCGTGTTGACTGTTTTTCGCAATGTATTTCTCAGGTTATTAAGGTAGCTCATGTTGCATACATTTGGAACTTCATGGAGTCGCGGAGTCGACGCGTCTCACCTTATATTTTCTGCACTTATGAAACGTTTGATCTTGTTGAACTTATTTTATCTAAATTGGCAACATCTTTTGGGACCTAAGTTTTGTAAACTCTGAACGTTTTAATGATCAAACGATGTATTTTTCCGAACGACACTTTAGGTCGTTCAATATGACTGTAACTGTGGTGCTATGACAGTCACCCCCAGGTATTCCATTCCGCTGCCATACAGGTAAATTGGGGGTGTGACACCGTCCCTGTATATGGGGCCGCCACCTGTGGGCATGTCTGATTAAGTTTTCTTATGTTTTATGTTTCTAATTTAACTAGTTGATAACACAAGCATATACATACCAAGTCACACAAACATAAATGTAATGCAAACGTAGAATGTAAAGAGCAAGGAAGAGAAAATGCAAACCGGACACGATGATTATACTGGTTCGGCACGAAGCACCTCTTCGTCCTACTCCACTACCCGAGTCTCACACTCAAGAGTTACTTCACTAATAAACACTCTCCTTTATGGTGGAACAAACCGTACACAAGCTTACACCAAGTTTAACGCACTAAGCGGAATGTTTAGTCCTAATCCTAGCTAGAACCAATCTACACAAAGGCCCACATGGCCACACGAACAAGCACTCTTGTCCTACTTAGATCGACACACGATGTAATCCTTCACACGAACGAGCACTCCTGTTCACTTGAATCTTCACACTAAGACACACTTGTATCCACACCCAATCCAAGCCTTCACACACCGACTCAACTAACTCCTAGATTACAAACTAGGACACCACACACCATACAAGAATTACATGACCTATTCTAGTTACAATATTTCTTGGATCTACATCACCATCTAAGTTCACACAAATACAATACTTGGAACTACATCACCATCCAAGTTTACACAAATATCCCCATCCTTGACTCACACACAAGTCAGAAAACAATGACATAATATATATCCTATCACATAACACTTTTTACATTTTTGTGTGGACACCTATAACATCTTGAATCTTTATCTATGTCGAGAGTTGAGGTAGAGGAAATCATAACACTAGTTGGTGTGTGGACTCAATAACACTTCGATTCTTGACAACTTCGAGTGTTCTTCTCTTGCACATTATGTAGTGAATGACGGGATCACTTATAAACACATACCAAAGAGTTATAGTGATCAAAGAATGAAAAGGAAAGACCAGAGAATTTTTGTGCAAAGAGGATCAGTTTTTCTGATGAAAATGGGTCAGTATTTATTGCCTAGTCGAGGAGCGTCGGCGGTCCCATATACCTTGTGCGGTCCTTTATCAATAAGGGACCGCTGCATGTATAAGGGACCTCCATGACAGTTTTTGTCCTTTAGTGGTGAAATATTACCTGGTGAAATTTTATCTGATTTGGGCAGGAAATGAGGCCGTTTTTCAGCTTTGAAATTTGAATTTAATTTCTTTAATTAAACATTATCTTTTAATTACAAAAAACTTTTGTAAAAATGTTTTGTTGCATAAAATGTGAAGTTTGGAAAATAAATTCTATGATCGCTTTAACTAAGCTGGTATGATGTGTTTGTACATACCTGATGTGATGTCGGCTTGAGTTGTCAAGAGACGTTGTTGTGTGAACGAGTGACTTATGCACTTTACGTTAAGTATTACAAGTTACGTGTTTGTCATCATTAAAACATGAAGACACTGTATAGATTAAACTTCGTAACGTTTGCAATAACAATCTCCCCCTTTTTGATGTTGACAAATATATAAACCGTAACTCATAGTAAAGTGTAGAAGTTACTAGTTTACACTACCTCTCTCCCCCTTTTGTCAAAGCAAAAAGGTTTCTCCAATGTTGAGGATCTTGAGAGATGATTTCCAAATGTATTAGACTACCCCGACCCCCATCATTTAAAGTATTGAGCGTGCATCATCCTAGTGAAGCCTGGCTCTTATCGCCATAGTTTAACCAATTCTGAATCATGTACCCAACTACTTTCGAGCTCCCCATAGCTCATTGCATCCCTAGTTTTAAACTTGCAAATGCTCCCCCTTGGTGTATGCTCAAAACTAGTTTTGGCTACCAAAGAATAGAGCAATGAAGTAATGTTACAAAACAAAGTTAGTAGACAAGTGCACATATATAATAATGATATGTATAGCAAGACATGCATGATTCAAATATGATTATTCTAAAGCATGGCATGAGAGAGATTGAAACTAAACATATAATAGTTGATTAACACACCATTTGCTAACTTCTTCCAAGATATGTGTCTAGTGTCTAGGTGATAAGGGATGAGGATGATATGCTCCTAGATAGGGATGAAGATGAATCTCTAATAGTGGAGAAATGGGAAAGGATGTTATGAGCCAATGTTTGGAAAAGCTGGTGTGAAGTTGGTGGTTCAATTTAGGCTTATGTTGAAGATGTGTGTGGGGAGATAATTAAAGGAACATTTGCACTTACAATGAGTGAGGAAGGAATTCAACGGTATACAAGCATCCTTAAAAGGGCATCGTAGAATAGATAGACGTAATGGGAGACATCAAAGATGTAAATGTGACAAAGGAAGAGGGATGATACTATGGACTCTTACAAAGGAGTTTTTGAAGGAATTCCCATGGGTGGTGCCAATTGTACTGGATTTGTCATTGGAGGTGGATATGTTGGTGACAATGAGTGTTCCAGAGAATTGAGGTTAGGATAAATGATGATTGGGAATCATGGAATTTTAAGGTGTTTTGTTGGTTGACGACCGAAGTTGGATATGTGAAATGAGGTGGTGATGATTCGACAACACTTGAAGCTTGGATATCTTCTTTATGTTCTTCACTTGCTATGAAGTGGAAAAGACGCATTTCATAATGAAATTCACTTGGATATATGAAATGAGGTGGTGATGGCTTGACAACACTTGAAGCTTGGATATCTTCTTTGTGTTCTTCACTTGCTAGAAAGTGGAAAAGATGCATTTCATAATGAAATTCACTTGACTTTTGATGACATAGACAAATATGTTAATGAGTGTATGGATATGACGATTGCCCTTTGTTTCAACAAGCGACACAAGGGTGAACATGGGTTTATGTATCATGAAAGGTGGTTTGTCATCAATGGGGTAGGTTTTAGTGGTGATGACACACTTGTTTGGTTATATCGTGGAATCTTCTTGTGAAGATGACTTGGTGGAGTTATTGGTGGATGACTCTTGGTTTCTTTGAGGACATGGAAAAGGTGGATGACTCGATATTGGTAGAACAAGGATAACTCGGTTTCTCATTTCACATTGGTGGTTTGAGGTTTTAGTGAAGAAAGGTTAAGAGGAAGATGTTTCTTTTTGATTTCTCGACAAGGCATGATGTAGGATGGTTCAAAGTATTGTAGAAGAGGAAAAACAGTGAACCAGTTCATGAAACCTCTACTAGGGACGGTCCTTTAAATCATGGGATGGTCCTTTAAAAGTTAAAGGACTGCCCATGCAATAAGGGACCGCCGTCAGTAAGGTACAGAGTTTAGTTTCTGTTTTTCCTAGATCAAAGGATAGGAGTAATATAATGATTAAGGAATGGTTTAGGGAATAAGGTGGGATTGTGACACTAGACACCTAAAAGTAAGATTATGATCTAGTGTGAGGATGAATAACCCTAGTTGCATAGTAATCAAAGATTTAAGCATGTAAGCCATTTAATCATGCATGACATAATAATCAAGGATATTGGCATGTAAGACTATATGACATCTAGGAGGTATGATGAAAGACAAACTTAGTCCAACAAAATTTAGTTGCACAAATAACATGTAAGTCATGTAAATAGATGCATACAAAGCATGATTACTATGAAGACAATCATTAAGTAAAACATGTTGGCATTTAGCACACAAGAGAATGTATCATGGACATATATCAAGAATATGACATTAGAAAAGCTAATTCAAAGCAAGATCTTTCTAATGAACATGCATTCAAAAATTAAGCAAGTAGGCATTGGGCATTTAAGGAAGCATGAAGACATTTAATCATATAAGTGCGAGATGTTGTTTACACATATTCAACGCATATATGCAAGTAATCTAGGTTGTTAAGAAGTATCCTAATTACTACTTGTTTAAAGTACACTTCTAATGGGAGACAAAGATCATCGATGTAAAACATCTTTTGTCTAATGTAGGAACGGAATTTTTTCAATTTAGAGAATGGATATGAGACTATTACTAGCGGTGCTCAATTACGGCTAAACACGACCATTTTTACTGGTTTACCACAAACCCAACTTCTCTCCGGAAGCAATTCAACCATTAGGTCAAATTGAGTTTCTAGTGCAATAGGTTCTCCAGTAGCCATTCTCATATTAGAAAAATTGGAATTCCTATACTTTCCCATCGAGGTTTTCCAAAGATGATATTGGCCAATACCGCTAGAATATATCCTAATGTAACTCAACTATCAATATATTAAAAGTTGGTTAATGAAAATGACAAGTCTTACACAACATCCTAACAAAGGCAAGTGCGGTATTTAAATCACATGTTTTGGTTTCAAGAATTGATGACGTATGGTCCGCACTCGGGTCACGAACCCAACCAATGGACACTACTAATGCCCAAGCCCATCACGCATGGGCTATCATAATAATGATTTGGGCTATCATAATAACGGTTTGGGCTCACAAAACCCTAAACTAAAATATATTATTTAGGGTCTTGATAATGATCCTCTATTTATGGTATAAAGATCAATATACCGTATAAGGTGAGATACGCCAAAGAGTAAGGAACACAAAACCAACAAGGATTTCGTGTGTAAATAAAGAATATCACGGCTCCCATTGAGGTATCATCTAAAAACCCTAACTCTTCTCTATAACCCTAAAACTGATTACTTACTCTCACGCCGGAGGATAATCGTGGGAGACAATCCCACGATAAGCCTAATGGTGTTGTTTGTTTTCTTAGTGCACAGGTCTCAAGCATTAAGATTCGATTGATATGAGAACAGGAACCCAAACAAGGAACACCTAACTTTTGTATCAACAAGTGGCGCCATCCGTGGGACCCTACACTAAGAATTCCACTAAGAACTAGAATGACGAAGAACGGAAAGGTAAACCAGCGGACTCCGCAAATGAAAAAAACACATGATGACCCATAGGGGAAGAAGCACTCAAGCGATTCAACCTCTAAACAGGCCTCAGGGACAACCAGTGCACCCAGGCACCAAGGATTAGGCCAAGATCTAATCTTTCCAACAGTAGAACTTCCTACAGGGACTACCAAGGCCACTACGACAACAGCTAGCGCAGAAGATCTACAACACACTCTTTTCACCACTCCCCACCAAACGGTGCCAAACCTCACCGAGCCACCATGTGTGCCTAATCGGGATAAGGGTCCTGACGTGGAAACAGATATCCTCGCGCTAGAAGGAGTCGCGCCTGAATTAGCACCAAGTGATTTTGTGTCTCAAAACTATGAAACCCTGGCTGCCCTTATGCAAGAGGAAGCAAAAAGAAGGTCACGTCGGAGCTTGCAAGCCCGGCTCAACTTTGGCCCTGAGTATGAAGTTTCCCACTGCGCCATCGAAAGGAGAGGCGCGAAAAGGATAGCCACCGACCCCTAGTGTTCACTAGGGTCGGAAGGAAAGTTGTGGATGATGAGGCAGCTGACTTGCAGTAACTGGAGGATTATGAAGAAAATGGAAGGCGTACCAATTTCCACGCTAGGCTTGGTAGTCTACGAATCCATGATCGACTTGGGCGTCAGCACTCACCAAGCGAAAGCCCTCCAAGGTTTAGCAGTCGAATAGTTCATGATAGACTTGGGCGACAGTGCTCACCAAGCGAAAGACCTTCAAGCTTGGATTCCGAGGACAATCGGCGTAAGCGCCGCAAAAGGGTAAGCCCATCCTCAAGTGACTCCTCAGACAACAAGGACAAAGAAACAGGACACTGGAAGTCCAAGAGAAGATATCGCGATGAGGAGGAGGACGAAGATATGTCCCGTCCCTGGTGCCGCCAAAAGGTTGACGCATTCACTCGGCGCATTAGTGATTTCTCAGAAGACAAGAGAAGGTGCATGCCCGCCAATGTTAAAACTTATGATAGGACGGGTGATCCTGATGACCACCTAAAAATTTTTGAATCAGCCGCTGCCATAAAAAATTGGCCACAACCCGTGTGGTGCCACATGTTTAACTCTACATTGGTGGGGAATGCACGAACCTGCTTTAGTAAGCTGCCACGAAGAAGCATAGATGGTTTTAGAGAGTTGAGAAAAGTGTTTCGCTTGAACTTCACTCAAAGGAAGAAGTGCGCCAAGAACCCTGTCCAACTGGTTAGGGTAAAACAACGCCAAGGGGAATCCACAAGTGCTTATGTGGAGTGATATAAGGACGAATGCATACACATTAAAGCATGCCCTGAAATACTAAAGATCTCAGGGTTTATGAATGGAATCAATAACCCAGAACTTATCAGATGGTTAAATGATAAAGTTGCACAAACCTTTGATGAACTGATGAAGCGCACGAGGTCCTTTATCCAAGGGGAAGCAGCCGCTGCAGATAGTAAGAAAGGTTACTCAAATTGTATGTCACAAGAACAGCCCAGGAGACAATCCAATGACCAGAGTAGCAACCGCAGCAAAAGCTACCGCTGTCAGGGGAGCGGACGAGATAATGACAAATACACTCCACTAACAAAGACTCTAAGGGAGATATTTGTGACAGAAGGTGAGAACTTCCCGAATCCTTGACCACTGCGCACCCTAGAGGATCGGCGCATAGGAAATAGGTATTGCAAATATCATGGACAAAAGGGTCACACCACCAACGAGTGTGTCCAATTGCGCCAATTAATTGATAAATTAGCGAAAGAAGGCAAATTGGATCACCTCGTCAAGAACATCAAGGAGGGAAAAGACAAACAGAAGAATGGGAGCAAGAAAGAGACAACTAAAAGCGAGGCTGACACAATCTACATGATACAATCATGGCAGCGGAAGACTAGGAAAAAGGTCAGCCAAAAGTTCTCTCATGGGAGCGAAATCTCTTTCCCCACTCTGGCTGCGGACAACGCAGTAGCGGAACCTCTCACCATCGAGATAAATACAGGGGGTCACGATATTCACTGCATGTATGTTGATGGAGGAGCATACGCAGACATAAGGTATGAACGCTACTTCAAAAGGTTGCGACCCGAGATAGGAAGTCAGTTAATTCCGGCCACGACATCTGATGAGGCGAAAAATGATCCGTTTTTAGGGGGTCATTTAAGCCCGAATCCGACTTTATTTGATCAAATATTGCCCTAAATCGTTCCTTTTGTGATTTTAGATACTTGGAGAGTGAATTCTGGAAAAGAAGCCATTTCGAACGTTTTTGGAGCATAAAAGTGAAGAAAACGGCAAAGTCTCAAATTTCTATGCTGGGAACAGTGCATGAAGGCGTCAAGAATTGCTCTTGACGGCGTCAGAGTCCCAAGAATAAAATACCGTGGTTGATGACGGCATCACATAGGCCGTCATAAGTAGATCAAGGCCATCTGAGGAAGTATTTGGCGGCGAGATGACGGCGTCACACCCTTGCTCTTGACGCCGTCACCCCTGTTTTCCTATATAGAGTTTTCTAGTTTTTTCATTAAAAGGGGAGAAGTTTTAGTGAAACCCTAAAGACGAATTTGGTGCATCTTTTACAGGTTTTTCAAGGGTTCCAAACCCTTGATACCTTGCATTGTAATTGAGATAAGTGTTCTTCTAATTCAATCAATATGTCTATGTGTTGGTTGTCTATATCTTGTTCTTGTCTCAATTCCATTATGCTAGGCTAGATCTCCTTTGTGTTTGCTTAGATCTAATGAAACCTAGATATTGATTATGTGTTGATTACTTGTTTATTCTTGTCTTGGATGAATGATTTTATATGTTAGGCTTAAGAAAACTGGCAGATCTCCAAATGGTAACATGCTTGAACGTCTTAAGAAACATGAACCGAGGCGTACTAGGTCTTTATTGGTTGTATTTAATGCATAAGCCACTGTTTACAATCCCTATAGTTGTGCTAGGTCATGGTGTAGGAGGAGATAAGAGCTCATAGAATTGGGGAGTTATGTATGCCACCCCATGAATGGTATTAAGGAATACAATCCGTCATCCATACAATTATAACAAGTAATTAACGTGTAAAAGATATCTAGGGAGTAGTGAAGTCTAAGTAAACACAATTTCTCCAATTACTGCTCACAACCTTAGTATAAATTAGTTTATTTTCATTTTTAGTATTTTATTTTGATTATATCTTAGTTTTGGGTTAGTTGAATAGCAACTAATTCCGCCGAATCTTCCAAAACCCGAGATTTTACTTGCTCTCTAAAAAAATATAAAAACACAAAAATAATCATCCCTCACCTTTAGAACTAGTAATTAGGCTTTCTAATCCTAGCGACACTATTCCTAGCTGAACGATCAATCCCCTGGTACTTGTCACTATACTATACTACAACGATCAGGTACACTGCCTGGTGGGGGTTGTAAGCTTCTCGAGATCCCTCGAGAGGTAAAGCCTGATGCGATTCCCACGCATCAAGTTTTTGGCGCCGCTGCCCGGGGAATAGTTATTGTCTAGGTTAGAATTTCTTTTTATTAGGTCTACTTGCTAGATTCCTTTCTAGTAAGATTTTATTTTTATTTTTAGGTCTTCTTTAGTCTATCTTATTTCTTCGTGCCTTTGTTCGTAACTCTTTACCATCCGACATCATGGAAGGTGGTAACATCTTTGAACCCGTCATCCCACCACAACAAAACCCACCATTAGAACCCCTTAGGCCCCGAACCTTAGGAGAGTATTCCCGACCTAGCCACCAAGGCTACCGAAACACCGTTGAGCTCACCGGAGCCAATGTGACTCCCTTGCGATCCGACACCATCCGGTTGGTGCAAAGCGGATGTGCATTCCATGTACTTCGTTCCGAAGATCCAAACCAACATCTTAAGGACTTTCTCAAAATCGTAGATTCCATAGACCTAGGTGTTGAAACTAGAGAGACTACCCGTTTACGCCTATTCCAATTCTCTCTACGGGATCAAGCTAGTCAATGGCTTGAGCGTTTACCCGCGGGATCCATCACCACATGGGACAATCTCGCCAATCGCTTCCTCACCCAATTCTTTCCGCCGGAAAAGACTACAATGCTTAGAAGGGACATTTTGATGTTTGAGCAACAGCGGGGTGAAACTTTCTATGAGGCTTGGGCCCGTTTTAAGGATCTCCTCCACAAGCTCCCTCATCATGGCATAAACCTTTGGTTATTAGTCCATATTTTCTACGACCATGTTGACTATCATACTAAGCGCACCATCGACAGGGCCGCGAGAGGTAAATTACGTGATAAGAACGCCGAGGAGTCTTGGGCAATTATCGAAGAGCTCGCTGTTGAAAATCATGAGATGTGGGAATTTAAACATACGATAGAAGCGGCCATCAATGCAGTCTCGACATCTGGAGGAACCACCGAAATCCCCGATGAACTCCTATGCAAACTTGAGGCAGAAGTTGACTATTTTGAGGAAAGGCAAAGGCGACCTTTAAGTCCTAGACAAGCCACTGTCAATTCTGTCTCAAAACCAACTTCGACACCATTATCTGAGTCACCTTCTAGAGAACATGTCTAGACTTTTCAAAGGTGCACCCCACCTTGTTCCCCTCCCAAGGAACTTAGCTCGGAGTTTGAGGCTAGGATGAGAGAATATATGGCAACTCACTCAGATCGGCTTGCTAGATTCGAAGAAGCAGTTTATAAGCAAAAAGAGGAGATGCAGGAGAAAATGATTGAGATGTTGAGTCTATTGGAGGAGTATGCCAACCAGAGAACCCCCGAACGAATACTACTAAGGAAGGAAAGCGTCACTCCCACCACCCAGTTTGTTAACTCCATCACCATTGTCCATAAAGATAACGAGAAGGTAGAAACTCCTGCTAAATAGACCTTAGAAAAACCACCAGAATCCCAACCCTTGAGTTACTACCTGAAACATGATATAAACAAAAACACCATAACAAATTAGATTAAGGGTGATGGGCGTAACCAATCCTCCGGACAGATTCCTGAGAAAGAGGAAGAAGAGGAAGATGAGTATGATACGCTTCCTGGAGGATCAGTATTCGAGAGGTTACTGGTACAGAAAGTGGCTACTAAGCAGGTAGCATGTAGGAACTTTGAAATACCAACGAGCATCGGGGACTTGAAACATCTTAGTGCTTTCGCCGACCAAGGGTTGGAAGTAAATCTTATGCCCCTAACTATTTACATCCAACTAACGTCAAAAATGCCAGCACCTACTCATGTTAGGTTATCTCTTGTTGGACACTCGTACGTATACCCACTAGGAATCGCAGAAGATGTATTAGTTAATGTTGCAGGATTCATGTACCCCGTTGATTTTATGATCATTGATGATAAAGGGGATGGATGCATGCCAATAATTCTTGGGTCACCATTCCTCACCACCGCTAGGGCTGTCATTAAGTATGAAGGTAGGAAGATTGAGCTTAAATTCGGAAAAAGAAAGATTAGCTTCCCCATGACCCCGCGAAGTGAGCATGAGAATTTGAGTTGGAGAATGATTAAAAACAACATTGGCGCGACACCCATTCGTGTTCAGAATAAGATTCTTGCATGGGAGGCAAGAATCAAAAGCTATAAGAAAGCTAAGGATGAAAGGAGAAAAAGCAGTAAGGTTCAGGTTGAACTCGAACATACTCGACACGAAAAAATTCATACACCATTTGAGGAAGGGAACTTGGTGCTCTTAAGACACTTGGAAACAACAATACCACCCGATAAGCCAAGTCCTTGGTAGTATGGGCCATTCACAATCAAAGAATTGAGCCAAGATGGGGTAGCTAAATTGAGAAGCAAATTAGGTGGAATAGTGATTGCGAGTATCGATAGGTTGAGGCACTACCACCATAATAGTAATGATCGCAACTACATGGGGTATATCATTTCAAATGATGAGATCACGTAGTAACCCGTAGCCTTGAGTCTAGCTACAAGACTCATAAATAAAGAAAAGCGCTTCTTGGGAGGCAACCCATGTTTTGTGTGATTTTATTTGTTTGATTGTTATTTGCTTCCATATGCATGTTTTATTTTTATTGTTGGTTGATCATGTTTCTCAATTAAAATGTGGAAATACTTTACTATGTTGTTTGGCCTAGTCTTAACTCCAACCTAAAAGTATTTTTGCAAAAGATAAGTGTAAGGGGAAACCCCAAATATGTTTTTAAGAAACAAACCGATCATGATTCTCCACAATATTAAATGAGCATGTATATTCGTATTTGTTAGAGTCAAATGCTTGTATTGAGTCATAATGAAGTTTTGCAGGATTTTCCAGGAAGTAGGACCAAGTTTTTCCAGAAATTTTCCGGAAACTTAACATAAGAATTTCTGCAGGACCATTCTGACGGCTTCAGGGGTTTACTCTTGACGGCGTCAGGAGTTAAAATCTGGAAATTTTACCGGTTTTGTTTTTCTAACGGAGTCTTATGGTTTTTGTGAATTATTAAGTTTTATAATCTCCAGGAAATCTGCAAACTTCATTCCACAAGCATTATATCTTACTTTGTTTTCTAGGATTTAGTAACTTATATAGGATGCCGCCGATTTTACGCGAGGTTGTCTTGTCTATTTTTGTCAGGATTTACAGGCTATGTATGACAAGAAGATGATTTATATTCTGGAAGGGAAGCTTTGATTGTTCATTTCCTTGGAGGAAGATTTAACCTGGCCAACCTATAATCCATACCGAGCGAATCAGGGGAGTATTTGATTTCATTCTCTTTACTTTTTCACTTTTACATTCTTTACTTGAACATTGGGGACAATGTTCATCTTAAGTGTAAGGGGAGGGTAAAAAGATGATACCTTACATATGCACTTTCGCTTGAGTTTGTTTTGTTCAATAGTAGATGTGTAATAAAACTATGAGAAATACTTGTTAGTGCAATTTTAGCGCCAAATTTAAATTTTTTTACAACATTTAGGAGTGAAACTTTAGCCATAGCAAGCGTCTCATGGATAGGAGATTATATGACTAGCACATAACCGTATATTCAGAAAAATTTTCCACCCAAAAATGTGAGGTTCGCCTTTAGATTTGATAGGAAAAGCATTTATTATTAGTGCTTATGAGTGTACCGGTAGCATTTAGATTCTAGAACTTGCGTTAGTGATGCATCCCGAGACCGCTAGTGAGACTACATTCGTGTGGTAGGATTTACTACATGATAAGAGGCATTAGGATCACCCTTGTGTTAAACCCGTATTATAATTACTTGACCATTTAAGTCATATTACTTGGCTAGTTAAGTCAACTAATTTTTCCCACACCCTTAGCATTGTACTCATTTTTAGTACACGATACCCCTAGTACACCCCTCCGAGCCTATCTTTTCGTTTCTAACTTTAAGCATTTTACTTAAAGGAAGAATTTGTTACACCCCACTTAAATGTACACCCAAATCGCCTTAGCCTTCCGTGTATGCGCTCATTTTTAGTGCATTATTGTTATTTGTTAAACCCTAAGTTAACTTTCTAATTGATTACATGGTTGCTAAGTCGAGTCATATCCTTGTACATATTGTTTTGGGACGATTGGGACTCATGGGCAAGTACTTATTTTATGGAGTAATGGGGAAGAACATAATATTATTACCCCCATATGTATGTTAATCTTAAAAGTGCTCCAAGTGTTTTGATTTTCTTAATTCGAGTCATTAGAATAGTTAAATGTAAAGTATGTAAAGATTCAAGTGTAAGGGGAATGTTCATACCCCTATGATGTATTATTTTGGATGGTAGGGTAAGAGTGTATGCAAAAAAAAAAAAAAAAAAAAAAAAATGGAAAAAATCAAGAAAAAGAAAAAAAATAGAAAAAGGAAAAAGAAAGGAAAAAAAAACATACGGACTACCATCCCGTTTTTATTATATGTTTATTTTATGTTTTTTGTTATTTTTCATTTATTAGCATAAGTCGAGTCTAGTCTTGGCTTAGCAACGCCATCTTGTACATGTAATTAACTAAGATTGTTAACTCGCCACCAGTAAAACTTCCTTTATCCAACAAAACCGCGTAATGTATATCCCTATACCTAACATTACAACCCTTTAAAAGACCTCTTTGATAGTTTATCCTAGGTGCTTATGCCATGTGGTGGAGGTTTGATCCTTTCCTGAGCCTATGGTAATCTATTTTGCTATGACAGGTAGTGAGAGATATCTTCCATTTCCATAATGTTATATTACTTTATTACACCCGAGAGATGTGAGTATCTAAACACTATTTGTGAGGTGCTTGTATATGACCTCCGTGCTTGTCTATTGGTCTTTAGTGGAACGATTATTTGTTGTAATTACTTTTATATTAGTGTTAAATGACCCCTAACTTGTCTTTTGAGTAGAATAAAAGCGCATTTGCTTGAGGACAAGCAAATCTCAAGTGTAAGGGTATATGATGAGGCGAAAAATGATCCGTTTTTAGGGGGTCATTTAAGCCCGAATCCGACTTTATTTGATCAAATATTGCCCTAAATCGTTCCTTTTGTGATTTTAGATACTTGGAGAGTGAATTCTGGAAAAGAAGCCATTTCGGACGTTTTTGGAGCATAAAAGTGAAGAAAACGGCAAAGTCTCAAATTTCTATGCTGGGAACAGTGCATGAAGGCGTCAAGAATTGCTCTTGACGGCGTCAGAGTCCCAAGAATAAAATACCGTGGTTGATGACGGCGTCACATAGGCCGTCATAAGTAGATCAAGGCCGTCCGAGGAAGTATTTGGTGGCGAGATGACGGCGTCACACCCTTGCTCTTGACGCCGTCACCCCTGTTTTCCTATATATAGTTTTCTAGTTTTTTCATTAAAAGGGGAGAAGTTTTGGTGAAACCCTAAAGACGAATTTGGTGCATCTTTTACAGGTTTTTCAAGGGTTCCAAACCCTTGATACCTTGCATTGTAATTGAGATAAGTGTTCTTCTAATTCAATCAATATGTCTATGTGTTGGTTGTCTATATCTTGTTCTTGTCTCAATTCCATTATGCTAGGCTAGATCTCCTTTGTGTTTGCTTAGATCTAATGAAACCTAGATATTGATTATGTGTTGATTACTTGTTTATTCTTGTCTTGGATGAATGATTTTATATGTTAGGCTTAAGAAAACTGGCAGATCTCCAAATGGTAACATGCTTGAACGTCTTAAGAAACATGAACCGAGGTGTACTAGGTCTTTATTGGTTGTATTTAATGCATGAGCCACTGTTTACAATCCCTATAGTTGTGCTGGGTCATGGTGTAGGAGGAGATAAGAGCTCATAGAATTGGGGAGTTATGTATGCCACCCCATGAATGGTATTAAGGAATACAATCCGTCATCCATACAATTATAACAAGTAATTAACGTGTAAAAGATATCTAGGGAGTAGTGAAGTGTAAGTAAACACAATTTCTCCAATTACTGCTCACAACCTTAGTATAAATTAGTTTATTTTCATTTTTAGTATTTTATTTTGATTATATCTTAGTTTTGGGTTAGTTGAATAGCAACTAATTCCGCCCAATCTTCCAAAACCCGAGATTTTACTTGCTTTCTAAAAAAATATAAAAACACAAAAATAATCATCCCTCACCTTTAGAACTAGTAATTAGGCTTTCTAATCCTAGCGACACTATTCCTAGCTGAACGATCAATCCCCCGGTACTTGTCACTATACTATACTACAACGATCAGGTACACTGCCTGGTGGGGGTTGTAAGCTTCTCGAGATCCCTCGAGAGGTAAAGCCTGTTGCGATTCCCACGCATCAACATCGTTGACTGGCTTCAGAGTAGAAAAGATATGGCCCATGGGGCAAATACAATTACTTGTGGTCATTGGTGACAAGAAACACTCCACGGCGGCCTGGATGAACTTTATGGTGATCAGATCTACATCACTGGTACGTGCGAATTGCGTGCTCGCAATAGGTTTTACCTCTCAAGGGATCTCGAGAAGTTTACAACCCCCACTAGGCAGTGTACCTAATCGTTGTAGTATAGTATAGTGACAGGTACCGGGGGATTGATCGTTCAACTCAAGAATAGTGTCGCTAGGATTAGAAAGCCTACTAAACTAGGTCTAGACGTGAGGGATTATTCTTTTTGTATTTTTATATTTTATAGAAAGCAAGTAAAAATCTCGGGTTTTGAAGGAGTGGGCGGAATTAATTGCTAGCCAACTAACCAATTAACTACAGATGCAATCAAAATAAAATAAAAGAAATGAAAATAAAACTATTATACTAATGTGGTTGAAACAATAATGAGGAAAGTTGTGTTTACTTAGATTTCATTACTCCCTAGATATCTTTTACATGTTGATTAGCTTGTTACAATTGCATGGACGACGGGTCATATTCCTTAATACTAGTCGTAGGGCCGTGTACAACATTCTCTAACTCTGTAAGATCCTACTTCACTCCTATGTGGAGCCGTTAGAAGCTCCTAACATGGGATCATTAAAATTCTCTTACGCATTAAATACAACCAAAAATCATAGTACACCTCCGATCATGTTTCTTAAGACGCTCAAGCAAGTTACTAATGGAAGTCTGCCAGTTTTCTTAAGCCTAACATCGAATACAATCATCCATAACAATTATAAACAAACAATCAACCCATAATCAACATCTAAGTTTCACTACATCTAAGCAAACACAATGATAATCTAGCCTAGCATGTTAAAGAGAAGACAAGCGTAAGATATAATCACACAACACATAGACATATTGAATGATTTGAATAAGTAAATCTTCAATTGCACATGGAAGAATCAAGGGGTTGAAACCCTTGAAAAGCAGGAAAATTTGTCTAGGGTTTATTCCCTCAAAGTTGCACATAAAGTTCCACACTAATGAATGAAAATTAGAAAACTATATATAGACTTTACACCTTGACGGTGTCATGTATTAACTTGTGACGCCATCAACTCTCCGCCATGATAAAATTCGTATTGCCTAGATCCATTTGTGATGCCGTCATGTGTAGAAATACTCTGGGCCGTCACTAGTATTTGGACCCTGACGGCCTTTGTGACGCTGTCAGGCCAATATGCTTGAAAACTCTCTGGGCCGTCACGTTGTAAGTTCCATATGCACCTCTTTTGTTATTCTTGACGCCGTCACATGTAGAAGCTTGACGCCGTCAGGTACCGTTCCATTAAGGAAATTTGAGACTTTCCGTTTTCTTCACTTTTATGCTCCAAAAACGTCCAAAATGCTTCCTTTTCCAGATTTCTCTTCAAAAGTACCTAAAATGACAAAAGGAACGATTTAGGGCAATAATTGATCAAACAATCTCGAATTTGGGCTTAAATGACCCCTTAAAAGCGGTACACTTTTTGCCTCATTAAATACCCTTACACTTGAGATTTGCTTGTCCTCAAGCATATGTACTTTTATTCTAATCAAAATACAAGTTAGGGGTCATTTAACACTAACATAAAAGTAATTACAACAAGCAATCGTTCCACTAAAAACCAAAAATAAGCACGGAGGTCATACACTAGTACCTCACAAATAGTGTTTAGATACTCACATCTCTCGGGTGTAATAAAGTATATATCACAATATGGAAATGGAAAACATCTCTTACTACCTGTCATAGCAAATCGATTACCATAGGCTTGGGAAAGGATCAAACCTCCACCTCTTGGCGTAAGCACCTAGGATAAACTATCAAAGAGGGCTTTTTAAAGGGTTATAACGTTAGGTGTAGGGATATGGGAAACACGGTTTTGTTGGATAAAGGCAATATTTACTGCTGGCGAGTTAATCATCTTGGTCTATTACATGTACAATATGGCGTTGCTAAGCCAAGACTAGACTCGACTTAGGCTAATACAACAAAAATAAAAAAAACATAAAATAAACATAGAATGAAACGGGATGGTAGTCCATAAGTTTTTCTCTTTTCTTTTTCTATTTTTTTTATTTTTCTTAATTTTTGGATTTTTTATTTTTTATTTTTTATTATTTTTTTTGCATACACTCTTACCCTACCATCCAAAATAATACATAATAGGGAATTTACATTCCCGTTACATTTGAATTTTTACATACTTTACAATTAACTACTCTAATGACTCGAATCAAGATAATCAAAACACTTGGAGTACTTTTTTAGATTAATGCACATATGAGGGTAATAATTTGATGTTCTTCCCCATTACTTCATAACACAAGTACTTTATCCATAAGTCCCAATCGTCCCAAAACAATATGTACAAGATATAACTCGACTTAGCAACCATGTAATCAATTAGATAATTAACTAAGGGTTTAAACAAATAACGATAATGAACTAAAGATGAGTGCAAACACGGAAGGCTAAGGCGATTTGGTTGCACATTTGGGTGGGTTGTAACAAATTCTTCCTTTAAGTAAAATGCTTAAAGTTAGAAAAGAAAAGATTGGCTCGGAGGGGTGTACTAGCGGTTTTGTGTACTAAAAATGAGTACAACAATAAGGTGTGGGAAAATTAATTGACTTTACTAGTCAAGTAATATGACTTAAATGGTCTAGTAATTATGATACGGGTTTAACACAAGGGTGATCCTAATGCCTCTTATCATGTAGTAAATCCTACTACACGAATGTAGTCTCACTAGCGGTCTCGGGATGCATCACTAACGCAAGTTCTAGAATGTAAATGCTACCGGTACACTCATAAGCACTAATAATGAATGCCTTTCTGTAACACCCTCAAAATCGGGTCCAGGAGAAGCATACATGTTACTGGGGTGCTACTCAATCGGTATCATAACACAAGTACAAAGAATGGTTTTTATCTCAACCATTTAGAATAACTTTCATTATCAAAAATAGTCAATTTTACATCGTTCAAAATTAGTGCGGAAATACAGGCCCATATAAGAGTTTAAGCGGTCCCAAATACATTTCAAAGTTGTCTATGACCATGCCATGCCAAAGCCTTCAATAGTTAGCTATCGCCTTAAACCTGAAAATACATGCTAAAAAGTGTCAACACGAGGTTGGTGAGTTTATAAGTTTATAATAAAACAATAGTATTGTGAGTTCAATAGAGAGTTTTGTGACCATTGTGTGGCTCACAATGTCATGAAAAATAGTGTTTACCTTACAGTAAAATTATAATTGTGGACCATGAGTAGAGTGTGTGATCATTACAACGAATATAATGTCACATAGTAAATAGTCTATTACGCTAGCACTAAGTTCATGCAACCGAAGCTTGACAGTGTGCATGCTCTAGAAGCACGTTAAATAAAGCCCTTGCAAGTGTCTATCCTGTGACACTCGTGTTTTGACATGTTATACGCTCGCGTTTGCCTATCCGGCCAAACCGATCGGGGGTGTATACCCTAATAGATCTATTTATAACATTCGCGCTTCCCAGCAGGAATTGACGGTTCATGAGTTTGGGCATTGTGGGATTCAGTGTCTTAGGCTAATCCGCGTAATAGTGTAAGTAAAGCATAAGTTTCAGTGTGGTCCATAAAAGTGTTTGCAAAAAAGCAATAGTTCCTAAAGCATGTTGCATAAAAGCAATAGTTCATAAAGTGTGTTGCATGTTTATAAAACACTTGTGTATGTTAGAAAATAATAAAGTATGCAACCAATATACACATAGGTGCATTTGAATAATCAATCAAGTATTCAGAGAAACAGT
Organism: Artemisia argyi; assembly: GCA_030686995.1. Lineage (NCBI taxonomy): Eukaryota > Viridiplantae > Streptophyta > Magnoliopsida > Asterales > Asteraceae > Artemisia > Artemisia argyi. The sequence continues at coordinate 1,487,666 of CM060688.1, forward strand.
AGTGTTTAAGTAAACAATTGCGCATTCAAATAAAACAATCATTGAGTTTAGTTAAAAACGAGCATGTATTCTCCCCCAAAAACATTTATAAAGCAGGTAAAAGTAGGGGCCATGAACTCACCTCAATGGAGTATGCAGTAAACCAAGTGAGTCAAATAGTGTGTGGCACCAACACGCGACCTAGATTAGTAAGGCATGATTTAGTTCATAGTTTATGTTTAAGAATCAACGAAGTTTAATTAAACTCAAAAGTTTTAGAGTTGTTGTGTTATTGTTGCTTGTGTGGTAGCATTTAAGTTTTAAAATCATTTTCTAAATGTCCGAGTGTATTGGCTCTTGGAAGTGTGTTAGCACACAAAGAATAAGATATCGAAGACGAGATGTCTTTGGTTCAAAAATAACCGGAAACCGAAGTGTGAGGAAAATAATCACGTTAAGTATTTATGACGAAAAGTATTCGTTAGAAGAGTATACGAAAGGCAAGTGTGGAAATTAGTTATTGAGTGTTGCCGAGAAAATGTGACAAGGTGTTTATAATTATAAATTAATATATTGATTTCTCATAACAATTATGAGTTACAAAATATTTATCCTAGTAAAAGGCCATTTTATAAATAAAACATTAGTGGGTTTTTATAGAAAATCATTTCGAGTTTGAACAAGTTGGTTAGGCGATATAAATAAGCAAGCACTTTTAGTTTTCGATTCGTCTTATATAGTTTATAAAGCCCAAGTAAGTTTTCATATATTGAAATATATCAAAAGCTTAGACACGCAATCAATGATCTTGATGTAAGTTAAAGCTTAAGAATTTCCGTTTGGTCTAGTTTTATAACTTCTAACTCTAATGATGGTTTATAGTTTTATGTGTTAAACATGTATATATAGTTTGGATTATAAATTAGGTTGCTACAAATTTTTATCCCAACTCGTGATCGAGTGAAGTAGACGAGTCGGGAATCAAGTCGAGGAGTAATAATAAGTCGATATAACCGGAGTCGAATAAGCAATGTGACGTGTTATAAAAATTACCAAGTTTATTTCTATTAGTTTATTAAAAGAGTGAATGGGCTGGGCTTGAGGCCCAATGTGGATACCCAAGCAAGATTTAAAACAGCAGACTCATTTACTTTGTGTTTCAGTACACGATTTGCAACAAGAAAATGCAGACGTATGCTTTGTTTTTCTTTGAAACTGCCACAACCATTACCAACTTGAAATCCATGTTTAGACCATGTTTTGCTTGCCGTATTACGACTCGACAAGGAACCCAACCGAGGTTTGTTAACTGGTTTATCAAATCTTTTTGGCACAGTTTATAGGACGCAAATGACATCAACAAGTGAGGGAAGCCTTTTCTTTTGGCTTAACTAAAATGACTCCAAACCATCTTTAATAATTTACGACTTAAGTCATGACATAAAGAAAATAAACTAACTGCGCATAGCTTCAAAACCAAGACGGAAAACGAAAGGCTAAATGTGAGCCATGATTCATTTTAGTTTTCCTAATATTGACTTTTTCAAAACTGCTACCACACGAAGATTTAACAAAACCGGTTAACATACTACACTTCTTACACGATTCAATTTTAAGTTATAACACAACCCAACATACCAGTTTATCAAAACCAACAAAATATTCGAGTTCCACGCATACCATTTCAAGGTTTCAACAATTGTTATCAACAAATACAACTCAAATCGCGAGTTTTATGACAAAATCCAAGATTTATAATCAACAAAAATCCAATAAACACAAAAATAGGTACATATTCGAATGAAAACAAAACGTCAAGAGAATTGGAAATCCTTACAACAAGTAGTGTCGATTACGAGAAGCAAGAAAGACGCGAAAACAACATCTCCAAACCCGATTCGACAAGCAATTCCACACACCCCCTAAGCTTCTGACCTCGTTCCCCCTTAGAGTCGATTACAATATTTGTGTTTGCTTTGATGATTTGTTTGAGTGTGTGGAACCTTGTGAATCCGATTGGATTATAAGGATGGAATTAGAGTAGGGTTGATTCCCCTCTTCACATTAATAGTTGATTTGAAGCCAAAAAGGGAAGTCGTCCCCTCCACAACAGATAAGTGGTCCGTCTGACCTCGTGGTTGTCATCCATGGTTCAGCGATTGTAGGGAGGAAGGAGACAAGTTTTGATCCTTGGTGGGATGTATCAGCGCAGCAGCAGGAGGGGGTCGGTTAGAGTTGTTTAACTTTTTATGGTGAAGGAGCATTGAAGTAGAGATGTGATTGGTGGGTGGGTCGGCTGATAACACATATCACAAGGACGATTTGTAATTTACTCTTATTATTATTATTATTATTATTATTATTATTATTATTATTATTATTATTATTATTAGTATTATTATTATTATTATTATTATTATTATTATTATTATTATTATTATTATTATTATTTATTTATTTATTTATTTATTTATTTATTTTTTTGTTTAATTTAGTATTTTAAATATAAGGGTAAGTATTAAATAAAAGTGAATCTAGTTTAAATATAAAGGTGAGTTTGTGAATTGTTTTTGGTTCCGTAACACTCGCGGAGGTTTGAGCATACCCCGTGTTTTGTTGATCTCCGGTTTAATTCAGTGTTACCCGAGTTGTTGTGAGCACGAGTGATATTGTTTTCGAGGTTAGCGGGAGTGCTAAAATATTTCTGACGAGAGCGTTTTTATAATGGAAATATAAAAACAACGTTTATTAATTCCGAATAACAAGTATTGAGTTCATGCCATTACTAGGATTTGCGTTGGTACGCGCGTGGTGTTTGGTGCAAGATAATTCTCGTGTTTGATCAACAGTGATCAGTAACAGTTAGAAAATGGCACATTCACATTTTCTGATAAACTAACCAATGTAGTGATTTACAGTGTGTGGGTTTGTTTTCCCGAAATAGTTATGTAAGCTCATGTATGCTTAGATAAATAGTTAGGTAAAAATTAGTTGGTAAAATTCTAGTTTGTTACAGTCACACCTCCTTAAACGGAATCGCGTCCTCGCGATTCAATTCAAGTTGCCCATTTCGATCGAAAAGAGATGAGTACATACGCACGAGAATTCATCTTCACGTACACTACGTGAGTTTCAGGTCCTTTTTGTGAGTTTCTACGAACTTTGTCGATAGGGATAGGTTTTGGTTCTTTGTTGAAAATTTGTAGTTAGGTAAACTGATGCGACTTTAAAAGACTCATAATTTCAGTAAAACAGTGGTTAGACATGGTGTGGGTAAAACCATGTCTCAAAAGTTAACATTTATTCACCCCATTAATTTACAAAAGTCTCAATATAGTTTGACCAGAGAATTTTGGCACATCAAAATGGGTATCTCGGGAAAATACCGTTACGAGTTTTGTGATTTCTATAACCGCATTTCAGAAAGGAAGGTCCTTAAAAAGCAAAGATGTCTGGGAAAATGTGTAGTCAGGTATGTTTGTTTCAACAAATTTAAGGTGCTTAAAGACGGAGTCTAGTTGTCAAGCCTGAGTGGGGTTCAATGTTTAATATGAAGCGAATTTCATAAACATGGGTATTTAATTGACTTTAACAGTACCAAGAGGTGGTAACATGAAGTGCTTTTCAATTGGGCAAATAGTTAACATGGTGATTGCAAAATAGTTTATAGTACGGGTTGTACAATAGTTTATAGAGTAATAGGAAAACAATTTATCATTTGTAAAGTTGTAGCAAAATTGTAGTTTCGTTTTGTGTTTTAGTAGCAAAGCAGTTCATAGGGGAGTAAAATAGTTTGCAAAGTGTAGTAAGACTTGTAGGATAATTATAATATTGTTTACAAAATGCTAACGAAACTGTTTGTTATTTTATAGAATGGTAGTGAGGTAATGAATCGATTTGTTAAATCACGATAAAATAGTGGTAAAGACTATTCATAAATCAGTTTATAGGTCAGTAGGAAAACAATTTATTGTTTATAAAGTAGTAGCATGGTCAAAATCTTGATTTCATGAAATAGCAGTAAGACATTTTGTAGGATGACCGCAAAATGGTCTATAGAATAACCAAAAATAGTTTGTATGCTAATAGTAATACAGTTTATTATCTTATAAGAGGGTAGCAAGGTAGACAACAGATATTTTCGAGGGATAAATGAAGGACTATGTGTGCAGGATTAGGTGTTCCAAAGATAGTGGTTTTGGTTACTGCATAAAGTTTTTAAGGTTTCTGTTGGGTATAGGATCTCTGCTAAATGTGGAGTTTGGCAAGTTTAGAGTTTAGCTCTGAAGGAGGGTGTTGATTGCTACCAACAATCAGTTGGTTGTCTCAGTAGTGTACTTAGTACTTAACGCGAAAGGTACAACATCGATTGAGTGTAGGGTTTGAGGGGGAGGTGACTGTAACATAACCATATTGTGATAAAAGAGTATTCTATTTAAGAGAAAAAGTACTATGATGTCAGTGTGTTGTGTGTAGATGTGAATGTTCATGTTACGCAATGATTATGTACCCACACAGAAATTTTTGAAACTTCCAGAAATCAAGTAGAAAATCAAATTGGACTTGATTCTAGTATAACTATTCTCAGTATCGCAAAATTCACCTCTGAGTTGGACATAGGTGATCAGGTTATGTCCCACTGTCCCTGGCCGAATATAGGTGATCAGTCTATATTCCACCGAGGTTCAATGAATTTTGAAATACTCAGCTTAGTTACACTAGTAATATGTTCCATACTTTAAAAGAAAATCATTTTATCATATTAAGGCAGCAGGCTTGGCAGGCAGGCTTGTGACGGTCATAGGGTCAAGTTTTCGTAAGAGTAGTTATAGTCTAGGTTTTAAAAATACCCAGTTCTCTATAACCATGGCTCTGATACCAATCTGTAACACCCCCAAAATCGGGTCCAGTAGAAGTATACATGTTACTGGGGTGCTACTCAATCGGTATAATAACACAAGTACAAAGAACGATTTTTATCTCAACCATTTAGAATAACTTTCATTATCAAAAATAGTCAATTTTACATCGTTCAAAATTAGTGCGGAAATACAGGCCCATATAACAGTTTAAGCGGACCCAAACACATTGCAAAGTTGTGTATGACCTTGCCATGCCAAAGCCTTCAATAGTTAGCTATCGCCTTAAACCTAAAAATACATGCTAAAAAGTGTCAACACGAGGTTGCCTATCCGACCAAACCAATCGGGGGTGTCAACCCCAATAGATCTATTTATAGCATTTGCTCTTCCCAGCAGGAATTGACGGTTCATGAGTTTGGGCATTGTGGGATTCAGTGTCTTAGGCTAATCCGCGTAATAGTGTAAGTAAAACATAAGTTTCAGTGTGGTCCATAAAAGTGTTTGCATAAAAGCAATAGTTCCTAAAGCATGTTGCATAAAAGCAATAGTTCATAAAGTGTGTTGCATGTTTATAAAACACTTGTGTATGTTAGAAAATAATCAAGTATGCAACCAATATACACATAGGTGCATTTGAATAATCAATCAAATATTCAGAGAAACAGTAGTGTTTAAGTAAACAATTGCGCATTCAAATAAAACAATCATTGAGTTTAGTTAAAAACGAGCATGTATTCTCCCCCAAAAACATTTAAATGTCCGAGTGTTATTTAAAAGTTTTAGAGTTGTTGTGTTATTGTTGCTTGTGTGGTAGCATTTAAGTTTTAAAATCATTTTCTAAATGTCCGAGTGTATTGGCTCTTGGAAGTGTGTTAGCACACAAAGAATAAGATATCGAAGACGAGATTTCTTTGGTTCAAAAATAACCGGAAACCGAAGTGTGAGGAAAATAATCACGTTAAGTATTTATGATGAAAAGTATTCGTTAGAAGAGTATACGAAAGGCAAGTGCGGAAATTAGTTATTGAGCGTTGCCGAGAAAACGTGACAAGGTGTTTATAATTTATAAATTAATATATTGATTTCTCGTAACAATTATGAGTTACAAAATATTTATCCTAGTAAAAGGCCGTTTTATAAATAAAACATTAGTGGGTTTTTATAGAAAATCATTTCGAGTTTGAACAAGTTGGTTAGGCGATATAAATAAGCAAGCACTTTTAATTTTCGATTCGTCTTATATAGTTTATAAAGCCCAAGTAAGTTTTCATATGTTGAAATAAATCAAAAGCTTAGACACGCAATCAATGATCTTGATATAAGTTAAAGCTTAAGAATTTCCGTTTAGTATAGTTTTATAACTTTTAACTCTAATGATGGTTTATAGTTTTATGTGTTAAACATGTATATATAGTTTGGATTATAAATTAGGTTGCTATAAATTTTTGTCCCAACTCGTGATCGAGTGAAGTAGACGAGTCGGGAATCAAGTCGAGGAGTAATAATAACTCGATATGACCGGAGTCGAATAAGCAACGTGACGTGTTATAAAAATAACCAAGTTTATTTCCATTAGTTTATTAAAAGAGTGAATGGGCTGGGCTTGAGGCCCAATGTCACACCCCCAAAATCGGGTCCAGCGGAAGCATACGTGTAGCTGGGGTGTAACTCAATTGGTATTACAACGCAGGTTCAAAACTGGTTTTCACTGGAATTATTTAGAATAAAATAGCTTAATCAAAAATGTTGAATTTACATTTTTAATAATAGTGTGGAAGTAGGCCTTTGAAATACTTTTAAACGGTCCCCAAATGGTTAATCAGAGTCTTCTATGACCATGCCATGCCCTGCCAAAACCTCCAGTAGCGTACCATTGCTTAATACCTGAAAATACATGCTAAAAAGTGTCAGCACGAGGTTGGTGAGTTCATAAGTTTGTATTAAAACAATAGTGTTGTGAGTTCAATAGAGAGTTCTGTGACCATTGTGTGGCTCACAATGTCATGAAAATAGTGTTTACCTTACAGTAAAAATTAAAATTATGGACCATGAGTAGAGTGTGTGATCATTACAATGAATATAATGCCACATAGAAAAATAGTCTATTACGCTAGCGCTAAGTTCATGCAACCGAAGCTATAACAGTGTGCATGCTCTAGAAGCATGTTAAATATAAAGGCCCGGCAAGTGTTTATCCCATTACACTTGTAATTCGACATGTTATACGCTCGCGTTTGCCTATCCGGTCAAACCGAACGGGGGAGTCACCACCAATAGATCTATTTATATCATTCGCGCTTCCCAGCAGGAATTGACGGTTCATGAGTTTGGACATAGTGGGATTCAAGGGCTTAGGCTAATCCGCGTAATAGTTTAAATAAAGCATAAATTTCAGTGTGGTCCATAAAAGTGTTTGCATAAAAGCAATTGTTCATAAAGTGTGTCGCATGTTTATAAAATGCTTGTGTATGCGAGAAAATAATCAAGTATGCAACCAATATACACATAGGTGCATTTGAATAATCAATCAAGTATTCAGAGAAACAGTAGTGTTTAAGTATACAATTGCGCATTCAAATAAACAATCATTGAGTTTAGTTAAAAACGAGCATGTATTCTCCCCCAAAACAGTTATAAAAACAAGTAAAAGTAGGGGGTATGAACTCACCTGGTGCGATAGCTACGATGTCAACAATGAATACATGAAATGAGGCACGATCTCTAATCGCAACCTAATATGAATGATAGTCTCTAATGTGAGAAATGAAATGACGCTACACATGCAAATACGTATGTTATCGATACCACTCATTAGTTTTGAAAATAACGTTTATCGTCGAAAAATATATTTTTGACGTCTCGTTAGGTTAATAACCACTTTTCATGTAAATATGTTGAAACGGTACTCCACGATCCTTGTTTGGTGTTCTATCGGCAAATATAAGATTTTCGTCGCAAAAATAGCATTTTCATTACTTGAAAATATGTCCAAAATGGCCTCGCAAAACAAGTCGCGAAATGTTGTACGTTAAGTGTTAATGGTCAAGCTCGGCGTTTTTGAAAACCTTGAAACAATATCTTGAAGTCGTGCCATTTAACTTTTGGCTATACGGGTCTTGATCGATGAGAAAATCGACTCTCATTGTTGTTACTTGAAAGTATTATGTTCAACACTTAGAAAATTTCATTATAGTAAAAGCTGTCAAAAATATACATAGGTTATCGGGTATATAAATGAGGTCGTAGTTTATTCGTTATAAGTCTATTCGACGAACGGCCAATTGATTTGAAAAGCTTGCTGGGAGTTCTTGATTTCATAAAACTACGGCTCGGACTCAAACTAATCCGATCATAAAGAAAAATAGCCGAGAAAGTGGTGTCTTGCAAAGACAGTTTTGCGGCAAAAATAATAGTAGAAAAGCTGATGGAAATATATATATATCGTCGGATTTCAAACACTTGTATCTTTTTCGTTATACGCTCGTTTTCTACGTTCTTTATATCCCCGCGAAGGTAATCAAGTATACTTTAGGTTTCTCAAGGTCTCGGCTAGTCTAAATATCCTTAGATCTCAGTTTTCCTAGCTAGAAAAATCGGGACAGATTCTATATTTTCAGAAAATATAGTTTTCGTCATAAATCTTGAAAATAGCATATCTTTTTCGTCGTAACTCGGATTTTATCCCCGTTTTCGGCCATAGTTTCGTCTCAGAATGTATTTTCTAAATCTTTGGTCCAAAGTTACCCAAAATCCACTGATTTTCCCACGTTTCATGTTTTTGGACAGAACCTTTATATAGTTTGTAAAAATCAACTTTTCTAGTTCAAGGCTTGTTCAAAACTTAACCGATCTACTTCAAATCAACTTCACAAGTACCCAATCCTACCATACACCTTCTTATAGTGTCATGGGGTCCTAAACATCACCAATCTTGGTGGATCTCATGAGATTATTAGTAAAAATTATAGATCTATGTTTATAAACAAAAAAAAAAATCAATAAGTGGTATGGATCATAGTATATTTGCATGTTTTTGTTACTAGATCATGAAAATATATAAAATAGATGTTTAAAAGGGTAGGAAAGATTGATAGTAACTTACTTGAAGATTTGATGATTTTTGAGCAAGAAAACTTAATAATCTTGAGGTTTTTATTTCAAAACCTTAACAAGATCAATACTATGACTTGATAAACACTTGAATCTTGAAAAGTTAATGGTTCTTCTTGGTGTTTCTTGTTTGGCCGATTATACACAAAGGAAGGAGAGGAAATATGGTGTTTTGTTTGAGATGGAAATGAAGTAAATGTGGAAAATGATGTATAGATGTGTATATATATATCCATGTGGAGTCAATGGTCAAAAGTTGGTCCAAGGGGGGGGGGGACAATGGGGTGGCAAAAGGAGGGAAACAAGGGTGGCTTGTTGGTGGCTTAATTAATAACCTTGTCTATGTGCAAGTATTGGTTAGATTTGTGTATACATTAGGTGTTATCGGGTACCGAGTTAACTAAAAATAAATGTTAATGTGGTGAAATAAAATACGACGGAGTTGTAAAAGTTGTAAAATATTATTCCTTGTAAGAATCGGGTGTTAGAATAATTATTGAATTGAAATTTCGCAAACCGATGAAGTAATAGACTCCGACCGTGAAAAATAGTAATTGATTAGAGAACAACGAGTAAATTAATAATATAATTTTTATATTATTATAATGAGTATAAAAATATGTTAGGATCGTAGTCGGGAGTATTGGGTATACGTTCATAGTAAAAACTGAGTGCTAACGTTAATTACAAATTAAGCATACGTAAATTGAAATAATGCGTATCCGTGCATTATCTAAAGTGCCGATAATATTACTGATGATATGTAGACTACTTCAGTCTATATGATGTGTCATTAATGAATGACGTATGAATTCGCAGCTAAACCTAACTGGTTACGCGAATTTGAAGACCCGTAAACTCAGTTTACGAAATAGTGAATGATGATCATGAATAGTGATTCCCTCCGGGAATGAATAGTGTCACATGAATAGTAAAAATTTTGAACGTTTCTCGGAATCACAAACTGACTCCGAAAATGATGAATAGTAAAATGATGAATAGTGACCGGAGAATAGTAATCGATGAATAGTAACTGGTGAATAGTGAATAGGAGAAATGTCCCGAAAATGCGGGTTGTTACAGTCTCACCCCCTTAAAAGGAACTTCGTCCCGAAGTTCAGTTTGTGTTGGTCTCTAGAGTGGTATTGGTGAAAAGATGATGATTTTTATCGTGTAAGCCATTGAGCTCTAACAAGGTTCAAGTCTGACGGCCACTAGGCCTACTCTGTCAGAAATAGTAAATGGTTCAGTGTGTATCGGGTTTAACTTTCTGAAGTTTTCTGAATGGTATCATGCCTTTCCTAGGCAGAACTTTCAACATAATCATGCCACGAACTTGAAATTCTGATGGTTTACCGCTTACCGAACTTGTAACTATTTCTTGATTTGTAGGAAATTCCTGGTTATTTCATGAATGCTTACTGGACTAGTGAGTTGGGCTTTCCAAAATTTCGATCCTTCAATGGATGTTGGCACTTCAGCCATAGAGTGCTTTAAATGGTGTAGTCTCTACACTCGTGTGGTAACTAAGGTTGCAACTGAATTTGATTTATGGCAAATGGTTAATCCAACCATTTCTAGTGTCAATCACACCCGATTTGGGCATATATCCCTATGTTTGAATCAACCTCAAATTCCGACCATTGGCCTGAAGATAATAGGTGGTGTGGTTCCAAAGAGATCTTAATGAAATCGTTAGGAGTTGAGGTAAATCAAATTCCTTTATTAGGAATAATTGAAATGGGTATCATGAATCTTGTTTTGAAAGACTTACAGAGTTAAATCCGTAAAAGGGTGTTGTTGAAAATAATAGATTAGGATAAGGTTGTGATCCTCCGCAGGATGTCAGGAATTGAGTCTTTCTCCACCTACGGTGCTTAGTCTCCATTACTAAGATTTTTCCCCAAGTAATAGGTCATCAACTCACAAACTCCTAAAGGTATAAGTGAGGTAATATAGTGATTGATTTTCAAAGTTTGTTTTGAGATTGGGTATTTTGTTCATAAACCTTCCCTGGATAAATAAATTTACAATTTTAAGCAAACGGCTTTCCAAGTAATATTTTACTTGATGTTTCAAAATTTAATAGTTATGCAAGATAGGACAGTTTTTCAACATGAGGTGGATAATATGGTTTGTTAAAGATCGATGTTTAAAATTTCTTAACATTCAATAGTTTTGTAAAAGAGTAACCAAAAGGAATTCACTTGTCAAAGTAAGTGCCTTAGAAAAGTATTTCTTACAAGATATATGTTTTGTATAACGGTAGTTTGGAGAAAAATCCATTTAAAAGTGAAAGTATTAAGAGGATAAAATAGTTGGGTATGTATGTATGCACAAATGCATAGGTGTGTAACATGTTTAAATAAAGTCTGTTGGTGAGGACATGTTCAATCTATAGTCTTGGTTAGGAGGTTGGATTTATCTCTATGGTGTTGCTTAGTGAGCATTTGCATCTAAACAAATCTTGTAATTCGATCAAGCCGATATTTTCCAGATGGTGGAATTGTGGCAATCAGGCCAGTGATAGTGGTTCGAATGGTTTTATGATATCTTGAGATTTCTGTTGAGTTTTGAAGGGTTTCAATGTACTGAGGGATCCTCCTTATAGATGGTATGGAAAGTCTTTCCTAGGGAGGTCATTGATAATATCCACTTATCAATATAGGGAGTAGTGAGGGATGAGTGACATCGGAGTGTATAGAGTGTTAGCTAATTCCTTATATGGGGATGGGGAAAGGAAATAATAGTGAGGGTGAGAAGGGAAGAGACTGTGACAACTAAACATAATAAGATTGTGATGAAAGAAAACACTGTGATGTAAGTGTATCGTGCATAGACGTGAATGTTCATGAGATGAAATGACCAGTTGACGTGCTTCTAATCGGTGGTTCACGAAGTGATGAAAAGTATGAATGTTCCAACAACGAGGGTATACACATACCTGAATGAAACATTTGGAAATTGAGTAAAGGATTCAATCCAGACATAATCTTATTATAACCACTCTCAGTTTTGCAAAATTCACTTCTGAGTCAGACATAGGTGGTCAGCCTATATCTCACTATCCCGGGTTGAATATAGATGACCAGTCTACATTCCACCGAGGTTCCATGAATTTTGAAATACTCAGCTCAGTTATACTAATACCATGTCCTTCACAAATACCAAGACGTTCTGAAAGACAAAAGCAAGTGACCAAACTCGAGGTCAAATTATGAAATTATGCAAAGAGAAACATAATGTGGTGACATATATGATACGTGAACATGCTTATATGAAAGACAATTATAGTAATCAACTATAATAAATGAATATAGTATATCAGATAATGAGACACAAATCTCATCACCTAAGTCAGCAACTAACCACAAATGAGGCTTCAGCTTGGCAGGCAGGCATGTGACGGTCATAGGGTTAAGTTTTCGTAAAAGTGGCTATAGTCTAGGTTTTAAAAAAAACACTTAGTTCGCTATAGCCAAAGCTCTGATACCAATCTGTCACACCCCCAAAATCGGGTCCAGCGGAAGCATACGTGTAGCTGGGGTGTAACTCAATTGGTATTACAACGCAGGTTCAAAACTGGTTTTCACTGGAATTATTTAGAATAAAATAGCTTAATCAAAAATGTTGAATTTACATTTTTAATAATAGTGCGGAAGTAGGCCTTTGAAATACTTTTAAACGGTCCCCAAATGGTTAATCAGAGTCTTCTATGACCATGCCATGCCCTGCCAAAACCTCCAGTAGCGTACCATTGCTTAATACCTGAAAATACATGCTAAAAAGTGTCAACACGAGGTTGGTGAGTTCATAAGTTTGTATTAAAACAATAGTGTTGTGAGTTCAATAGAGAGTTCTGTGACCATTGTGTGGCTCACAATGTCATGAAAATAGTGTTTACCTTACAGTAAAAATTAAAATTATGAACCATGAGTAGAGTGTGTGATCATTACAACGAATACAATGCCACATAGAAAAATAGTCTATTACGCTAGCGCTAAGTTCATGCAACCGAAGCTATAACAGTGTGCATGCTCTAGAAGCATGTTAAATATAAAGGCCCGGCAAGTGTTTATCCCATTACACTTGTAATTCGACATGTTATACGCTCGCGTTTGCCTATCCGGTCAAACCGAACGGGGGAGTCACCACCAATAGATCTATTTATAACATTCGCGCTTCCCAGCAGGAATTGACGGTTCATGAGTTTGGACATAGTGGGATTCAAGGGCTTAGGCTAATCCGCGTAATAGTTTAAATAAAGCATAAATTTCAGTGTGGTCCATAAAAGTGTTTGCATAAAAGCAATTGTTCATAAAGTGTGTCGCATGTTTATAAAATGCTTGTGTATGCGAGAAAATAATCAAGTATGCAACCAATATACACATAGGTGCATTTGAATAATCAATCAAGTATTCAGAGAAACAGTAGTGTTTAAGTATACAATTGCGCATTCAAATAAACAATCATTGAGTTTAGTTAAAAACGAGCATGTATTCTCCCCCAAAACAGTTATAAAAACAAGTAAAAGTAGGGGGTATGAACTCACCTGGTGCGATAGCTACGATGTCAACAATGAATACATGAAATGAGGCACGATCTCTAATCGCAACCTAATATGAATGATAGTCTCTAATGTGAGAAATGAAATGACGCTACACATGCAAATACGTATGTTATCGATACCACTCATTAGTTTTGAAAATAACGTTTATCGTCGAAAAATATATTTTTGACGTCTCGTTAGGTTAATAACCACTTTTCATGTAAATATGTTGAAACGGTACTCCACGATCCTTGTTTGGTGTTCTATCGGCAAATATAAGATTTTCGTCGCAAAAATAGCATTTTCATTACTTGAAAATATGTCCAAAATGGCCTCGCAAAACAAGTCGCGAAATGTTGTACGTTAAGTGTTAATGGTCAAGCTCGGCGTTTTTGAAAACCTTGAAACAATATCTTGAAGTCGTGCCATTTAACTTCTGGCTATACGGGTCTTGATCGATGAGAAAATCGACTCTCATTGTTGTTACTTGAAAGTATTATGTTCAACACTTAGAAAATTTCATTATAGTAAAAGCTGTCAAAAATATACATAGTTTATCGGGTATATAGATGAGGTCGTAGTTTATTCGTTATAAGTCTATTCGACGAACGGCCAATTGATTTGAAAAGCTTGCTGGGAGATCTTGATTTCATAAAACTACGGCTCGGACTCAAACTAATCCGATCATAAAGAAAAATAGCCGAGAAAGTGGTGTCTTGCAAAGACAGTTTTGCGGCAAAAATAATAGTAGAAAAGCTGATGGAAATATATATATATCGTCGGATTTCAAACACTTGTATCTTTTTCGTTATACGCTCGTTTTCTACGTTCTTTATATCCCCGCGAAGGTAATCAAGTATACTTTAGGTTTCTCAAGGTCTCGGCTAGTCTAAATATCCTTAAATCTCAGTTTTCCTAGCTAGAAAAATCGGGACAGATTCTATATTTTCAGAAAATATAGTTTTCGTCATAAATCTTGAAAATAGCATATCGTTTTCGTCGTAACTCGGATTTTATCCCCGTTTTCGGCCATAGTTTCGTCTCAGAATGTATTTTCTAAATCTTTGGTCCAAAGTTACCCAAAATCCACTGATTTTCCCACGTTTCATGTTTTTGGACAGAACCTTTATATAGTTTGTAAAAATCAACTTTTCTAGTTCAAGGCTTGTTCAAAACTTAACCGATCTACTTCAAATCAACTTCACAAGTACCCAATCCTACCATACACCTTCTTATGGTGTCATGGGGTCCTAAACATCACCAATCTTGGTGGATCTCATGAGATTATTAGTAAAAATTATAGATCTATGTTTATAAACAAAAAAAAAATCAATAAGTGGTATGGATCATAGTATATTTGCATGTTTTTGTTACTAGATCATGAAAATATATAAAATAGATGTTTAAAAGGGTAGGAAAGATTGATAGTAACTTACTTGAAGATTTGATGATTTTTGAGCAAGAAAACTTAATAATCTTGAGGTTTTTATTTCAAAACCTTAACAAGATCAATACTATGACTTGATAAACACTTGAATCTTGAAAAGTTAATGGTTCTTCTTGGTGTTTCTTGTTTGGCCGATTATACACAAAGGAAGGAGAGGAAATATGGTGTTTTGTTTGAGATGGAAATGAAGTAAATGTGGAAAATGATGTATAGATGTGTATATATATATCCATGTGGAGTCAATGGTCAAAAGTTGGTCCAAGGGGGGGGGGACAATGGGGTGGCAAAAGGAGGGAAACAAGGGTGGCTTGTTGGTGGCTTAATTAATAACCTTGTCTATGTGCAAGTATTGGTTAGATTTGTGTATACATTAGGTGTTATCGGATACCGAGTTAACTAAAAATAAATGTTAATGTGGTGAAATAAAATACGACGGAGTTGTAAAAGTTGTAAAATATTATTCCTTGTAAGAATCGGGTGTTAGAATAATTATTGAATTGAAATTTCGCAAACCGATGAAGTAATAGACTCCGACCGTGAAAAATAGTAATTGATTAGAGAACAACGAGTAAATTAATAATATAATTTTTATATTATTATAATGAGTATAAAAATATGTTAGGATCGTAGTCGGGAGTATTGGGTATACGTTCATAGTAAAAACTGAGTGGTAACGTTAATTACAAATTAAGCATACGTAAATTGAAATAATGCGTATCCGTGCATTATCTAAAGTGCCGATAATATTACTGATGATATGTAGACTACTTCAGTCTATATGATGTGTCATTAATGAATGACGTATGAATTCGCAGCTAAACCTAACTGGTTACGCGAATTTGAAGACCCGTAAACTCAGTTTACGAAATAGTGAATGATGATCATGAATAGTGATTCCCTCCGGGAATGAATAGTGTCACATGAATAGTAAAATTTTTGAACGTTTCTCGGAATCACAAACTGACAACGAAAATGATGAATAGTGACCGGTGAATAGTAATCGATGAATAGTAACTGGTGAATAGTGAATAGGAGAAATGTCCCGAAAATGCGGGTTGTTACACCCAATGTGGATACCCAAGCAAGATTTAAAACAGCAGACTCATTTACTTTGTGTTTCAGTACACGATTTGCAACAAGAAAATGCAGACTTATGCTTTGTTTTTCTTTGAAACTGCCACAACCATTACCAACTTGAAATCCATGTTTAGACCATGTTTTGCTTGCCGTATTACGACTCGACAAGGAACCCAACCGAGGTTTGTTAACTGGTTATCAAATCTTTTTGGCACAGTTTATAGGACGCAAATGACATCAACAAGTGAGGGAAGCCTTTTCTTTTGGCTTAACTAAAACGACTCCAAACCATCTTTAATAATTTACGACTTAAGTCATGACATCAAGAAAATAAACTAACTGCGCATAGCTTCAAAACCAAGACGGAAAACGAAAGGCTAAATGTGAGCCATGATTCATTTTAGTTTTCCTAATATTGACTTTTTCAAAACTGCTACCACACGAAGATTTAACAAAACCGGTTAACATACTACACTTCTTACACGATTCAATTTTAAGTTATAACACAACCCAACTTATTAGTTTATCAAAACCAACTCAATATTCGAGTTCCACGCATACCATTTCAAGGTTTCAACAATTGTTATCAACAAATACAACTCAAATCGCGAGTTTTATGACAAAATCCAAGATTTATAATCAACAAAAATCCAATAAACACAAAATTAGGTACATATTCGATTGAAAACAAAACGTCAAGAGAATTGGAAATCCTTACAACAAGTAGTGTCGATTACGAGATGCAAGAAAGACGCGAAAACAACAGCTCCAAACCCGATTCGACAAGCAATTCCACACACCCCTTAAGCTTCTGACCTCGTTCCCCCTTAGAGTCGATTACAATATTTGTGTTTGAAGCCAAAAAGGGAAGTCGTCTCCTCCTCAACAGATAAGTGGTTCGTCTGACCTCGTGGTTGTCATCCATGGTTCAGCGATTGTAGGGAGGAAGGAGACAAGTTTTGATCCTTGGTGGGATGTATCAGCGCAGCAGCAGGAGGGGGTCGGTTAGAGTTGTTTAACTTTTTATGGTGAAGGAGCGTTGAAGTGGAGATGTGATTGGTGGGTGGGTCGGCTGATAACACATATCACAAGGACGATTTGTAATTTACTCTTTTTATTATTATTATTATTATTATTATTATTATTATTATTATTATTATTATTATTATTATTATTATTATTATTATTATTATTATTATTATTATTATTATTATTATTTATCTTTTTATTTCTTTTTTTGTTTAATTTAGTATTTTATATATAAGGGTAAGTATTAAATAAAAGTGAATCTAGTTTAAATATAAAGGTGTGTTTGTGAATTGTTTTTGGTTCCGTAACACTCGTGGAGGTTTGAGCATACCCCGTGTTTTGTTGATCTCCGGTTTAATTCAGTGTTACCCGAGTTGTTGTAATATGACTTAAATGGTCAAGTAATTATGATACGGGTTTAACACAAGGGTGATCCTAATGCCTCTTATCATGTAGTAAATCCTACTACACGAATGTAGTCTCACTAGCGGTCTCGGGATGCATCACTAACGCAAGTTCTAGAATGTAAATGCTACCGGTACACTCATAAGCACTAATAATGAATGCCTTTCTGTAACACCCCCAAAATCGGGTCCAGGAGAAGCATACATGTTACTGGGGTGCTACTCAATCGGTATCATAACACAAGTACAAAGAATGGTTTTTATCTCAACCATTTAGAATAACTTTCATTATCAAAAATAGTCAATTTTACATCGTTCAAAATTAGTGCGGAAATACAGGCCCATATAAGAGTTTAAGCGATCCCAAATACATTTCAAAGTTGTCTATGACCATGCCATGCCAAAGCCTTCAATAGTTAGCTATCGCCTTAAACCTGAAAATACATGCTAAAAAGTGTCAACACGAGGTTGGTGAGTTCATAAGTTTATAATAAAACAATAGTATTGTGAGTTCAATAGAGAGTTTTGTGACCATTGTGTGGCTCACAATGTCATGAAAAATAGTGTTTACCTTACAGTAAAATTATAATTGTGGACCATGAGTAGAGTGTGTGATCATTACAACGAATATAATGTCACATAGTAAATAGTCTATTACGCTAGCACTAAGTTCATGCAACCGAAGCTTGACAGTGTGCATGCTCTAGAAGCACGTTAAATAAAGCCCTTGCAAGTGTCTATCCCGTGACACTCGTGTTTCGACATGTTATACGCTCGCGTTTGCCTATCCGGCCAAACCGATCGGGGGTGTCTACCCTAATAGATCTATTTATAACATTCGCGCTTCCCAGCAGGAATTGACGGTTCATGAGTTTGGGCATTGTGGGATTCAGTGTCTTAGGCTAATCCGCGTAATAGTGTAAGTAAAGCATAAGTTTCAGTGTGGTCCATAAAAGTGTTTGCAAAAAAGCAATAGTTCCTAAAGCATGTTGCATAAAAGCAATAGTTCATAAAGTGTGTTGCATGTTTATAAAACACTTGTGTATGTTAGAAAATAATCAAGTATGCAACCAATATACACATAGGTGCATTTGAATAATCAATCAAGTATTCAGAGAAACAGTAGTGTTTAAGTAAACAATTGCGCATTCAAATAAAACAATCATTGAGTTTAGTTAAAAACGAGCATGTATTCTCCCCCAAAAACATTTATAAAGCAGGTAAAAGTAGGGGCCATGAACTCACCTCAATGGAGTATGCAGTAAACCAAGTGAGTCAAATAGTGTGTGGCACCAACACGCGACCTAGATTAGTAAGGCATGATTTAGTTCATAGTTTATGTTTAAGAATCAACGAAGTTTAATTAAACTCAAAAGTTTTAGAGTTGTTGTGTTATTGTTGCTTGTGTGGTAGCATTTAAGTTTTAAAATCATTTTCTAAATGTCCGAGTGTATTGGCTCTTGGAAGTGTGTTAGCACACAAAGAATAAGATATCGAAGACGAGATGTCTTTGGTTCAAAA
The DNA here is from genome assembly GCA_030686995.1 of Artemisia argyi. Taxonomy (NCBI): domain Eukaryota; kingdom Viridiplantae; phylum Streptophyta; class Magnoliopsida; order Asterales; family Asteraceae; genus Artemisia; species Artemisia argyi. The sequence continues at coordinate 1,506,644 of CM060688.1, forward strand.
ATAACCGGAAACCGAAGTGTGAGGAAAATAATCACGTTAAGTATTTATGACGAAAAGTATTCGTTAAAAGAGTATACGATAGGCAAGTGCGGAAATTAGTTATTGAGTGTTGCCGAGAAAATGTGACAAGGTGTTTATAATTATAAATTAATATATTGATTTCTCGTAACAATTATGAGTTACAAAATATTTATCCTAGTAAAAGGCCATTTTATAAATAAAACATTAGTGGGTTTTTATAGAAAATCATTTCGAGTTTGAACAAGTTGGTTAGGCGATATAAATAAGCAAGCACTTTTAGTTTTCGATTCGTCTTATACAGTTTATAAAGCCCAAGTAAGTTTTCATATGTTGAAATAAATCAAAAGCTTAGACACGCAATCAATGATCTTGATGTAAGTTAAAGCTTAAGAATTTCCGTTTAGTCTAGTTTTATAACTTTTAACTCTAATGATGGTTTATAGTTTTATGTGTTAAACATGTATATATAGTTTGGATTCTAAATTTGGTTGCTATAAATTTTTATCCCAACTCGTGATCGAGTGAAGTAGACGAGTCGGGAATCAAGTCGAGGAGTAATAGTAAGTCGATATAACCGGAGTCGAATAAGCAATGTGACGTGTTATAAAAATTACCAAGTTTATTTCCATTAGTTTATTAAAAGAGTGAATGGGCTGGGCTTGAGGCCCAATGTGGATACCCAAGCAAGATTTAAAACAGCAGACTCATTTACTTTGTGTTTCAGTACACGATTTGCAACAAGAAAATGCAGACGTATGCTTTGTTTTTCTTTGAAACTGCCACAACCATTACCAACTTGAAATCCATGTTTAGACCATGTTTTGATTGCCGTATTACGACTCGACAAGGAACCCAACCAAGGCTTGTTAACTGGTTTATCAAATCTTTTTGGCACAGTTTATAGGACGCAAATGACATCAACAAGTGAGGGAAGCCTTTTCTTTTGGCTTAACTAAAACGACTCCAAACCATCTTTAATAATTTACGACTTAAGTCATGACATAAAGAAAATAAACTAACTGCGCATAGCTTCAAAACCAAGACGGAAAACGAAAGGCTAAATGTGAGCCATGATTCATTTTAGTTTTCCTAATATTGACTTTTTCAAAACTGCTACCACACGAAGATTTAACAAAACCGGTTAACATACTACACTTCTTACACGATTCAATTTTAAGTTATAACACAACCCAACATACCAGTTTATCAAAACCAACAAAATATTCGAGTTCCACGCATACCATTTCAAGGTTTCAACAATTGTTATCAACAAATACAACTCAAATCGCGAGTTTTATGACAAAATCCAAGATTTATAATCAACAAAAATCCAATAAACACAAAAATAGGTACATATTCGAATGAAAACAAAACGTCAAGAGAATTGGAAATCCTTACAACAAGTAGTGTCGATTACGAGAAGCAAGAAAGACGCGAAAACAACATCTCCAAACCCGATTCGACAAGCAATTCCACACACCCCCTAAGCTTCTGACCTCGTTCCCCCTTAGAGTCGATTACAATATTTGTGCTTGCTTTGATGATTTGTTTGAGTGTGTGGAACCTTGTGAATCCGATTGGATTATAAGGATGGAATTAGAGTAGGGTTGATTCCCCTCTTCACGTTAATAGTTGATTTGAAGCCAAAAAGGGAAGTCGTCCCCTCCACAACAGATAAGTAGTCCGTCTGACCTCGTGGTTGTCATCCATGGTTCAGCGATTGTAGGGAGGAAGGAGACAAGTTTTGATCCTTGGTGGGATGTATCAGCGCAGCAGCAGGAGGGGGTCGGTTAGAGTTGTTTAACTTTTTATGGTGAAGGAGCATTGAAGTAGAGATGTGATTGGTGGGTGGGTCGGCTGATAACACATATCACAAGGACGATTTGTAATTTACTCTTATTATTATTATTATTATTATTATTATTATTATTATTATTATTATTATTATTATTATTATTATTATTATTATTATTATTATTATTATTATTATTATTATTATTATTTATTTATTTATTTCTTTTTTTGTTTAATTTAGTATTTTAAATATAAGGGTAAGTATTAAATAAAAGTGAATCTAGTTTAAATATAAAGGTGAGTTTGTGAATTGTTTTTGGTTCCGTAACACTCGCGGAGGTTTGAGCATACCCCGTGTTTTGTTGATCTCCGGTTTAATTCAGTGTTACCCGAGTTGTTGTGAGCACGAGTGATATTGTTTTCGAGGTTAGCGGGAGTGCTAAAATATTTCTGACGAGAGCGTTTTTATAATGGAAATATAAAAACAACGTTTATTAATTCCGAATAACAAGTATTGAGTTCATGCCATTACTAGGATTTGTGTTGGTACGCGCGTGGTGTTTGGTGTGAGATAATTCTCGTGTTTGATCAACAGTGATCAGTAACAGTTAGAAAATGGCACATTCACATTTTCTGATAAACTAACCAATGTAGTGATTTACAGTGTGTGGGTTTGTTTTCCCGAAATAGTTATGTAAGCTCATGTATGCTTAGATAAATAGTTAGGTAAAAATTAGTTGGTAAAATTCTAGTTTGTTACAGTCACACCTCCTTAAACGGAATCGCGTCCTCGCGATTCAATTCAAGTTGCCCATTTCGATCGAAAAGAGATGAGTACATACGCACGAGAATTCATCTTCACGTACACTACGTGAGTTTCAGGTCCTTTTTGTGAGTTTCTACGAACTTTGTCGATAGGGATAGGTTTTGGTTCTTTGTTGAAAATTTGTAGTTAGGTAAACTGATGCGACTTTAAAAGACTCATAATTTCAGTAAAACAGTGGTTAGACATGGTGTGGGTAAAACCATGTCTCAAAAGTTAACATTTATTCACCCCATTAATTTACAAAAGTCTCAATATAGTTTGACCAGAGAATTTTGGCATATCAAAATGGGTATCTCGGGAAAATACCGTTACGAGTTTTGTGATTTCTATAACCGCATTTCAGAAAGGAAGGTCCTTAAAAAGCAAAGATGTCTGGGAAAATGTGTAGTCAGGTATGTTTGTTTCAACAAATTTAAGGTGCTTAAAGACGGAATCTAGTTGTCAAGCCTGAGTGGGGTTCAATGTTTAATATGAAGCGAATTTCATAAACATGGGTATTTAATTGACTTTAACAGTACCAAGAGGTGGTAACATGAAGTGCTTTTCAATTGGGCAAATAGTTCACATGGTGATTGCAAAATAGTTTATAGTACGGGTTGTACAATAGTTTATAGAGTAATAGGAAAACAATTTATCATTTGTAAAGTTGTAGCAAAATTGTAGTTTCGTTTTGTGTTTCAGTAGCAAAGCAGTTCATAGGGGAGTAAAATAGTTTGCAAAGTGTAGTAAGACTTGTAGGATAATTATAATATTGTTTACAAAATGCTAACGAAACTGTTTGTTATTTTATAGAATGGTAGTGAGGTAATGAATCGATTTGTTAAATCACGATAAAATAGTGGTAAAGACTATTCATAAAACAGTTTATAGGTCAGTAGGAAAACAATTTATTGTTTATAAAGTAGTAGCATGGTCAAAATCTTGATTTCATGAAATAGCAGTAAGACATTTTGTAGGATGACCGCAAAATGGTCTATAGAATAACCAAAAATAGTTTGTATGCTAATAGTGATACAGTTTATTATCTTATAAGAGGGTAGCAAGGTAGACAACAGATATTTCCGAGGGATAAATGAAGGACTATGTGTGCAGGATTAGGTATTCCAAAGATAGTGGTTTTGGTTACTGCATAAAGTTTTTAAGGTTTCTGTTGGGTATAGGATCTCTGCTAAATGTGGAGTTTGGCAAGTTTAGAGTTTGGCTCTGAAGGAGGGTGTTGATTGCTACCAACAATCAGTTGGTTGTCTCAGTAGTGTACTTAGTACTTAACGCGAAAGGTACAACATCGATTGAGTGTAGGGTTTGAGGGGGAGGTGACTGTAACATAACCATATTGTGATAAAAGAGTATTCTATTTAAGAGAAAAAGTACTATGATGTCAGTGTGTTGTGTGTAGATGTGAATGTTCATGTTACGCAATGATTATGTACCCACACAGAAATTTTTGAAACTTCCAGAAATCAAGTAGAAAATCAAATTGGACTTGATTCTAGTATAACTATTCTCAGTATCGCAAAATTCACCTCTGAGTTGGACATAGGTGATCAGGTTATGTCCCACTGTCCCTGGCCGAATATAGGTGATCAGTCTATATTCCACTGAGGTTCAATGAATTTTGAAATACTCAGCTTAGTTACACTAGTAATATATTCCATACTTTAAAAGAAAATCATTTTATCATATTAAGGCAGCAGGCTTGGCAGGCAGGCTTGAGACGGTCATAGGGTCAAGTTTTCTTAAGAGTAGTTATAGTCTAGGTTTTAAAAATACCTAGTTCTCTATAACCAAGGCTCTGATACCAATCTGTAACACCCCCAAAATCGGGTCCAGTAGAAGTATACATGTTACTGGGGTGCTACTCAATCGGTATCATAACACAAGTACAAAGAACGATTTTTATCTCAACCATTTAGAATAACTTTCATTATCAAAAATAGTCAATTTTACATCGTCCAAAATTAGTGCGGAAATACAGGCCCATATAACAGTTTAAGCGGACCCAAACACATTGCAAAGTTGTCTATGACCTTGCCATGCCAAAGCCTTCAATAGTTAGCTATCGCCTTAAACCTAAAAATACATGCTAAAAAGTGTCAACACGAGGTTGGTGAGTTCATAAGTTTATAATAAAACAATAGTATTGTGAGTTCAATAGAGAGTTTTGTGACCATTGTGTGGCTCACACGAGGTTGGTGAGTTCATATTTATTTATTTATTTATTTCTTTTTTTGTTTAATTTAGTATTTTAAATATAAGGGTAAGTATTAAATAAAAGTGAATCCAGTTTAAATATAAAGGTGTGTTTGTGAATTGTTTTTGGTTCCGTAACACTCGTGGAGGTTTGAGCATACCCCGTGTTTTGTTGATCTCCGGTTTAATTCAGTGTTACCCGAGTTGTTGTGAGCACGAGTGATATTGTTTTCGAGGTTAGCGGGAGTGCTAAAATATTTCTGACGAGAGCGTTTTTATAATGAAAATATTAAAACAACGTTTATTAATTCCGAATAACAAGTATTGAGTTCATGCCATTACTAGGATTTGTGTCGGTACGCGTGTGGTGTTTGGTGCGAGATAATTCTCGTTTTTGATCAACAGTGATCAGTAACAGTTAGAAAATGGCACATTCACATTTTCTGATAAAATAACCAATGTAGTGATTTACAGTGTGTGGGTTTGTTTTCCCGAAATAGTTATGTAAGCTCATGTATGCTTAGATAAATAGTTAGGTAAAAATTAGTTTGGAAAATTCCAGTTTGTTACACTTTCCTATCATATCTAAAGGCGAACCTCACATATTTGGGTGGAAAATTTTTTTGAATGGTACGGTTTGTTAAGGCTAAAGTTTCGCTCCTAAATGTTGTTAAATTTTTTAAATTTGGCACTAAAATTACAGTAACAAGTATTTCTCTTAGTTTTATTACACAGCTACCATCAAACAAACAAACTCAAGTGCAATTGTATCCTATAAGGTATCATCATTTACGCTCCCCTTACACTTAAGATGAACATCGTCCCCAATGTTCAATTAAAGAATGTAAAAGTAAAATAGGTAAAAGAATGAAAACAAATACTCCCCTGATTCGTTCGGTGTGGATAATGTGTTAACAAGGTTAGATCTTCTTCCAAGAAAATGAACGTTCAAAGCTTCCCTTCCAGAAATATAAATCATCTTCTTGTCATATATAACCTGTTAAACCTGAGAAAACAAACAAGGCAACCTTGCATAAAATCGGAGGCAATCTATATATACTAAGAAATCCTAGAAAGCAATTTAAGATATAATGCTTGTGGAATGAATGTTTGCAGATTTCCTGGAGTTTATAAAACTAAAGAATTAACAAAAACTTTTAAGACTCCGTTAGAAAAACAAAACTCATAAAATTTCCAGAATTTTACACATGACGCCGTCAGGTGTTAAACCCTGACGCTGTCAGAAGTGACCTGCAGAAATCTTTATTTTAAGTTTCCTAAAAATTTCTGGAAAAACTTATGTCTTGCATCCTAGAAAATCCTGCAAAACATCATTATGACTCGATACTAGCATTTGACTCTAACAAATACTAATATACTGGTTCATTTAATATTGTGGCGAATCAAGATCATTTTTGTTCTTAGAAACAATTTTGGGGTTTCCCCTTACTCTTAGCTTTTGCAAAATACCTTTGTATGAAGTTAAGACGAAGTTAAACAACAAAATAAAGCATTTTCACAATTTAATTTGAAACATGATCTACCAACAATAAAAGTAAAACACGCATACGGAAACAAATAACAATCAAACAATTAAAAATCAAACAAATAAAAACACACAAAACATGGTTTGCCTCCCAAGAAGCGTTTTTCTTTATTTACGAGTCTTGTAGCTAGACTCAAGGTCATGGGCAATTACGTGACCTCATCATTGGTCTCATTCACTAGGTCATCTCCAATCTTAGTTTTGTATTCCGGACCCGATTGTAAATGTTCTTTATAGAGACCAACCACCTTTTTCTCAATTGCTCCTATAATCCTATTGGCAAATTCCCTATCAACTTTATATTTTGGTCCTAGAGTCAAGCAATCCTTATATAAAAGGCTCTTCTTCTCCCATACATAGTCCATGCCCTTTTTCTTATCCTCTTCATTGATGTCCTCAAAAGCACCAATGTTATCCATATCAAATCGAGGCACAAAACGACATTCGTTCATTCTATTAGGCATCCTATATGTGATCCTATCTGTTTCACTAATAAATCAGATCGTCTCTTCTATCCCATCATATTCTAACTTGGATTCTTCAACGAATGGCTTACCAAATACAACATGGGATAAGCGACAATCAATAACACTAGCTATGTAACACCCCCAATTCATGGTTGCAGCGGAATTCAAACTGGGTGTTACTCGATGGCAAAATAGTCACAATAATAGAAAACAAAATCTAATTGAGTCGTTTTAAAAGATTTATCATTCAAATTATATAAATATCAGAGATTACAAAATGAGGTCCCAGATGGTTCCAAGTTTACAAATCACATTAGATGAGTTTTTGAATGATAGTAAAATTTATAGCCCTCTTGAACATCCGTGCCCTTCCGTGCCATCCTTGATCATCATGAACCTGAAATACATGCTTAAAAGGTCAACACAAAGGTTGAGTGATATTCATAGAGTTTGTTTAATGGTTGAACACAATATGTTGGTAGTGTGAGTTATAGGCTCACACCAATGGTTGGAAAACAAAAACAGTTATTATCATTACTAAGTTTATGACACCAAAACGTTAATGTGTACCAATATCGATCGGCAGATTTATCCCGGTAGGTACTTTGCTGTCATACCCATGTATCAAATATTAATGCATTTGTATGAACTTAGTCAATACAAATGGGATTCGTCAATCCCAATAGGCCTATTCACAATATTCGCGCTCACTATTGCTAGTGATTAAATGGTTCATAATAAGGGATCTCGGTTTAGCAAGGCTGGTACTTAGTGATAATAAAACAATCAGGCAAGCATACAATTTGAAAGCATTGTGTTCGGTTAAAATAGCATGTATTCCCCCCAAGGGTTTGTAAAACAATTAAGTAATGGAAAGTGGGGCTATGAACTCACCTTAAGTAAGATAGCAAGTAATGAAGGTAATGGTTGGATCGTGAAGGTTTCTATGAGCAACCTATAATAGAATGTTGCGACTTAGGATTTGAGTAAAGAATATAAAGAAGTGCCTATATATATATCTTGCATTTAGTCCATGATGTGGTATGATGTATAGTGTAAGTCTTTGAAAGAAATGATTCATGAAACATGTATGTTTTATATATCGTTTACTACCGTTCGGGCCGACATAATTCGGAAGTCATGTTAGTAAACGTTCGAGGAGCCAGGATACTTTAATTCGTAAATCCACAACTCATCTCGACGGCTTACATAATGAACTCCTCACATGAGGCTCCCTACTATTGTAGTAGTTGATAAAGTATATATATATATATATATATATATATATATATATATATATATATATATATATATATATAAGTTTTGATCCGAAAATTACATGTCCAATATTTGAATAAACTTAGGAAAGTTTATTTTTACACGAAGATTGTTATTAGGGTAAGTTCCTTATAACTTGAATGACAAATACTTGTGATATCTCATGGTTCTTTTAGATGAAGTAGATCCAAATTGTATGTTCAAGTTATCGCCAACTCTTAGCTCATGTTTTCGCCTTGGTAAGTTTATATGGTCGTTAGCTCACGTTTTCGCCTTGGTATGTTTATATGGTCTTTAGTCATGGCCTTGCCATGACCTTTGGTCATTGTTCCATGGTCTTGAGACTCAACCTTGGCTCTAGCCATGGTTGTGGTCATGAATCTAGGTCATAAGACCTCTTGGTCTTTTTAAAACATAACCATTATATAGTGACTTATATATATGTAAATGGCTGTTAAGAAACTGATATAAATCTCATTCGTTATTGGTTGTCTGGAGACGTGCTCCTGAGTTTTTCAAGAAAACGTGATTCCGGACAACTTTCGTGTTTTAACTTTTTCATGAAACGGACCAGAAATGCCTCTTTTTGCGTGTTTTAGGTTTCTGCAACAGAAGGTATTTGGCAGCTTTGCCGCAAAGTTTTGGTAACTTCAAATGGTCATAACTTTTGACTCGTATACTCGTTTTAGGTGGTTCAAATTGCTATGGTTTCCTTGTTAAGTCCTCTACTACAATATGTAATAATCCAATGTCATAATTTTACCATTTTGATCAGGTTTCACCGTTTCACCAAGAAAGTCACTAGTTTACTTGTTTAAATAATTTGTCTTAACAATCATATACAATAACTTGTTTTACTCATTTTTATACATCATGGTCATGAATACAAGACATAATATAGTATAAATGATATGTAAATAACATGATTATGATATTTAACAAGAAGCATGTTAGGGTTTTGCTTACAACTTTTGGCTTTCAATTAAGAAAGGAAGTTAACATGTAAGGTAAGGACTTTGATAGACTTTAGCTTCACCCTACTTCACTTCAAGCAATCTTTCTATACTTGTATTCTTGAAAGAGAGATGATGAAAGTAGAGGTGACTTGAGTGGATTCAAACTCAAGAGAAATCACCAAAGTTTATGAGGTTTGGAAGTAGTTTGATGAATCAAAACCTAACTAGAGTTTCTATGTTGATCTTGCACTTGATTCTTGCATAAAAGTTGGAGTAAATTAGGTAAGTGAAAGAGTGTTTGTGTGTGTGATATGGGGCAGCAAGGAGAGGAGAGGAGAGGGTTTTATAGTAGCCTGAGGAGGTGCAAGAGTTTAGATATTATGGAAGCTTAGTTGATAAGTTACTTACACATGTATGCTACCTAAAGTCCTCAAGACTTATCACAAGCCAACAAGGCTTGTAATAGCCATAATACACGTTCATATGGGATAAGGGGTGACTAGATGATAAGTTTTGATGTTATCTTGCTTACTTTGTGTGTTTTGGCTCCGTAAAATGCTAACCGTAAGTTATTAAGCCACGAAACGTAAAACCGGGTATCGTAAAAATACGAAACTTGAAAGAATGATTAAACTTGTCAAAATACTCCATAATAAAATATAAAATGAGTGGTAGCTAGGTTCCATTGGGGTGCTAAAACCCTGATAAAACTGGAAACACGGGTCTAAAACGCGTAATACGTAAAACGTACAAATATTGTGTAAAATTGAGAAAAGTAAAATGTTACTTTTCTAATAGGATAAAAATGATTTAAAATGACTTATAATGTCGAGGCTGGGCTCAGTCTAGTGTCGGTTGGTATTAAATGTCTTTTAGACATAAAACCGTAAGCCTAAAAATCAAGGAATGACTTATAAAATCAAGGAATGATTTTTGGCAAAGGAGGAGGGAAAAATATGTTGACTTTTTCCAAAAATGTGAAAACTCAAATTGTCTTAGAAACGCGGTGCAGGTGTAGGTTAAGGTTACGACTGAGTAAAAACGCTTAAAAATGAAAATTCCTGTTTTTCACGGCCGAGGTTTATTTGGTCATATTTTTCTCAGTCATGATTAATTCTCAAATAAATCATGAGTGTATCAAACATTTTTCTGATACAGGGAAAATTAACGCGGTCGAGTTTCGTTGTGCGTAGAATTTTTGAATGACGTTTTACCCTAAAATGTGTAATTCCTTAATAATTTTCACGAAAATGATCTGACGAGTGTCAAACTTTTAATTTGCCATGGAAATGATTTATCACACGAGAATATGAAATAAAAATCAAATTTCGGGAAAATAAATCGTAAAATGAATAGTAAAAGTGAATAGTAAAATTTTCCGGAAATAGTAATTAACCTGAAATTGCGAATTGTTACAGTCTCTACCCGTTACGAGGAACTTCGTCCCGAAGTTCTATGTGTGTTATACGTTGGAGTGGTGTCGATGAAGAGGTGTGCTTACTTATGAGGACTAGAGTGATGTAGTTTGATTTGTCGTTTCAGTGTATGGCGTAGGATGAGGTTACTTATGAGAAGTTTGTTTCTAAGAAAACATACAGGTGACTGCTCCCAGCATAACATGATCCCTCCTGAATTAGACATAGGTGATCAGGCTATGTATAATTTAGGACCGATAATGTGATGTTCGGTTTAGTTACGTAGTATTGTGTTTCTTAAAAGTTTTAGATGGTATTCAATCTTGTAAAGCTGATGAGGTGCTTGTGGTGTAACTAAGAATGATTTGAGCTTTAAAAGTGCATCAAGATCTGTTAATGAGCTTGTGGTTGCAACGGTTGTGAAGATAACGATGGTGAAAAGATGAACGAGGCTTGTGTCCTTCATTTTGGTTTGATGAATTTTAGTGGTTTGAGATGAAGCTGGTTAAAGAAGATATGATATCAATTTATAGGGTGGTATTAACGAAGTAATTTTTCTAAGATGGTGGTAGAATATCTTGGAGTAAAATGATGTGAAACAATAAAGTGGTAACAAAATAGCTTGAAGTAAAATTTGTTTGAATGGTTTATAGGATAACTGGGTAAATCTTATAGAATGGTAATAGTCTACTAATCAGTCAAATTGGTTTGGAGATCGAAACTACAATAGATGAGAATTATCACAAAGAGTTGTTTATTGAACAGTAAATATTCGTAAGTCATAAAACTCCCATTACTAGGGATGAAATACACGTAGTACAACATAGGGCATAAATAAATATGACTGCTAATTTCTAAACTTCATTGTTCTGCAGTGTTGTTGAGATTCTGATAAGCTCCTTCACCTCTTATCATATATGCTCTCCCCTGGTTGTCTTCAACTTGTTAACCTTGGCTTTGGGGACATCGGTGCTTGTAATGTCCACTTTCTCCACATCCGAAGCATATAGCTATCGGCTGTGTATTGCTAACAATAGCTACAGCCTTGCCTCTACAATCTCTGGCAAGATGCCCTGGCTTTTGCCAATTGTTGCACTTGGCGGGGCAAGGACCTGAATGATGGTAATTGCACTTAATACACTGTGGTTGAGTCCCAGTATATCCACCTCTGGTTGGTGCAGCAACATAAGCCGTTGCAGCCTCTTGTCTTTTGTTTTGCTGGTTATGATGGTTGTTGTTTTGAGATGGGTTGTTGTTGTTGTTACTTCCACGGTTATTATCCCATGGTCGCTTGTTTTTGTTGTTTCTTTTGTTATTGTTGTTACGGTAGTTGGAGTTGTTGAAGTTTTGTCTTTGGGTTTCTGCCGTACGCACCACTTGATCCATGAGGCTACGAGACATCCGCATAGCCTCATCAAGTGTTTTGGGACCAGACATAATCATGTTCCCTTGTATGCTTGGTGGGAGTCCCTAGATATATTCTTCCAATAATTTCTCATTTGTCGAAACCATTGTTGGGCATAGTATCCTCAATTCATGGAATCGATGGTTGTAACTCAGGATGTCGGTTCCTTTAACAACATGGTTCCAGAATTCTACTTCTAATTCCTGCATTCCACTGTGAGGGCAATACTCTTTCTTTATATTATCCCCAGGAATCTTATAATCATTTTCGATGCCCATTGGTTGAGATACTAAATTCCACCATGATAATGCCTCATCCAACAGTGGACTAGTGGCATATTGAACTTTATCATTCTCGGTGCATTTGTAAATCAATAATACTAACTCTACTTTTTCAAACCAGGGGTTATAATTTACAGCTCCATTAGTACCTTTGTAATTGGTGGGTTGGCAATTTAAATAACCCTTGAATATGCAGCTCTTACATACCGGATCAATATTTATTACTGGAGGACCGGCTGGGTTTGGTCCTCTAGTATTGATGGTAGTTGCAGCAATTTGAACAGCTTCAGCAGTGCTAGTAGTTTCAGCAGTTCTTGCAGTTTTAGCAGTTCTAGTAGCTTTAGCGGCTGTTGCTGCCCTTGTAGCTATGGCTGCTCGTTCAGTTGCTATTGCTGTATTTACACTATCTTTAACTAGTTTGCGAATAGCAGCTTGAGTCATTGCTGGTGGTGTCTGTGGAAAACTAGAAGGGGGGTTGAATAGTTTTGCGTCTTTTTCGTTTAATAAGAATTTGTTTTTCAAAGAATTGATGATAGTTGTAAAAACCTTTGAAGCTAAGGTATAGATACGAACTAATTCACATATATCATATATACAATGCTTATTTAAAGTGTTGAATAGAAATTATAATTTCATATATCGCACTTAATTATAAGTTTGTACTAATATAGATATATGTGTTTTAGTAATTGTTTATACTTATATTTTAATAAAGTATAATTAATGTTTTAAATGGAACCTAGTTTGATCTTTATGTGAAATCAATATATGCACAACATACAATATTAACAATATATGAAAAGCTAGTAAGTAAGTAAGTAAAGAGTGAGAGATGGAAAGATCAAACCGAGAGACAAAGGATTTATAGTGGTTCGGCTACAAGGACACCTTCCTTGCCCTACTCCACTCCCCGAGCACCGAACTCGAGAGTTTTCTTCACTAAGTCAATAACCTCCCTTATGGCGGAGAAAACCGTACACACCAAAAGCTTACACCAATTAACGACACAAAGCAAGATGTCGAGTTCTAATCGTAGCTAGAACCAATCTCACACCAAATATCACACCACTTCTTCTTCACACCTTTGCACTACTTCAATGCTTCTTCACACCACAAATATCTTCACACCTTCAAAGCACTAATGTCTTGACACCTTCAAGTCACTAATGTCTTCACACCTTTAAGCCACTAATGTCTTGACACCTTCAAGCCACTAATGTCTTCACACCTTTAAGCCACTAAAGTCTTGACACCTTCAAGCCACTAATGTCTTCACACCTTCAAGCCACTAAAGTCTTCACAACTTCAATCTACTAATGTCTTCTAGTCTTCTTCACTTGGAACCCTCAATATCTTTACAACAAGTTCCTATTGCTACAATCTCCTATCACCAATACTATCTAACTCTTCTTCCTCACTTCAAGTTCCACTTTACACTTACAACAACTCTAGATTCTTCAACTAAATCTAGCTAACTAATACATACACCTTATTCACCAAAGAATGAAAGATTTACAAGAAAATATAAACAAGCAACTTAGATAGCAAGATGATACTAAGTTGTAATACTTCTAATAGAAGTATTTTTCTCTTTGCACTTTGAATGTTGAGGCTTGAATCACTTTGAAACAAAGATCAAAGTATGTTAGATCAAAGGATTTTTAGAGAAAGGAAATGGATGTTTAGATCTGAAAGTTTCTGGTGCAAAAAGGTGAGGAAAATGCGTAAAATGATCCAGTATTTAAAGGGCCAGAAAATACTGTTCGGGAGCGTGCCGGTCCCCTTAATTATAGGCCGGTCCCCTTAATGATTAAGGGGGCCGCCTAGTAAAATTAAGGGGGCCGCCCTCCTGAACGTTTGAAAAGATTTTCTAGATAAAATTTGCCCTTTTTGGTTGGAAATTTGAAATCATATTTTTGTGGTTTAATAAAGCTATTCCAAAAATGATTTACAAATATATATAAAATGTTAAAATCATTTTATAAAATGTTATGTCTTAAGACAAGATTTCCTTTGATCTTACAATACATTAATCACTTTGTTTATTCATACCTTAAGTGATTAAATGGTGAAAGTGAGTATTTACTACTAAATACTTGTTTACGTCATAACCTTTGGTTTGAGGAGTTTTTGTTTTGTGATTATCAAAACTTAGAGATATCGAAAGATTTGAATAATGTTTTTAGTCAATTATTTATATCAACAATCTCCCCCTTTTTGATGATTACAAAACCTAAACTCATTAAATCCAAAAATTAATTTTTAGTTAAGTATTTAGTGAGTTTATATTCACTTCTCCCCCTTTTTGTAGAATCAAAAAGGTTTAAGCCTATAAGGTAAAGGCTCCCCCTTGATGTATGCTCCCCCTCGTTTGAGGGCACCAAGGGTTCGAGATATGGAATTCTTGCAAGAAAAATATTAGAGGCACAAGCAAATACATATAGCATAATAACAACTAATAGTAATCATGGCAAAGAAGAATTTTAAACACATATAAAAGCATTCATTAATTCAAGATGATTATGTCAACCACATAATCATTGTTACAAAAGCCATAGTGATGGAATTCTAGTACTAAGTAGAGTATCCTATTGTGCCAACAAGAAGTGTCACCAAACTTTCTTGAATCCCAAAATGGTTGAAGAGATTTATTTGAAAATGAAAAACATAAGCCTGTAAAATGCTTAATGGTTTAGTGGAGGTAATCATTTGGTTGCATGGATGTTGTTGGGTTTGGAGATGTGGAGCTTGTAGGTGGTGAAATTGAAGATGGGTTTGTTGATTGAGGGTTTTGATGTTGTTCAAGTGATGGTGTTTGTTGAGATCTAGTAAGAAGATACTCAATCCAAGTAAAGTGCTCATTCAATGCAATGGTTTGTTGTTGAAGGAAGATGCAACAAGGGCAATTGTTAACATGCTTCTCAACTTGGTTTTTGTTATGTGGTGATGATGGTGAGCTTGATTGTGGTGGATCCAAATTGCGTTGAGCAAGATGTAATGCTAAAAGAGCACTAAGCTCATGTGCCTCTTTTAGCTCCTCAACGAACTTCAAGTGTTCGGAGGAAGGTGATGGTGGTGGAGCTTGATAGTTGTCTTGGGTGAAAGTTTGAACATGCAATATGGGAGAAGCATGTGAGGTTGTAGGATGTGGTGGTGGTACTCTTGGTGATGGAGACATGATTGAGCTTGGGTAATCATGAAAGCATGATATAGGTGGAAGAGGTTCTTCATGAGATGATGGTGTTTTTGTTGAATGAGCAACAAGTGAGGTGTTGATTGAGAGGTTGGGATTGTTGTTTTGGGATTGAGCATGTTCATCAAATGAAGAATCATTAATGAGAGCATGAGTGGATGATAGGTTGTGAGATGAATTAATGTTGTGGGTTTGAGGTTTAGTAGTTGGTTGACTTGGAACAACATCACTTGAGTTATGACAAGAATCAAGTTTTCTCCTCCAAACGGGTTTGACGGAGATCCTTGCGGTTCTTGAAATCTTGGGTTTTTGGTTGTTGGGAGATGACATTTTTGGGTGTGATGGCATTAATGATGGGGAGAGGGTATTTATAGTGTATGAGAAATGTGGTTTAGGAAGGTAAATTTTGAGGGATAGTATGGGACAAAATATGTTTGTGAATTTTGGGAAGTATAGGCTTAAATGGGTCAAAAAGTGATAAAGAAAACAGTATCCCCGACCATCAGATGGCCGGTCCCCTTAATTAGGGGCCGGTCCCCTTAAACATTAAGGGGGCCGCCTTATATAATTAAGGGGGCCGCCCATCTGGTGATTCCCAGAATGCCAGAAATGGATTTTTGGCAGAAAATTTTCAAAAAGGTTGTGTTTTTGGATTTGGATTCAAGTAAGTTTAACTTTTTGAGGCAATATAGGGCATACTATTCGTGAATGTAAAGAGTGATATAGAGTTAATAGAAATAAACACCAAATTTCTAATAATCATGCAATCTATTAATTTAACAATTAAGATATGCAATTAAGGAGGCAATAAAGTAAATAGGCTAAATAAGCAACTATATGAAAATGATACCACTTAGCCTAGAGCAACCATGTTGATGATTGTTAACAAGTAACACATAGGAGGATATGATTATATGAACTTCAAGACTTGTTACAAACAAGTTCCATATGGGCAAGTCATGATTTTCATGAAATGATTAGATTAAATTGTGAATGTCATTTTCAATAGAGGTGAATGACACATGTGAGAAGGTTAAATATGTGTTAAGCAAAATGTTTTTAGTTTTATTCAACAATGTTTTGAAGCAACTTCAAGTGTAAAAAAAAATTTAATCATGTTTTTGATTAAAATAATAGTTATAAAGAAGTTTTAGTTAAGTAACAAAATACCTAAAAAAAAATTTAAACATAATATTTTGATCATAATAATCAAGAAGTTGCAAATGAAGATTTTGAATTAAAAGCATGTCATTTTTAAGAGAATCAATTAAGCCCATTGTCATATGTAGTCATCCTTGATAACATCTAAAGATATTAAAGTGAAATGATAGATACTTATGATCCAAATGCAATGGGACAGAAAGAAGCAAGGTAGACATATGTAAATATGTATACAAAGAGTATCATAAAAAACAAGTTGCAAACAAATATCAATTATAACGCATCTATTGAAGCAACTAGTAAAATCAAATAGCTTAAGTGAAAGGGTTCTACAATAGAACATAGAAGATTAAAGAAAAGTGAGACTAGACTAAACAACAAGAAGATTAATAATGCTAATATCATGTATGCATATATTAGTGTTAATAATCTAAAAGCATGGCAACATATCAGTTAAGTTTTATTCACACACTAATTAAAACATTCTAAAGTATAATATATCATTGACAAGTTTTAGAAAAGAAAACTTATCTCAGGTCCAGCTTTCCTTTAAGAGTGGGCATAGGAGCAATAGAAGAAGTCTAAAATTTTGCCCAAAGCATGTAGAAGTAGCAAAGACGAATCCCAACGCAATAGAAATCAAGAATGGTACAACAAGAATTCTTCGTCATGAGGTAGTAACAAACACACCATAAGGTCAATGCTCCAAGAGTGAAGAGTAAATCGCCAAAACCATAGATGACAGCAACAAAGTCATAAACACCATGTGTGTAGAATGTGAAACAGAATAACGGGAACCAATGGTCATCAAAAGAAAGAGAGCGAGGAGAGCGATTCAACAAGTAGTAAACCCTTCGTTCGTTAATTACCTAAACATGACAAAGAGCTTGGTACCCAGATTCTCATGGGTCCGAGATGATTAGTAGAGAACATCCAATGCATTTAAATGCACATGATGAGGATGTCATCGAGAAGTACAAGAATTCATCATTTGTTTGTTTTGACAAACAAACAATAACTTTCTTGACTAGAGAAATAAACAATGGATATAAATAATAATAGTTCTAAATTTTTCCACTAGGTTTAACAAATTTTATTTGTCTTGATGTATTTGTTGAGTAATCATCTTCAGTAAATCCTAAGCCGGTTTTATCATAAAATGACTTTTGAATGTTAAGTAGATATTTTAAAGATTTAGAACTATTTTCAAATTTAACCAATATTTTTGCTTTTTCTTTTTCCATTTTAATTTCATGTTTGTAGTCTTGACAATTTTTACATTCAAGATCAATTTCAATATTACTTTCAAGTCTAGACATTTTATCTTCTAAAATTATTTCTTTTTCAAAGTTATTTTCAACGGATGTTGAAGATTTATTTTTAAAAACAGTTTTTGATTCAATGTTGCAAAAGTGCTTGAAATTGTTTTCAAGTTTTGAAAATTCTAATATAAATTGATCATAGCAAAAATGTTTGGTTTTGGATTGTACCTTATTTGTAGTTGTACAATCTTCACATGCTCTACGGTGATCAATTCTATTGTTCATGTCGCTCCATGTTTTGTTTAAAGTATTGCTTGGATCTTGGAGCATGCAATCCTTGCCGTCACTACTTGTATTTGCATTAGTAAGAAAGTTCATGTAAGCCATATCTAAGTCATCTTCATCGTCCTTGTTGCACCATGGTTTATTGCCATTCTTTCTTCGGATTTGACACATGTGTTCTTCGTTATTGGTACCTTCAATAACCATATTTGAACTAGTAGTATATGTGTTTATTTCAACTAGATATTTATCTATTACGTTTTCTAGAGTAACTATTTCATGTGCAATATCAAGCTTATCATCTTTGGTTTTACATTTTTCTTGGTGAAATTTTAAAAGATATTTCCAAATATCATTTGCCGTTTTATAAAGAAATGATCTTTCATATTCAACTCTTGGTAGAGTTTTGAAAATAAGTAATTTGGCTTTAGTGTTTTTATCAAGTTTGGTTTGAAGGTTATTATATTGATTTTCAAAATCCATTTTGGTTGGTTTAAGATCACCAATTGAAATGATATGCCAAAGATCAAGATCTATTGATTTCACATAATTTTCAAAATTGTTTTTCCATTTAAGAAAATGATCAATTTCAAATAATGGTGGTTGTTGCATAAATTCCCCTTCTAAATATTTTTCAAATTCCATAGATCGTTACAAGTTTTAAAATACAGTCTATTTTAAAAATCTTGCTAGACGTGGCTCTGATACCAATTGTGGAAAACTAGAAGGGGGGTTGAATAGTTTTGCGTCTTTTTCGTTTAATAAGAATTTGTTTTTCAAAGAATTGATGATAGTTGTAAAACCTTTGAAGCTAAAGTATAGATACGAACTAATTCACGTATATCATATATACAATACTTATTTAAAGCGTTGAATAGAAATTATAATTTCATATAACGCACTTAATTATAAGTTTGTACTAATATAGATATATGTGTTTTAGTAATTGTTTATACTTATATTTTACTAAAGTATAATTAATGTTTTAAATGGAACCTAGTTTGATCTTTATGTGAAATCAATATATGCACAACATACAATATTAACAATATATGAAAAGCTAGTAAGTAAGTAAGTAAAGAGTGAGAGATGGAAAGATCAAACCGAGAGACAAAGGATTTATAGTGGTTCGGCTACAAGGACACCTTCCTTGCCCTACTCCACTCCCCGAGCACCGAACTCGAGAGTTTTCTTCACTAAGTCAATAACCTCCCTTATGGCGGAGAAAACCGTACACACCAAAAGCTTACACCAATTAACGACACAAAGCAAGATGTCAAGTTCTAATCGTAGCTAGAACCAATCTCACACCAAATATCACACCACTTCTTCTTCACACCTTTGCACTACTTCAATGCTTCTTCACACCACAAATATCTTCACACCTTCAAAGCACTAATGTCTTGACACCTTCAAGTCACTAATGTCTTCACACCTTTAAGCCACTAATATCTTGACACCTTCAAGCCACTAATGTCTTCACACCTTTAAGCGACTAAAGTCTTGACACCTTCAAGCCACTAATGTCTTCACACCTTCAAGCCACTAAAGTCTTCACAACTTCAATCTACTAATGTCTTCTAGTCTTCTTCACTTGGAACCCTCAATATCTTTACAACAAGTTCCTATTGCTACAATCTCCTATCACCAATACTATCTAACCCTTCTTCCTCACTTCAAGTTCCACTTTACACTTACAACAACTCTAGATTCTTCAACTAAATCTAGCTAACTAATACATACACCTTATTCACCAAAGAATGAAAGATTTACAAGAAAATATAAACAAGCAACTTAGATAGCAAGACGATACTAAGTTGTAATACTTCTAATAGAAGTATTCTTCTCTTTGCACTTTGAATGTTGAGGCTTGAATCACTTTGAAACAAAGATCAAAGTATGTAAGATCAAAGGATTTTTAGAGAAAGGAAATGGATGTTTAGATCTGAAAGTTTCTGGTGCAAAAAGGTGAGGAAAATGTGTAAAATGATCCAGTATTTAAAGGGCCAGAAAATACTGTTCGGGAGCGTGCCGGTCCCCTTAATTATAGGCCGGTCCCCTTAATGATTAAGGGGGCCTCCTAGTAAAATTAAGGGGGCCGCCCTCCTGAACGTTTGAAAAGATTTTCTGGATAAAATTTGCCCTTTTTGGTTGGAAATTTGAAATCATATTTTTGTGGTTTAATAAAGCTATTCCAAAAATGATTTACAAATATATATAAAATGTTAAAACCATTTTATAAAATGTTATGTCTTAAGACAAGATTTCCTTTGATCTTACAATACATTAATCACTTTGTTTATTCATACCTTAAGTGATTAAATGGTGAAAGTGAGTATTTACTACTAAATACTTGTTTATGTCATAACCTTTGGTTTGTTGAGTTTTTGTTTTGTGATTATCAAAACTTAGAGATATCGAAAGATATGAATAATGTTTTTAGTCAATTATTTATATCAACAGTGTCTTCTTCGTTGGCGCCATGATTCTATTATATAAAAGGTACGTCGTAAGTAGAGGGTTGTGAAATAAGAATGATTTTTGATAGGAAATGATAGAATAATTACGTTGAAGATTTAAAGGCATAACACATGATAGTATAAAACAAGTTTTATTCATACAACGTTGGTTGATTTACAAAATCGAAACTTATTACAAGCTTCTTCAAAAATTTACTAACTGATACTTTCAGTTTAGTAATTACAATGTTTTTACTATCGCTGGTTATTACATGGATTTCATAACCTTTATTAACTGAGTCTAATCAGTATAGTAGTACAAAAGATAACTAGTATCTTCACACTAGTCTATAGCGGGTTAGAAGGTCTGAGCAGCTCTGATTGATCGGCAACTTCTTGATTTAGTGTGTCATAGAGGTACGAGTCGATGAAGTTTGAGGGGCTGTAGTTTCCATGCTGAGTTTCTTGTTGAATCAATGATGGTCGTGATACGATCCATAAGGAGTGATCCAACTCATCATGTGTAGGGATATGAAAGGGAAGTGATAGTGGTGGTGGTAACGGCGCTAGTACATATTCGTATTCATCCTCCTCCTCGGAGTTTGCGTCAACCAAATTTTTGTTCAAAATAATTAGAAGTATTCGATGCAAAATTAGTTGGCATTGGTTCCTCCTCTTCTTCGTCGGTTAAATATTTGAAATGTTCTTCTTCGTCATCAGAAGCGAAGGCATTTATGAAGTCAAATCTGAACTCGGGTGAGGGTGGTAAGACTTGGAAGTTATTAGGTAGAACATAGTCGGGAGAAGTGGGTACGCACATGATTTCTATGAGAAGAATTACAATGTTAAAATAATTCAAATGTTTATGGGAAGTGCTCAGAATGTGACATGTGTGTATAAATCAATATACTAATATGTTCATGTAGTATAAAATGCTTACTAAGTCCATAATCGCCTGGAGGATGGAAGACACAGAGAGCGGAAGGCTATAAAAATGTTTTTGCTTGTAATTGTAGTTATAGTTTAGGTCTCAATTAGACCCGTTTCTCTATAACCATGGCTCTGATACCAATCTGTAACACCCCCAATTCATGGTTGCAGCGGAATTCAAACTGGGTGTTACTCAACGGCACAATAGTCACAATAATAGAAAACGAACTCTAATTGAGTCGTTTTAAAAGATTTATCATTCAAATTATATAAATATCAGAGATTACAAAATGAGGTCCCAGATGGTTCCAAGTTTACAAATCACATTAGATGATTTTTTGAATGATAGTAAAATTTATAGCCCTCTTGAACATCCGTGCCCTTCCGTGCCATCCTTGATCATCATGAACCTGAAATACATGCTTAAAAGGTCAACACAAAGGTTGAGTGATATTCATAGAGTTTGTTTAATGGTTGAACACAATATGTTGGTAGTGTGAGTTATAGGCTCACACCAATGGTTGGAAAACAAAAACAGTTATTATCATTACTAAGCTTATGACACCAAAACGTTAACGTGTACCAATATCGATCGGCAGATTTATCCCGGTAGGTATTTTGCTGTCATAACCATGTCTCAAATATTAATGCATTTGTATAAACTTAGTCAATACAAATGGGATTCGTCAATCCCAATAGGCCTATTCACAATATTCGCGCTCACTATTGCTAGTGATTAAATGGTTTATAAAAAGGGATCTCGATTTAGCAAGGCTGGTACTTAGTGATAGTAAAACAATCAGGCAAGCATACAATTTGAAAGCATTGTGTTCGGTTAAAATAGCATGTATTCCCCCCAAGGGTTTGTAAAACAATTAAGTAATGGAAAGAGGGGCTATGAACTCACCTTAAGTAAGATAGCAAGTAATGAAGGTAATGGTTGGATCGTGAAGGTTTCTACGAGCAACCTATAATAGAATGTTGCGACTTAGGATTTGAGTAAAGAATATAAAGAAGTGCCTATATATATATATATATATATATATATATATATATATATATATATATATATATATATATATATATATATATATATATATATCTTGCATTTAGTCCATGATGTGGTATGATGTATAGTGTAAGTCTTTGAAAGAAATGATTCATGAAACATGTATGTTTTATATATCGTTTACTACCGTTAGGGCCGACATAATTCGGAAGTCATGTTAGTAAACGTTCGGGCCGACATAATTCGGAAGTCATGTTTTCGCCTTGGTATGTTTATATGGTCTTTAGTCATGGCCTTGCCATGACCTTTGGTCATTGTTCCATGGTCTTGAGACTCAACCTTGGCTCTAGCAATGGTTGTGGTCTTGAATCTAGGTTATAAGACCTCTTGGTCTTTTTAAAACATAACCATTATATAGTGACTTATATATATGTAAATAGATGTTAAGAAACTGATAAAAATCTCATTCGTTATTGGTTTTCTGGAGACGTGCCCCTGAGTTTTTCAAGAAAACGTGATTCCGGACAACTTTCGTGCTTTAACTTTTTCATGAAACGGACCAGAAATGCCTCTTTTTGCATGTTTTAGGTTTCTGTAACAGAAGGTATTTGGCAGCTTTGCCGCAAAGTTTTGGTAACTTCAAATGGTCATAACTTTTGACTCGTATACTCGTTTTAGGTGGTTCAAATTGCTATGGTTTCCTTGTTAAGTCCTCTACTACAATATCTAATAATCCAATATCATAATTTTACCATTTTTATCAGGTTTCACCAAGAAAGTCACTAGTTTACTTGTTTAAATAACTTGTCTTAACAATCATATACAATAACTTGTTTTACTCATTTTTATACATCATGGACATGAATACAAGACATAATATAGTATAAATGATATGTAAATAACATGATTATGATATTTACCAAGAAGCATGTTAGGGTTTTGCTTACAACTTTTGGCTTTCAATTAAGAAAGGAAGCTAACATGTAAGGTAAGGACTTTGATAGACTTTAGCTTCACCCTACTTCACTTCAAGCAATCTTTCTACACTTGTATTCTTGAAAGAGTGATGATGAAAGTTGAGGTGACTTGAGTGGATTCAAACTCAAGAGAAATCACCAAAGTTTATGAGGTTTGGAAGTAGTTTGACGAATCAAAACAAAACTAGAGTTTCTATGTTGATGTTGCACTTGATTCTTGCATAAAAGTTGGAGTAAATTAGCTAAGTGAAAGAGTGTTTGTGTGTGATATATGGGGCAGCAAGGAGAGGAGAGGAGAGGGTTTTATAGTAGCTTGAGGAGGTGCAAGAGTTTAGATATTATGGAAGCTTAGTTGATAAGTTACTTACACGTGTATGCTACCTAAAGTCCTCAAGACTTATCACAAGCCAACAAGGCTTGTAATAGCCATAATACACGTTCATATGCGATAAGGGGTGACTAGATGGTAAGTCTTGATGTTATCTTGCTTACTTTGTGTGTTTTGGCTCATTAAAATGCTAACCGTAAGTTATTAAGCTACGAAACGTAAAACCGGGTATCGTAAAAATACGAAACTTGAAAGAATGATTAAACTTGTCAAAATACTCCATAATAAAATATAAAATGAGTGGTAGCTAGGTTCCATTGGGGTGCTAAAACCTTGTTAAAACTGGAAACACGGGTCTAAAATGCGTAATACGTAAAACGTACGAATATTGTGTAAAATTGAGAAAAGTAAAATGTTACTTTTCTAATAGGATAAAAATGATTTAAAATGACTTATAATGTCTAGACTGGGCTCAGTATAGTGTCGATTGGTACTAAATGTCTTTTAGACATAAAACCGTAAGCCTAAAAATCAAGGAATGACTTATAAAATCAAGGAATGATTTTTGGTCAAAGGAGGAGGGAAAAATATGTTGACTTTTTCCAAAAATGTGAAAACTCAAATTGTCTTAGAAACGCGGTGCAGGTATACGTTAAGGTTACGGCTGAGTAAAAACGATTAAAAATGAAAATTCCAGTTTTTCACGGCCGAGGTTTATTTGGTCATATTTTTCTCAGTCATAATTAATTCTCAAATAAATCATGAGCGTATCAAACATTTTTCTGATACGGGGAAAATTAACGCGGTCGAGTTTCGTTGTGCGTAGAATTTTTGAATGACGTTTTACCCTAAAATGTGTAATTCCTTAATAACTTTCACGAAAATGATCTGACGAGTGTCAAACTTTTAATTTGCCATGGAAATGATTTATCACACGAGAATATGAAATAAAAATCAAAATTCGGGAAAATAAATCATAAAATGAATAGTAAAAGTGAATCAAAAAACTGAATAGTAAAATTTTCCGGGAATAGTAATTAACCTGAAATTGAGAATTGTTACAAGCTAGGTCTTCAACAACCATGAAGTCAATGATATAAGTAAAGTTACCAACAAAGACATGTAGACCTTTAATTCTCCCGACAAAGTTAAAAACTTCATCAGGGTATTTGGGATCTTTTCTAGGTCCAAGTCTTGTTTTCACTATATCATTATAAACACTTGAGGACATAATATTGATTGGGGATTCAAAATCAATGTAAGCGTTGTCAATGTGCTTATACCCAATCATACATGGTATCTTAACATTCTTAGGATCACCTCTTTTTATCTTAGGGTCAATTCTAGGAAAAGGAGGTCGAGGATTATCAACAAGATTATTATAGTACGCATTCTCCTCCTTAGTAGGATATAGATTGAAATAATCGTCGAGCTTCGGATCTATCTCCCTTTCATCAAGTTCCTCAACAACATTTTCAAAATCATTAGATCTTAGGTCCTTATTTGAATACAAGGCGGTCGCTGGGTTACTAAATGCATGATTGAGCTCAACATTAATTAACCTATTAAGCTCCCTAAGTTCCCTAATCTCATTCTCAATCAGTTCACACAACAAAGCCACTTCACTAGGGGAAATGGGTGGATTCGCGTTTTCCATAATGGCCAACAGAATAGTCAATGAATTCGTTGGACCTTAAATCTATCAACTTTAACAATAATATAGCATGTAAATGACGTAAAGATGGTGTCTTGGTAAGATGTATGTGGCGTTAATATGTAATAAGAATAAGAGATGAAGTAGAAAGCTTTTATTAAAAACACACACACTTTCACACACAAGCATACTCCTCAAATGGGCCTTTGAGGTGTTTATATAGTTCTTAACATGATGCCTTAAGAGGCTTTCCATGGGCTTGGTCTTGGGCTTGGTTTCCTTTTACATATAAAGGCTTACATTACTTAACTCATGACATATTAGCTTACCAAGACCAAGGCCCATTGACTATCCTAATAACAAAAACTATGACACATTACAACGTTACAATAAATGAGAATCACCATCACTTTTTAATATAATTTTTAATGCTAATAATCTCCCCTTAAGGGGTGGTCATTCGAATGATGCTCCACGTGATTAGGTCTTCTGTGATCTTTGTCTTTAACTTTGTGTGTTATTGTAGAATAGTCTTTAGTCTTTGTTCCTTCATGCATTGTGATCTTTGATAACTGATTTTTCATAGTTCTTTGTTCTTTTGTGATGTGGAGTTATCTGCCTTTCGTTACTTCTGTGTCTGTGGTGGTTGTTCGCCATTCCAACATGCTCATACATCTTCAGTCTTTGTGATACATGCATTTGTAGTTCCCGTTCTTTCACACAGATCTTTGTCACTTTACTTCTGTAGATTCTTTCACATTGCGTAGAATCTTTCTTTGAACCTTTCTTTGCTTTGATCTTTGTGAGAACTTTCCTTTGACTTTGAAATGCATGTATGAGCCTGTGGAATCCTTCGCCATGGAGATGACGTATAGCTGCATGAAAACAGTTAGCAATAAATTAACCGGTACTTACAGATAAGGAATTAGGGATCATCAACATCATAGTGTGAAGACTCCTTCTAATCCTTACCAAGGCCGTTCCCATGTCAGATACTCTCGAGAGAGCTTACAAGACCTACTTAGTAGCTCAATGACTGGGTGAGTCGCTGGGGATCACTCCACGACTGTAGACCGTTTGAAACTACCGCGAACACTAAGCGTAACCCATAAAGAATTACCGAAGTGACCTGCTGTCAGGGCTGCTTGATGTTGACCTTGGCAGGAGTTTCCATTCAATCATTGAGAATCACAAGTGTGAATCCTCTCATAAATGTTTTGGCAGATTGCTATGATCTGCGTAGGACTCTAAAGTTTACATCTGGCGTCCTTAATGATGAACAACCAGTGTAGAAATATCATGTGTTCCTATGAGATCTTTTGATGAATCTCGGGGCTCTAGACTCGATAAGTGCACATTTGGTTTCCTATGCAGAGATTAGGGAGAGGTCTCCTGTTTCAGTACCAACCATCTCTAAGAGACAGGTCGATAGACCACACCGGTTCCCCGTGAGAATGAAACAAGCTCTTTTAAGAGAACTTGAGTGGTTATGAAGGTTAAGTGCAGTGCGTCACTGGGTCCATGACGTCTTTATCTTCAATACCGGTGTCACCTTAGTAACAACCAGTAGCATATGAGTTGAACCCGGTGTCTGCCCTAAGGTTGAACATTTGGAGGGCTATTTATTTTCACCCTTTTTCATAACTTTTCTTTTTAATTCTTCAACCCCTTCTTTCTCCTTTCTCATTTCTCCTTTTTTTCAATCATAGCTAAGGACTTCTAATTCTAATCTATTGGATTTGTCCTTGGGCAGATCCCTCCGGCTCTGGCGTATCATAGGACGGTTTTACCTAACCTTAGTCACCTTATAACTCCATGACTATCCTATAATTGCCATGAAACCTTTTATGAAAAAATCTCTCAAAGTGTTTATGATAATAAAACACATTGTTGTTACCACTTTGAGAGTTTTGCAACTTTTGAAGGACTCCCCCTTCACATGTGCTCATGTAATTTTTAAGAAATTTGCACATGCGTGAGGAGTTTGCACTTTTTGAATTGATCTACTTTCAGTGAACATGACCGATTCGACACACGCTTACATCACTAGTTAGACTAGCTTGAAATTATTACCCGTCCTGGTCAAGTCCAAAGAAAGTCTCTTGATACGGTACATTCTATTCAGACAAGTCCTATTCGAGACACGCTTACATCACTAGTTAGACTAGCTTGAAATTATTACCCGTCCAGGACAAGTCTTTTCGATTACTGACATTTTTAAGCTTTGTCAATTCATTGGTACTTACTGAGTCGAGCTCTTTCAAGATTCAGTCACAAACTTTAAACATCTTTGATCACATTTTAATCATGTCTTTTCCCCTTCAAAAATAGCATATTGTGATATTTTTGATATCAACTGATTAATAAAAAGCTTTTTGGAGAGAAAGACAGATTTGATTTTGCATGAAATCGGAACATTTTAGTTGTTTATACTCCCCCTTAATGATAGCTCATTTAAAATCAATTTAAGGGTTTAGAGAGAGTTTTCTTGAGCACTCATTTTGAGAGATTTGGATAAATCTTTTGAACAATCTTGAAAATGTGCTCAAGAATTTTGTATAAAAACGAGTTTTTGTTTGAAGTCTTTTTCGTTTGTTTAGACTTGAACTTTTTTTGAAAAAGAGTTCATCATTGAACGTACGAGTCCTTGATTTGAAAATAATCAGAAGTCATCATTGAAGTCCGGGTTTCGTAGTAAAGAAAATTTTGAGAAACGACATGTTTTAGAAAAACATTAAAAAGAACTCCCGTTCAAGCATCTGTACATGTCCGTATCATTGTTGAATGACATTTCTAGAAACGTACAGAATATTGATTGATACGAGAGACATGTCGTGAGAAGAATATTTTTGGATTTTTTTATTTTATATTGTTTTTGTATTTTTAGAAAATTTTATATTTTTGTAGTTTGTTTTTGTTGGTTTTTCAAATTTTATATTTTGTTTTTTCAAGAATATTTACAGCGAAGCGATTTTGAAAACTTTTTCAAGAAGATTCGAAAAGACGTTCTACCTCCTCAAGAGTTAGGCTTCGTATGCCAATTCGTCGAACTAAATAGTCAAACCGTTCTTTTGGAAGGGCTTTAGTAAATAGATCGGCGAGTTGATAATCAGTCTTAAAGAAAAATAATTCAATAGTACCCTCTTCCACGTGTTCTTTGATGAAATGGTAGCGGACTTTCATATGCTTCATCTTAGAGTGATGTACGGGATTGCACGAGATGGCTATGGCACTTTTTGAGTCACAATACATAGGTATTCTGTCAAAAGTAAAGCCATAATCTGTGAGCTGTGTCCTCATCCAAAGAACTTGGGCACAACACGCAGATAGAGACACATACTCGGCTTTGGCGGTTGATAGTGCAGTACAATCCTGTTTCTTTGACGACCAGCTTACTAGCTTTTCACCCAAAAATTGTGCTCCACCCGATGTACTCTTTGCTGTAACTTGATCACCAGCATGGTCTGCATCTGAAAATGCTATTAGATTAAACCCCGAATCCTTCAGATACCAAAGTCCCATGTTAATGGTGCTTCGTAGGTACCGAAAGATCCGTTTAACCTCTTTGAGGTGAAGTTCGGTAGGCTTTGCCTGAAACCGTGCTAACAAACAAACAGCAAATTGAATATCGGGTTGGCTAGCAGTTAGGTACATGAGAGAACCGATCATGCTCCGATATTTTTTCGGATCGATAGGTTTCCCAAACAAATCAGCACCTATTTTTGGTGAAGTGACCATTGGTGTACCAACAGAATCACAGTTTTCCATTCCATGTTTTTTCAAAATCTCTATTGTATATTTAGCTTGATTGATAAAAATACCACGAGGGGATTGGTGTATTTGTAAACCAAGAAAGAATTTTAGTTCCCCCATCATGGACATTTCAAATTTGCTTTTCATGAGATTTTCAAAATGTTTTGAATGGTTAGGATTGGTTGATCCAAAAATTATGTCGTCCACGTAAATTTGAACGATCAAAATGTCATCTTTGAATTTCTTTATAAACAAGGTGTCATCAACCATTCCTTTTGTGAAATTGTTTTTAAGCAAGAAAGATGATAGTTCGTCATACCACGCTCTTGGAGCTTGTTTTAGACCATAAATTGCTTTCTTAAGCTTGTAGACGTAGTCTGGATGATGTTTGTTGATGAATCCCTCTGGCTGACTCACATACACTTCTTCTTTCATAGTTCCATTCAAGAAAGCAGTCTTAATATCCATCTGATAGACTGTGATGTTTTTGTGAGCGGCATAGGCTAAGAAAATCCGAACTCCTTCAAGTCTAGCTACAGGCGCGAATGATTCCTCGAAATCTATCCCTTCTTCTTGTGGATAACCTTTAGCCACGAGACGAGCTTTGTTATGAATTACAGTCATTTCCTCATCCAGTTTGTTCTTCCACAACCACTTGAGATCAAGAACACGTTTATCAAGTGGTCGTTCAACAAGTTCCCAACTATCCTGTAATAGGTATTGAAGAAATTCCTCCTGCATCGCTTCAATCCAAGGGTTTTCTGCCATTGCTTCTCGAATGTTCTTTGGTTCTTTGAGGCCGATTGAGCAAATGTAAATGCACAATTCGAGATCAGTGGCAAGTTGTCTCCTTGTCTAAACTGGCTTTGAAGGTTCACCAATAACATGTTCTATTGGATGGTCTTTTGTCCATTGAAACGTAGAAGGGTACCTTGGGTTGAACGAATGTGTGTTAGATGGTTCTTGTAACCTTGAAGAAGATTCAGCAGAGTCTATTGCAAATGGGTTTTCAAATACTTCTTCATCTTCTAACGCAACATCGTTTGAATTATTTGTAGGTTCTTCTTGAAAAATTATGTTTTGATTTTGCTCATCAACTCTTGGTAGATCAGTTTCAATAACTGGAGTTGCTGGAGTAGATGTTGATGATGTTGAGGTAGTTGGTGCTTCAGCTTCGATTGTTGTAGATGCATCTTGTGATGGTGGTGGTGGTTGATGGTTTTGAGCGAGTGCAGCGGAATGTTGTGGAGATGCATTTGTCGAAGTTCCACCATAATATTCATCAAACATTAACTCGAAGACATTTTCCAGTTCTTGTTCTGAAGGTTTATCCGTGTTTGTTGACTGAGCTCCTTGAGGCACGAGTCCTGAACTGATGTGTCCAGAAGTATGTTGGTTTGGTGCGGGTCCTAATCCGTTATGATTAGAAGCCATTGGATTCAGTGGGGGTTCTAGAGCGAGTCTCTCAGAAGCCATTTATGAAATCTCGTCAAACTTCACATTCATCGTCTCCATTATCCTTTTTGTTCTTCTATTATACACCCTGAATGCCCTCTAGTTTTCTGAATATCCAATGAAGATACCAATATCACCCTTAGCTTTTAACTTCCCTAGATCTTCTCTGTCATTCGTCGGATAGCAGAAAGCGCCAAACACGTGAAGGTAAGAGATGTCAGGTTTACGGTTGTTCACTAGCTCATATGGGGTTTTATTGAAACTTGGATGTACTAGGGATCGGTTTTGAGTAAAACAAGCAGTGGCTACAGCATCAGCCCATAAGAATAGGGGTGCACTAGAAAAAATCAGCATTGTGCGAGCAGCTTCCACAAGAGTTCTATTTCTTCTTTCAACTACCCCATTCTGTTGTGGAGTTCTAACAACTGATGTTTGGTGTGTGATTCCAATATCTTCAAGGTAAGTTCTTAACTCCTGGTTTGTAAATTCTGTGCCATTTTCTGTTCTTATAATCCTTACTGGAGCTTGAAGTAGAACTTGAATACGCTTCAGAATGGTGATGATGATGCCTGGTGCTTCGTCTTTTGATCTCAAAAACTTTACCCAAGTGTATCTTGAATAATCATCAACAATAACAAGAATATACTTCTTCCCATTAATGCTTTCAACTCTCATTGGGCCACATAAGTCCTTGTGCAATATATGTAGCCTTGCTTCCGAATTAGGTATGGTTTTAGGTTTCTATGATGCTCTTTTGCTTTTTCCTTTTTCGCATGATGGACATAGGTGTTCCTTGGTGTATTTGAACTTAGGAAGTCCGGTGACGATGTTTTCTTTGGCTAACTTGTTGATCGTGTTGAAATTGAGATGGGATAATCTTCTATGCCACAGCCAGGACTTAGTTTTGCTTGCCCTTGTCATAAGACAAATTGGTGATGTAGAAGCCATTTGGTTGATGTCGATTGCATACAAGTTTGTTCCACGATTACCAGTTAAGAGATCATCACCAACCAAATTTCTAATAAAAACCGTGTTTCTCCTGAATGCAACTTCTAAATCTGCATCACAAAACTGCCTAACTTAAAACAAATTGTGTCCCAACCCTTCGACGTAGTAAACCCGAGTGATTAAAAAATTCCCAAACTGAAGATCTCCATAACCCTGAATAGCTGCTACATGATCATTTCCAAACCGTACAGTTCCCATGAATTTCCAGACGAAATTGATCAGCAGCTTTAAATTCCCGGTCATGTGCTTGGAGCAACCCAAGTCGACGATCCAAAGACATATTTCGATAACCTGCCAAGAACAGAAGAGTTTATATTTGGAAACCGTTTTGAATTAGGTTCCATTTAGTTAGGGGTAAAATCTGAATCACATTCATAAAAGGTATCTACTTGTCCATTTTGAACAACTTTGAATTTGCCATCCTTAAGAATGAATTCTCTACCCGTAGGTTTCTACATACAAAACTTAAGGTAGTTCCTAGGCATTCGACTACTAGTGTTAGACCTAAAGCGTGCAACTAATCTTTCTATAGATCTAGATCTGGCACTAGTTCCCTTTGGAACATACTTCTGTTTAGTCATAATATTCACATTCTTAGAAACACATTCATCATGAACATCATTAATTAAGCATTTCTTGCATATTAAACAAACAGAGTCATTACATGCATTAGAACAAGTACTTTCAACATTACATTCAGATGAATCATGCTTCTTATTACAAAGCGATAGATTCCTTGGGTGTTCTTCTACTTCTTCAACTTTATTCTTGCTACTACTCATAGAGACAGGCGAGACTCTATTGTTCCTTGTATTGCTCCTAGGCTTTAGTCTGCTGCTCCTAGAGGTGCTTTCTAATCCTGTAGAAGGTAAGGCACACGCATTAGGATTTATGTTGTTGTCCTTTTTGGCATCGCTAGACTCTTTAGAATTATCCTTTTTGCACGCATTTGTCTTAGATGTAGAGGCAGACGCATTAGTGGGACTAATCCTAAAAAGGCCAGGTGCGATCACTTTTGGTGTTTCAACAACCGCTTTTCCTTTATCAACAATCTTAACATTTTCACTTTTCTTAGGCAAGGGTGTTGGAGTGACTGGTTTTGTCAAATCCTTTTTCTCATCGACTTTTGGGGCAAACCGTGAAATTGACATTTTTGGTTTTTGAACCGTGTTTGAAACATTTGGTTTCTCCGAAGTCAATGGTTTTGCAAACTTAGTTTCCTCACCCTTTCCTTTTTGACTTTCAAGCTGAGCCCTCAAAAGATCATTTTGCTCTTTCATATTCTTTAAAGCACGCTCATACGACAATTTTTCATACTTGCATTCTTCCTTTTTTCGATCAAGTTGTTTAAAATATGAGACATTTTCTTTTTCAAGCTTTGTAAGAGCATTTTCATATTTGGAAACAATGTCGGAGGTCTCAGCTCTTAGTCTTTCATCGTCTTGAACATAATATGTTTGTAAAATGATGGACATAATATCAGTGGTCATAACAGCTTCGAAGAGAGAATCATTTAGGTTTTCCAAAACATTCATGTTTTCATGAGTTTCATTAGCTTCGTTTACCAGGGATTTGTGGTCCTTGACAAAGTCGGCCGTTTCTTTTAAGAAAGCTTGTTCAAAATGGATTACCCTCGCACTGATGTTATTCAGTGGGATAGTAATTTCGTTTTCAAAAACTTTTTTCTGCTCAATATGAAAACTGGAATGCCAGTTGTTAATATTGATTGTAGTTTTAGAAGCAACAATATTTTGGAGTTCTTGAATTCTCTTTTTAACGACATCCAGAATGTCTCTAGCCTCACCTGTATTAAAAGTGTTGTTAGAAGAGTTTGTTCTATTTTTGAAAGAGATTTAGAAGCAATTACTTTCTTAGAAAACATTTTTGAGAATGGTCATTTTATGGAAAACACAGATGGTTCTTTTTGTGGAACAAAAGTAATTCCCGAAAGTTTGTTCAATTTGTTGTAATCAATGGGTTTCAAATCCTTTTGTTTCATTTTATTTATGCTCTCTTCGACATGTTCTATCGTTTGCACAGAATCCCGAACGACGGGAGGATCATGTTTGGTGTAAATCACATTACCATTATACAAAACATTCTGTTCTTGCTGAGCTTTCTTGAGATTACTAGGGGTGTTGTTACCAAGAGCCACTTTATGTTTTGTATGGTAAATTGGATTAGTTTTGATTTGAAATCATTTTCATTGTTTGACTTGATTGACCCGACTTAACCACTAATTCTTCTAAATGTGCAATCAGATCTAAGCCTTCACACGAACGAGCACTCTCATTCACTTGAATCTTCACACTAAGACACACTTGGATCTTTACCCAATCCAAGCCTTCACACACCAAATCAACTAACTCCTAGATTATGAACTAGGACATGACACACCATACAACAATTACATGACCTATTATAGTTACAATATTTCTTGATCTACATCACCATTCAAGTTCATACAAATACAATACTTCGAACTACATCACGATCCAAGTTTACACAAATACCCCCATCCTCAACTCACACACAAGTCAGAAAACAATGACATAATATATATCCTATCACATAACACTTGTTACGTTTGTGTGTGGACACCTATAACATCTTGAACATTTATCTATGTCGAGAGTTCTTCTCTTACCCATGAGGTAGAGGAAATCATAACACTAGTTGGTGTGTGGACTCAATAATACTTTGATTCTTGACGACTTCGAGTGTTCTTCTCTCGCAAATGATGTAGTGGATGACGGGATCACTTATAAACACATACTAAAGAGTTATAGTGACCAAAGAATGATAAGGAAAGACAAGGGTATTTTTGTGCAAAGAGGATCAGTTTTTCTGGTGAAAATGTGTCAGTATTTATAGCCTGGTCAAGGAACGTCGGCGGTCCCTTAAACCTTGCACGGTGCTTTATCAATAAGTGGTGAAATAGTACGTGGTTAAATTTTATCTGATTTGGGCGGGAAATGAGGCCATTTTCACATTTGAAATTTGAATTTAATTTCTTTAATAAAATATTTTCTTTTAATTACAAAAATACTTTCGTAAAAATATTTTGTCACGTAAAATGTGAAGTTTGGAAAAATAAATTCTATGATCACTTTAACTAAGTTTGGTATGGTGTGTTTGTACATACCTGAAGTGATGCCGGCTTGATTTGTTGATACGTGGGAATCGCACCAGGCTTTACCTCTCAAGGGATCTTGAGAAGCTTACAACCCCCACCAGGCAGTGTACCTGATCGTTGTAGTATAGTATAGTGACAAGTACCGGGGGATTGATCGTTCAGCTGGGAATAGTGTTGCTAGGATTAGAAAACCAAATACTAGTTCTAAAGGTGAGGGATGATTATTTTTGTATTTTTATATTTTTTTAGAAAGCAAGTAAAAATCTCGGGTTTTAAGGATTTGGGCGGAATTAGTTGCTAGTCAACTAACCCAATACTAAAGATGCAATCAAAATAAACTACTAAAAATGAAAATAAACTAAATTATACTAAGGTTGTGAGCAATAAATGGAGAAAATTTGTTTACTTAGATTTCACTACTCCCTAGATATCTTTTACACGTTAATTAGTTGTTATAGTTGCGTGGATGACGGATTGTATTCCTTAATACCATTCATGGGGTGGCGCACTTAATTCCCCAATCCTATGAGTGCCTACTTCACTCCTATGTCGAGCCGACTAAGAAGCTCCTAACATGGGATCATTAGAATTTACTCATGCATTAAATACAACCAATAAAACCTAGTGCACGTCAGTTCATGTTTCCTAAGACGTTCAAGCATGTTACCATTTGGAGATCTGCCAGTTTTCTTAAGCCTAACATCGAATTCATTCATCCAATACAACCATAAACAAGTAATCAACACATAATTAACATCTAGGTTTCGTTAGATCCAAGCAAAAACAAGATAGATCTAGCCTAGCATGATGGAATTAAGACAAAAACAAGATATAGACAACCAACACATAGACATATTGATTGAATTAAAAGAATACTTATCTCAATTACACATGAAAGGTATCAAGGGCTAAGAACCCTTGAAAAACGTGTAAAATTCGTACCAAGTTCGTACTTAGGGTTTCTCCAAAACTTCTCTTTTTAATGTGAAAATTAGAAAACTATATATAGGAAATAGGGTCTGACAGCATCAAGAACAAATTTGTGACTCCGTCATCTCGCCGCCAAATTACTCCTCGGACTGCCTTGATCCAGATCTGAGTCGTCAAGTGTTATGTGTTTCTAGGCCATCATGCTTTTTCCTCTTGACGCCCTACCTTGTGACGCCGTCAAATATGTACTGGATCGTCATGGAAATTACTCTTTACGCCGTCAAGATTTTCTTCTTGACGCCGTCACCTACTGTTCCCAGCAAGGAAAATTAAGACTTTGGCGTTTTCTTCACTTTTATGCTCCAAAAACGTCCGAATTGCTTGCTTTTCCTGATTTCTTTCCCAAAGTACCTAAAATCACAAAAGGAACGATTTAGGGCAATATTTGATCAAATAAATTCAATTACGGGCTTAAATGACCCCCTAAAAACGGTTCATTTTTCGCCTCATCATATACCCTTACACTTGAGATTTGCTTGTCCTCAAGCAAATGCGCTTTTATTCTAATCAAAATACAAGTTAGGGGTCATTTAACACTAATATAAAAGTAATTACAATAAATAATCGTTCCTCTAAAGACCAAAGACAAGCACGGAGGTCATACACAAGCACCTCACAAATAGTGTTTAGATACTCACATCTCTTTGGTGTAATAAAGTATAAATTACAATATGGAAACGGAAGATATCTCTCACTACCTGTCATAGCGAAATAGATTACCATAGGCTTGGGAAAGGATCAAACCTCCACCACATGGCGTAAGCACCTAGGATAAACTATCAAAGTGGTCTTTTAAAGGGTTGTAACGTTAGGTGTAGGGATATGAAATACACGGTTTTGTTGAATAAAGGAAGTTTTACTGGTGGCGAGTTAACAATCTAGGTTAATTAATGTACAATGTGGCGTTGCTAAGCCAAGACTAGACTCGACTTAAGCTAATAAATGAAAAATAAAAAATATAAAATGAACATAGAATAAAAAGGGATGGTAGTCCGTATTTTTTTTCTCTTTTTCTTTTTCTATATTTTTTTTTCTTTTTTCTTGATTTTTCGATTTTTTTTTTTTTTTTTTTTTTTTTTTTTTTTTTTTTTGCATACACTCTTACCCTACCATCCAAAATAATACATCATAGGGAATGGACATTCCCCTTACACTTGAATCTTTACATACTTTACAATAAACTAATCTAATCACTCGAATAAAGAAAATCAAAACACTTGGAGTACTTTTAAGATTAATGAACGTATGGGGGTAATGTATAATGTTCTTCCCAATTACTCCATAAAATAAGTACTTTACCCATGAGTCCCAATCGTCCCAAAACAATATGTACAAGGATATGACTCGACTTAGCAACCATGTAATCAATTAGATAGTTAACTTAGGGTTTAAACAAATAACAATAATGCACTAAAAAATGAGCGCATACACGGAAGGCTAAGGCGATTTGGTTGTACATTTAAGTGGGGTGTAACAAATTCTTCCTTTAAGTAAAATGCTTAAAGTTAGAAACGAAAAGATAGGCTCGGAGGGGTGTACTAGGGGTTTCGTGTACTAAAAATGAGTACAACGCTAAGGTGTGGGAAAAATTAGTTGACTTAACTAGCCAAACAATATGACTTAAATGGTCAAGTAATTATGATACGGGTTTAACACAAGGGTGATCCTAATGCCTCTTATCATGTAGTAAATCCTACCACACGAATGTAG
The DNA here is from genome assembly GCA_030686995.1 of Artemisia argyi. Lineage (NCBI taxonomy): Eukaryota > Viridiplantae > Streptophyta > Magnoliopsida > Asterales > Asteraceae > Artemisia > Artemisia argyi. Next base: position 1,544,130 of record CM060688.1, read on the forward strand.
TCTCACTAGCGGTCTCGGGATGCATCACTAACGCAAGTTCTAGAATCTAAATGCTACCGGTACACTCATAAGCATTAATAGTAAATGCTTTTCCTATCGAATCTAAAGGCGAACCTCACATATTTGGGTGGAAAATTTTTCTGAATATACGGTTATGTGCTAGTCATACAATCTCCTCTCCATGAGACGCTTGCTATGGCTAAAGTTTCACTCCTAAATGTTGTAAAAAATTCTAAATTTGGCGCTAAAATTGCACTAACAATTATTTCTCATAGTTTTATTACACGTCTACCATCAAACAAAACAAACTCAAGCGAAAGTGCATATGTAAGGTATCATCTTTTTACCCTCCCCTTACATTTAAGATGAACATTGTCCCCAATGTTCAAGTAAAGAATGTAAAAGTGAAAAAGTAAAAAGAATGAAATCAAATACTCCCCTGATTCACTCGGTATGGATAATAAGGTGACCAGGTTAAATCTTCCTCCAAGAGAATGAACAATCAAAGCTTCCCTTCCAGAATATAAATCATCTTCTTGTCATACATAACCTGTAAATCCTAAGAAAATAGACAAGACAACCTCGCGTAAAATCAGCGGCATCCTATATAAGTTACTAAATCCTAGAAAACAAGATAAGATATAATGCTTGTGGAATGAAGTTTGCAGATTTCCTGGAGATTATAAAACTTAATAATTCACAAAAACCCATAAGACTCCGTTAGAAAGACAAAACCGGTAAAATTCCCAGATTTTTACACGTGACGCCGTCAAGAATTAATTCTTGACGCCGTCAGAAGTGACCTGCAGAAATTCTTATGTTAAGTTTCCGGGAAATTTCTGTAAAAACTTGATCCTACTTCCTGGAAAATCTTGTAAAACTTCATTATGACTCAATACAAGCATTTGACTCTAAAAAATACGAATATACATGTTCATTTAATATTGTGGAGAATCATGATCGGTTTGTTTCTTAAAAACATATTTGGGGTTTCCCCTTACACTTATCTTTTGCAAGAATACTTTTAGGTGGAGTTAAGACTAGGCCAAAACAACAAAGTAAAGTATTTCCACTATTTAGTTGAGAAACATGATCTACCAATAATAAAAATAAAGCATGCATACGGAAGTAAATAACAAACAAACAAAATAAAATCACACAAAATATGGGTTGCCTCCCAAGAAGCGCTTTTCTTTATTTACGAGTCTTGTAGCTAGACTCAAGGTCATGGGTTACTACGTGACCTCATCCTTGGTTCCATTCTCCGATTGTAGATATTCTTTGTAGAAACCAATCACCTTTTTCTCAACCGCCCCCAAAATCTTTTGGGCAAATTCTTTATCGACTTTATACCTTGGTCCAAGGGCCAAGCAATCTTTGTAATAAAGACTCCTTTTTTCCCATACATAATCCATGCCCTTTTTCTTATCCTCTTCATTGATGTCCTCAAAAGCACCAACGTTGTCCTTATCAAACCGGGATATAAAGCGAAATTCTTTCATCCTATTAGGCATCCTATAAGTGATACTATCAGCATTACTTGCAAATCGGATCGTTCCTTCTATCTCAACATATTCCAACTTAGACTCCTCAACAAACGGTTTGCTAAACACAACATTTGATAACCGACAATCGATAACCTTAGCAAGATCTTCCACAATCATAAAGTCGATGACAAAAGTGAAATTACCAACAAAGACATGGAGACCTTTGACTCTCCCGACAAAGTTACAAACTTCACCGGGGTATTTGGGCTCTTTTCTAGGTTCAAGTCTTGTTTTCACTATATCATTATAAACAGTTGAGGACATAATGTTGATTGGAGATTTAAAGTCAATGTAAGCATTGCTAATGTGCCTATACCCAATCATACATGGTATCTTAGCATTCTTAGGATCGCCTCTCTTTATCTTAGGTTCAAGTATAGTGAAAGGAGATCGCGGGTTATCAATAAGATTATTATAATATGCAATCTCCTCCTTAGTGGGGTATAGATTAAAATAGTCATTAAGCTTCGGATCTATTTCCCCCTCTTCAAGTCCCTCAACAACATTCACAAAGTCATTAGGCCCTAGGTCCTCATTTGAATACAAGGCGGTTGCTAGGTCACTAAATGCATGTTCGAGCTCAACCTTAATTAACCTATTAAGTTCCCTAAGTTCCCTAATCTCACTCTCAATTTGTTCACGTAACACAGCCACTTCTCTATGGGAAAGGGGTGGATTCGCGTTTTCCATATTGGTCAACGGAATAGTCAATGAATTTTATTTACTAACAAAGGCACAAAGAAAATGATAGACTAAAGAAAACCTAAAAATAAAAAGAAAATCTTACTAGAAAGGAATCTAGCAAATAGACCTAATAAAAAAAAATTCTAACCTAGACAATAACTATTCCCCGGGCTGCGGCACCAAAAACTTGATACGTGGGAATCGTACCAGGCTTTACCTCTCAAGGGATCTTGAGAAGCTTACAACCCCCACCAGGTAGTGTACCTGATCGTTGTAGTATAGTATAGTGACAAGTACCGGGGGATTGATCGTTCAGCTAGGAATAGTGTCGCTAGGATTAGAAAACCTAAATACTAGTTCTAAAGGTGAGGGATGATTATTTTTGTATTTTTATATTTTTTTAGAAAGCAAGTAAAAATCTCTGGTTTTAAGGATTTGGGCAGAATTAGTTGCTAGTCAACTAACCCAATACTAAAGATGCAATCAAAATAAACTACTAAAAATGAAAATAAACTAAATTATACTAAGGTTGTGAGCAATAAATGGAGAAAATGTGTTTACTTAGATTTCACTACTCCCTAGATATCTTTTACACGTTAATTACTTGTTATAGTTGCATGGATGACGGATTGTATTCCTTAATACCATTCATGGGGTGACACACTTAATTCCCCAATCCTATGAGTGCCTACTTCACTCCTATGTCAAGCCGGCTAAGAAACTCCTAACATAGGATCATTACAATTTACTCATGCATTAAATACAACCAAATAAACCTAGTGCACGTCAGTTCATGTTTCCTAAGACGTTCAAGCATGTTACCATTTGGAGATCTGCCAGTTTTCTTAAGCCTAACGTCGAATTCATTCATCCAATACAAGCATAAACAAGTAATCAACACATAATTAACATCTAGGTTTCGTTAGATCCAAGCAAACACAAGATAGATCTAGCCTAGCATGATGGAATTAAGACAAGAACAAGATATAGACAACCAACACATAGACATATTGATTGAATTAAAAGAATACTTATCTCAATTACACATGAAAGGTATCAAGGGCTAAGAACCCTTGAAAAACCTATAAAATTCGTACCAAGTTCGTACTTAGGGTTTCTCCAAAACTTCTCTTTTTAATGTGAAAATTAGAAAACTACATATAGGAAATAGGGTCTGACGGCGTCAAGAACAAATTTGTGACGCCGTCATCTCGCCGCCAAAATACTCCTCGGGCTGCCTTGATCCAGATCTGACGTCGTCAAGTGTTATGTGTTTCCAGGCCGTCATGCTTTTTCCTCTTGACGCCTTACCTTGTGATGCCGTCAAATATGTACTGGATCGTCATGGAAATTACTCTTGACGCCGTCAAGATTTTCTTCTTGACGCCGTCACGTACTGTTCCCAGCAAGGAAAATAAAGACTTTGGCGTTTTCTTCACTTTTATGCTCCAAAAACGTCCGAATTGCTTCCTTTTCCAGATTTCTCTTCCAAAGTACCTAAAATCACAAAAGGAACGATTTAGGGCAATATTTGATCAAATAAATTCAATTCCGGGCTTAAATGACCCCCTAAAAACGGTTCATTTTTCGCCTCATCAGTTGTCGAGAGATATTGTTGTGTGAACTAGTAACTTGTGCACTTTACTTTATGTATTACCAGTTATGTGTTTATCATCATTAAAACATGAAAACACTATACATATATTAAACATCATAACGTTTGCACTAACAGTCTCCTCGTTTTTTGAATTTTGAGACAAAACTGATTGGTGTAGAACTTTTGCATTATAGGTTGACTAACACGACGCGTAATTGACATGAAAATTAACATGTAAAGTCGATTAAAAATAGGTTTGGAGTCATCATTAGGTTTCCCACTTAACCCCTTTAGTAAACAGGTCTTTTTCGTTAAGTAGGTTGACCAGCCAACCCGTTTAGTAATTTTTTAAAATATAAGAATTAAATTTTTTAGGTTAGATCGGTTAAACGGTTCGATATGCTAACCCACTTAACACGAGTAATTTGTTTGACCCGCCAGCTTATTTACATAAACAGGTTATAAGGGCCGCATACAGGTTAGACGTAAACATGTTAGGATTGACAAACTTGACCCGATTATCTATACCGGTTGTGTTCAGGATGCACGTTTCTTACCCACCAACCCAAACCTCACGCAATTTTCCCCATTAAGGTTTACTATCACCATTTACTTTTGATTTATGTAAAGGGTTTAAGTTATACAATAGATGTATACTTTTCTAAATGTCATGTTATCATATGTGTATTAACAAAATTACGTGTATGATACCTGAACTTTCAAATTTGTGATAATATAATACAGTGAATCTGGTTTTACCAGCAAAAGTTACCGAGTTATATGTGCGCTTATGATGCACAAAGAAAGTTTTAAAATCAATTCCTTATACTCTGGTAATGTGTTAAAATGATTCACATTGTTTGAATGATATAGACGATAATAAATAAAGAATATGGAATGCATTATACAATTTAGTTATATAAGAGCGCATGCAATCAAATTGGGGAAAACATCCCTGCAGCAGGGAGTTATCAGCTGCAGCAGTGTAAACATGGTCCCTGGTGGTGCACAAATGGTCGTTGATAACATGCCTGATGCACACAAGTGGTATCTGAATTAGACTAGCAGCAGAGTAGTTCCATGCTGTTTTGCAGTAGGAATTATTTTCCTAATCATATTATATAAACATATGCAATATTTTTGGTGCAAAAAAAAGTAAAGTAATTAAATGGTTTAACTGATTATATAGTACACCGCCGCGAGGTGCGAGTATTTAATCCTCGTTTGGCATATTCATTCTAGATCAAAATGTGTAGCTTATTTGGCACCTTGTATAATCTTAAGTTTTGAGTAGTGTTGTATGTATGAATAAGATTTAAGTAATAGTATATCTTTCTACATTCTTCCAACTCTATACAGTCATACTAATATGTGTATTCTATTAGAATCTAATGACCATAATCAAAGTACACGTATGCGGAAGCAAGGATCAAGTATAACACATAAAGAATTAACCAAAACATAAATAGAACGTACCGTAGTGTTTCTAGCCTGAACAAGAATCAATAAAGCAAATCTTGGGCTTGTGTAAATTAGATCAATGATAAACCCCTTACCGTTTTGTTTATCGATCTCTTGATAATAACTATAGTGAGTTATTACCTCGTTCTTGTACACACAAATTATAACGAATAAAATAGATTGCAAGATCTAAATTAAACATTTGTTTTTGATTAACAAAAATCGACTAGAACCCTAGAGAGGGTGTTTGTCGATCGGCTTAGGAAAAGAAAGAGGAAAAGAAAAGCTTTAGGTTTTTGTGTGTGCACAAAAGATGTGAATGAATAACCCTAGGCCTTGTATATATACTAGAGATATCTTAGAGGAAAAGTTTTATTGGGTTTAGGTTTCCCCTAGCCCTTGTCGACCGACCATGCACCCACAAAGGGTGTTCTAGTACCTTCTTGTCTCCTAAATATATTCTAGCCCCTTTTCTTTTCATTTAATGATAGTTAGTACTTACGGTTAACAACTAAGGATCGTTAAGTCTTTTAAGTGTTTAAATAATTACATATATACATAACATTTAATATATATAATTATTATACTTGTATTCTTGTTTGTAACGTGTGCAATCCCGAGGTCTTGGGTTCGATACTAGACATTTAACCTATTAATATTTATCCATATTTTAACAGCACCCACTTGGATATCTATTAATAGTAAAATAACATTGGTTAGCGTCATGCAAGACTCCAATGCCCCCAGTACAACTCGAGCTAGGTTTCGTAGAAAAACCTTTAATGATTCATCATTATAATTATCCTTTTGTTACTAATACTACATTTATAAAGATATGAGATTAATCATTCTTTATTAACTTTCCATTTCTCCTTTCTTTATGATTGAACAAAATTACCAAAACCTGAACGTATTCCAGATAGATTTTTGGTGTGGCCACACAAACATTTTGTCAACCCTACGAAGGCCCTAGCAGTATTAAACTCCAAAACATATTTGAAGGAACAAATTCTCTCTTGACTACAAGAATAACCCATGGACTTTGCAACACTTTTGAAAACAACCCTTATTACATCCATGACTCTTATCTGGTATCTCAAGTCTGAGGATAACTTTAAACATGATTCACATAAATGTGAGATCACATAGTTGGGATAAGTCATATATTCAATTCGTTGAATATCATGTGAAATTGGTATAACTATGCATCAATATACTTTCAAGTATATTATAACCAATACTCATTCCCATATCATTAACCGACAACAGACAATTTAGAATAATAATTTATTCATGGATTTAAACATGCAAATACAGGGTATATTATGAGCTAAACGAAGTCCTATGCCTTCAGCAAATACTAATTGTACATTACATCCTTTATCTTAATACTAATCACAAATGGGCATGAAACTATGAGCTAAACGAAGTCCTATGCCTTCAGCAAGCTTGTAAAGCTTAGTGCCATGTAGAGGCTTTGTAAATTAATTTGCTAAGTTGTCATCTGTGTGAACTTTGAATAACTCGATTTCACCTATTTTGACTTATTCTCGAACATAGTGATATTTAATCGGAAAATGTCTGGTGCCTTTAATGATTCTAGGTTCATTGGAAAATTTAATTGTGGCTGAGTTGTCGCAATACATTTTTATAGGTCTTTAATCGATGGCATAACCCAAAGCCCCAAAACAAACTTCCTAATCCAAACGGCTTCCATTGCAGCTTCTGAAGCAGCTATGTACTCACTTTCTGTTGCAGACATCGCTAGTGTACTCTGGTTCCTACTCCTCCAATCCACAGCTCTTCCGTTAATGACAAAGACATAACCCGTCTGAGACTTCATATCATCTTTACCACTTTCCCAAGAAGCATCGCAGTAACCTGTAACATCAAGTTTTGTAGATGGAGTACCCCCATAAACTAAGAATATCACTTTAGTAGCCCTGAGGTACTTAAGAATATTCTTAACAACAGTCAAATGAGCTTCACCTGGATTCTGCTTACCGACTGGTACTTTTCACCGCATATATAATAGATCCCATAGCCAAAGCATAAGGGATTCTCTTCATGCGTTCCACCTCTACTGGTGTCGAAGCACAAACTTTGCTACTCAAGTCATGTTGTTCTTGCATTAGCAAATATCCTTTATTGGAATTTTGCATATTGAATCTCTTCAATATTTTATCAATGTAAGCACTTTGGCTTAATCCAATTAATCGCTGAGATCTATATCTATATATCTTGATTCCTAGAATGAATGCAGCTTCTACTAAATCTTTGATAGAAAAACACTTTCCAAGATATGCCTTAACCTTTTGCAAACTTGGAATTGTTGGGTTTTGAGATTCTGTTGCTCAGAATTTCACTAAGTGTCAAACTGCTGCTAAGATGAATCTGCTACTAAGGATATTGATTCTGCTGCAATATAATTAAACTGTTACTCTGTGAAACTGCTGCTGGTGAATCTACTGCTGAAGGGATAGACTTGTACATGAGTAGATAATTATAGAATAGATTGTGTGTATATCTTATAAGTTTAGAATATTCTTATCTTGTGTAGAAAATCATTGTAAACCTAATAGGACTCTTTGGCGTATAAAAGGAGGTGCCTAGGGTTATAGTTGAGTACGTATTATTTAGGTTTCACTTACACTTCAAGGTTGTAAAACCCTAGCATTGTCGAGTGCTTGTATTATTAATATATTGAAGTGTTTATAGTGAATAACTATTCTTCTTAAGTTAAGCTTTAATATTCCGCGTTTTAGCTTAAGTATTAACTCAAGTCAACTTCTATATAAGATCGTTTGGTCAACTGGGATCAACAAGTGGTATTAGAGCTTGTGATATAGAAGTTGAAATTAAGAAGAATTTGTTCCTTATAAGTTTACTGTTCCTAATCAATTGCAGAAGATGGGTGACGACACACACATGGTGACTGCTTTAAAGGTTCTCATGCTCAATCCTAGAGAATATGAGCTATGGAAGATGTGAATCAGATAGTACATTCGCATAATTGACTTCAACATGTGGAATGTGATCACTAATGGTGACTCTTTACCACAAAAGGGTCCTTATGGAAAAGAGATACCTATCAAGTCTGCTTAAGAAAACTCGGTGAGGAAGATGGAGATCAAGGCACACAGTATTCTCTTGATGGGAATACCAAATGAATTTCAATTGGACTTTGATAGCTGTGAGACTGTAAAAGCCTTGATGGATGCTGTGGAATTCAGATTTAGAGGGAATGATGCTACTAAAAAGTCAAGGAAAATATGTTGAAGCATCAGTTTGAGAACTTTACTGCTCCAAGTGGAGAAAAGATTGATGGTACACACAACAGGCTTAATCAACTTGTTATAATCAACTTGTTAGTCACTTAAAGCTTGTTGGTTATGTGGTTCCTCACGAAGATGTAAACCTCAAGTTTCTTAGAAGTATTGCACCTAAATGAAGTATGCATATAGTTGTTTGGAGGAATAAGCCTGACTTTGAAACAATGAAGTTGAAAAGCCTCTACAACAATTTGAAAGTGTATGAACTAGAGTTGACTTCTTCAACTACTTCATCTTCTGGTACTCAAAATCTTACCTTTGTTTCTTCAAAGTCAAGAGGCTCTCAAGAATCCCACTCTACTGCTTATGGGGTATCTGCTGGTACTACATCTGACGGATCTGTTGCTAGTTCTAATGATAATAATTCCATCAGTGATGCTGCTATATGTGCATTCTTAGCTGATCTGATAACCAACATGAGGTCACAGGTTATCAATCAAGATATGGATCATATTGATCCTGGTGATCTTGAATAAATTGATCTTAAATGGCAGATGGCCATGTTGACCTTGAGGGCAAGAAAATTCTTGAAGAGGACTGGGAGAGAAGTCAAGTACAGGGCTAAAGAAAGTTTGGGTTTTGACAAGTCAAAGATGGAGTGCTACAACTGCAACAGGAAGGGTCACTTTGCTAGAGAATGTAGAGCTCCAAAGAAGAATGCTGAAGCTCCAAAGAAGACCACTGAAGAATCAAAGAATACCACTACTGCGTTGGTATCTTGTGATGGGTTGGGAGATTATGATTGGAGTGACATGGCTAAAGAAGAACCAAATTATTCTCTGGTAGCTCAAGTCAAGCCTAAAGTGCATAACTTTGCACTTATGGCCTATGCATCATCATCTTCTGGATCTGACTCTGAGGTATCTAATGTTTCGGATCTATCTGTGTGCTCTTTTAAATCATGTGCTAACACTGTAGAAGAACTTAAGTATAGGAATGAGAGTCTAATAAGAGAAGTTGAACACCTAAAACTTTATAACTTAGGTTACAAAGTAGGTATTCGAAATGTGGAAAGAAGATTAGAATATCTAAAATAGTGTGAGCTAGAATATGTAGATAGAATTAACCAACAGGATGTTGAGATCCATAAGAAAAACAGTGAAATAGGAAGAAGCAGAAAAAGATACAGATACAGCTCTTGCTGATAAGGATAAACATATAGTAAGAGTAAACAAACAACAATATGCTTTTGATTTGGTTAATAAATCTATTGAGAGTACTTTGATGAGGAAAGGAAGTGGAATAGGCTACAATGAGGTTTCTCCTCCTGTTAAGAGTGCCTATGCTCCACCAAGAAAAGAACTGTCTTTTATCAGTGAGTTAGACATAGAAAAACCTGTAGGTGAACCTAGTACAAGTGTCATAGAAACACCTAAGGTTGAAGTTAGAAAATTTCCTGAGGCTCCTACTGTTGAAGACTGGTATTCTGATAGTGATGAGGAACAGGTTGAACTAGAACAAAGTGTGGAAAAGGAAGCAATTCCAGCAAAAGTTGAACCTAAAATTGAACAGATTAAGTTTATAAGACCTGTATTGGGTAAGGGTATCTCTAGAAAAATGGACGAATATAATGAGGTTCCTAGAGATCAAATGAAAGGATTTTATAATAAGCCTAGGGGAAATCAGAGAAACTTTAATAACCTAGTTTCAAATAAATTAGGTAGTGAGTTTCAATTAAAGTAAAAGGCTTGTTATAAGTGTGGTAGTTTTGAACATTTGATAACTAGTTGTAAAGACCACCAAAAGCCAGTTTGGAATCAATACTCCAGGGTGAATCATAAATATGTTTCTAAAAATTCTCACCCCCAACCTAATAGAAATATCATTCCAAGGGCTGTGTTGATAAGATCTGGTGCAACTAGATCTATTTTTGCTGCTAAATCAAATGGCGCTTTTAAAACCACAACTGGTTCTATTGCTAGCTCGGCTGCTAATAAGCACTCTGCTGCTAGTATGCACTCTGCTGCTAGTACAAAACTTTCTACTTCTGGACTTGGAAACCTAAATCATCTGTTTCAAACAATATTTCCAAAAATAGCAGTGCATCAAGTGATTTAAAGAAATTTAATTATGTTGATGCACAAGGCAGATCCAAGTCAGTAATGTCTTGGGTCCCCAAGAGAAACTAATTTCTTAATTTTCATGTATAGGGTAATCTACAGGATGAGCTAAAAGACATTGTTATAGTTGATAGTGGATGCTCTGGACACATGACAGGTGATGAGTCTCAACTTGAAGACTTTGAGGCTTTTGAAGGTGGTTATGTTGCTTTTGGGAATGATCCAAAAGGTGGAAAGATTATTGGCAGAGGAACACTAAGAACAGGGAATTTGGACTTTGAGAAGGTGTTTCTTGTGAAAGGGCTTAAGTTTAACCTCTTTAGTGTCTCACAAATGTGTGACAAAAAGAACTTTGTTCTTTTTACAAACACTAAATGTATGATCCTTTCTCCTGATTTTCAGTTGCCAGATGATAAATTTGTGTTATTGAAAGTCCCTATGATTGAAAATATATACAGTGACCATATTAAGAACATTGTTCCCAAAAGAGCTTTAACTTGTCTAATTGCAAAGGCCACTATTGATGAGTCCAGATTATGCCATAGAAGACTTGGACATCTGAACTACAAGACCATGAATAAGTTGGTGAAAGGAAATCTTCTAAGAGGGATACCTACAAAGATGTTTAAGAATTGTGAAACTTGTGTTGCCTGTCAAAAGGGTATATAGCACAGAGTTTCATTCAAGTCCAAGACTGTGTACATAATTACTGAGCCCCTACTTCTACTTCACATGGACTTATTTGGGCCTGTTTTTGTGAATAGTTTAAACAAGAAGTCATATTGCCTAGTTGTCACAGATGACTTTAGCTGGTTTACTTGGGTGTTCTTTCTAGCTACTAATGATGAAACTCTAGAGATACTCAAGGCATTCATTACCAGAGTTGAAAACCTGCACAACCACAAGGAGAAAATAAACAGATGTGACAATGGAACTGAGTTCAAGAATAGTGTGATGAATCAATTCTGTGTGGGGAAGGGTATTCTAAGACAGCACAGTGTTGCAAGAACTCCACAACAGAATGGTGTTGCAGAGAGAAGAAATAGGACACTGATTGAGGGTGCAAGAACAATGTTATCTGATTCTAAATTACTTATACCTTTTTTGGCTGAAGCTGTAAACACTGCATGTTTTGTGCAAAACACAAGTAAGGTAGTTAAGCCTCACAACAAGACTCCATATTAGTTATTTCATGGAAAGAAACCAATGATTGATTTTCTCAAACCATTTGGATGTCCTGTTACTATTTTGAACACTAAGGATCAGTTAGGCACGTTTGAAGAAAAAGCAGATGAAGGATACTTGGTTGGTTACTCTGTAAATAGTAAAGCTTTCAGGGTGTACAATAAGAGAACCAAACATATAGAGGATAATTTACATATCAAGTTTAGTGAGAATACATCTAATGTTGAAGGGAAAGGACCAGAATGGTTATTTAATGTTGACATTCTTACCAAACCTATGAATTATGTATCAGTTATTGCTAGTGTGGACACTAACAAACCTCAAGAAGATTTTGTTTTGGTTGAGAAATTGAAGATTGGTCCAACTTTACTACCCTTTCAGAAAGATCAAAGTTCACAAGAAGATGTTGTTGCTCAAGAGAAACCTAAGGAATTTGAAGAAGGCATTGAGATACCTATTGATGTAGAAAAGGTAACAAATGAAGCACCCAAAGTGGTTGTTGATCCTACAAAACCAGAAGACTCTACTGCTGACTCAGAAGACTCCACTGCCAGGCCAAAAGAAACAACTATTGATTCAATCTATTCTACTGCCAAACCTACTAACTCTACTTCTTCAACAAATGTTCAAACAGTAGACACTCAGGATAGGACTTTTGTTGATCCAAACTATCCTGATGACCCAAATATGCCTCCTCTAGAGAATATCTACTATGATACAGATGATGAAGCTCTTGATTGTAAATTGTTTGGAGCTGATGCTGACATTACTAATTTGGAACTCAATATTCCTGTTAGTCCCACTACTACCATAAGAGTTCACAAGAATCATCCCAAAGATCAAATTCTCAGTGATCCAACATCATCTGTTCAAACAAGAAGAATGACTAAAGAGCTGAAAGATCTACAACATCACAATTTCTTTAGAAGATCTCTGCATCAAAGAAACAGTCACAAAGATATGCAAAATTGCTTGTTTGTCTGTTTTCTATCTCAGATTGAACCCAAAAATACTTACAAAGCCTTACAAGAAGCAACTTGGATAGAAGCAATGCAAGATGAGCTTCTGCAATTCAAATTACAAGAAGTATGGACTTTGGTTGATTTGCCAAATGGGAAAAGAGTGATTGGAACTAAATGGGTTTTGAAATGCAAAGATATGAAAGAGGCATAGTCATTAGAAAAAAGGCAAGGTTAGTAGCACAAGGATAAACTCAACAAGAAGGGCTTGACTATGATGAAGTATTTGCACCTGTATCAAGAATAGAGGCCATTAGATTATTCCTAGCTTATGCTTCATATAAAGATTTTGTGGTGTATCAGATGGATGTCAAAAGTGCTTTACTGTATGGGACTATTACTGAAGAAGTTTATGTGTCTCAACCCCCTGGTTTTGAAGACCCTCACCATCCTGACAAAGTTTACAAGGTGAATACAGCAATTTACGGATTACATCAAGCTCCTAGAGCTTGGTATGATACCTTGCCAACATATTTGTTGATTATGGGTTTAGTAGAGGAAAGATAGACAAGAATTTGTTTCTCAAAAGATACAAGGATGATATTTTACTGGTACAAATCTATGTTGATGGCATCATCTTTGGTTCTACAGACAAACCTATGTATGTTGAGTTTGAGAAGCTTATGAAGGATAAGTTTTCTATGAGTTCAATGGGTGAACTCACCTTCTTCTTGGGTCTACAAGTGATATAGAAAGAAGATGGCATATTTATTAGTCAGGATAAGTATGTTAATGATATTTTGAAGAAGTTTGGATTTGAAGATGCTAAGCCTGCAAAGACAACCATGGAAATCAACAAACCTTTTTTGAAGGATGAAAATGGAAAAGAGGAAAATAAGTAGATATTCAGTTGTACAGATCAATGATTGGTTCATTGATGTACCTTACAGCTTCAAGGCCTGATATTATGTTTGCTGTATGTGCATGTGTAAGATTCCAAGTATGTCCCAAAGAATCACATCTTAATGCAGTGAAGAGAATTTTTAGGTATCTGAGGCATCAACCCAAATTGGGCCTCCGGTATCCTAAGGACTCACCTTTTGATTTGGTAGCATACTCATATAGTGACTATGCTGCAGCTTTCCTCTAACAAGAGGTTGTCAATTCCTTGGAAACAGATTGGTGTCATGGCAATGCAACAAACAAATAGTGGTTGCAAGTTCTACAACTGAAGCTGAGTATGTGGCTGCTTCAAGTTGTTGTGGTCTAGTGCTTTGGATGCAAAATCAACTACTAGATTATGGGTATAATTTCATGAACACCAAAATTCATATTGATAACAACAGCACACTTTGCATTATTAAAATACATTTTTTCATTCTAAAACAAAACATATTGAGATAAGACATCACTTTATAAGAGATTATTATGAAAAGAAGTTAATTCAAATTGTCTAGATTCATACTAATAATAATGTTGCTAATCTACTCACAAAACATTTTGATGTGTGGAGGTTTCAATTTTTAATTTCAAACATTGGTATGATCAATCTTTGAAAAACTTATCTCCTTATGCTTTTGTAAAGATTTGTAAAGATATTGTGCTACTGGTTAAGATGTTTTTGTTGTTTCTAAAGAAGCATATTGCTAGTTGGAATGTACTCTACTGCTATATGTTATTCTACTGCTGAGTATCTCTAGTGCATTTGCAACATATGTTTGTATGTTTTGAAGGAAAAGTTAAAATTGATGATTGTTGTTGTTTATACACAAGACTAAAGATATCGAAACCAGAACGGAGTCATCTTTTTCATGGATAGAGGCCAAAGATTACAAAACATGTGTTTCAACCACACATGACTACCCAAGACTACAAAAGATTGCTACATCAACAGATTACATCAAAAGACAAAAATCAAAACCTACATCAATTCCTAGGGCATGGAAGCCTAATTACCACTTCTCTTGTCTTTGGAAGAGGAGGGTTTGATTTTCTTGTCCTAGCTGGTGGCCTTAGCTTTGTGATTGTGGTCTTTCAGGAGTGACATGAGGATTGTTCTGAGGTTCATCCTCATCTGATGATATGCAAAGAAAGGGAGAAACAAGTTCCCTTGTGATCGTGGTCTGATTGGGATCTAGGGATTTGGGTCCTCTGATAATTTTGATTAAGATGGAGATTTGGGGGGCATCACAACTTTACCCCTTGATGAGCTCAGAGTTTGGTTCAGGTTCAAGAGATCCTTGAACATAGGAAGATCATGCTTTCTCTTCCTTGCTTGTTCTTTCGTCCTACATCCACCATGAGGAGGACGAAATGGTGTAACATATGGGGGAAGTGGTGTTTCATCCTCCGATGAAGAATTAGAAGAGATTTTGATGATTTCAAGAATGGATTTCATCTTAATTGCAATTTGATTTGGTGGATTGGTGTTTTTGGAAGATATTAGGGTTTGCGTGTACTGAATTAGAGAAAGATTAGTTCCTTTTTTATAGGGATCAAGGCGTACACCGAGCATTTAATGATGAGGATCTTTCGACCTTTTGACCATGATTTATGTTTGACTTGTCAACTCTTTTGCTGGCCAAAATCACTCTGCTGCTAGTAGTTTTAATCTGCTGCTAGTTCTGCTAATATCAAGGTTGTGCTGCTATGGTTAAAAGTGTGAGGGTGGTTGTGTAACTTCTCAAAAAAAGGTTAAAACCTAATTTTCACTCACAATTGGTTTTTACGCGCTCCAAATTGAAGTGCTCTCAAACCCTAACACTCTATAATTCACAAAGTCAAAAATCTCCAAATTCTTAAAAACCATAATTCATGGATTCTACATGTACCTGGGCTGAATGTCACAATAATGTTGCTTTACAAGAGGAAGAGATGGTTCCTGAAGGTTTCACAGATTTGGCTAAATTCTTGAATGCTACTTCTCTTAGGTATGCATTAACTGTGAATCCTACTATATACATTTCCTACATCAAACAGTTATGGCTTACTACTAAAGTCAAAACTAGGAATGGGGAAAAATATATTAAGGCCATGGTAGATGGTCAACAAGTGCGTGTTACTGAATCTTCTATTAGAGAAATTCTTCTCTTAGATGATGAAACAGAGACTACGTATCTTGCTAACTTTGCCATTTTTGAGGGTTTAAATGATTTGGGATATGAGGGCCAACATACTAATTTGAAATTTCAAAAAGGGCTTCTCTATTCTCAATATAAATTTTTGGTTCACAATCTTCTTCATTGTTTGAGTTCTAAAACTTCTGGGTGGAATGAGTTTAGTGCTACCATAGCATCTGCTATGACATGCCTAAGCAAAGGACATCCATTTAATTTTTCAAACATGATTTTGGAAGGGATTGCAAAAAGCATCAAAGAGTCTGGTTCTTATTTACTATATCCAAGTTTTATACAACTCTTTGTGGAAAACCAAATTTCAAAAGTAGGAATACATAAAGCCACTTATGATTCTCCTAAGTTGGTTCCAAAAATATTTACTTTCTTACTTAAAAATGGAAAAGGATTTTCAAGCACACATAAATATCTTACACCTTATATGGTGTAATTTGTGCAAAACATTTAGGGTGAAGAATCAAGAACTCCCACTGATTCCCACCACACACCCAATTTTACTATATCTGTCACACAACCTAAAATACTATACACCGGTAGGAAAGCGACAAAGAAAACTGAGCTACCTCAGGCTAGTGTTAGGATGTCTGTACCAGATGAGGCTGTCCTAGGTGATGGAAGGGACATGTTGGTGAAGGCTGTCACTACTGCTTCAAGCTGAGCAGCAAAGCAGGACAGTGATAAAATAAATAAGACCCAATCCAATCCAAGGCAACATCTAGTGAGGAAGGTTCTGATGAATCTGATTCTGATGATGGTAACCTAGCCAAATGGCAAAAACAAGGGGCTTAGATGATCAAACTAGGTTTGATGCTGGGTTTAAGTCCCAAGATTCACCTCTCGGACCAGGTTACACAGGTCGAAGTGATAAGGACAGATCAGTGACTCATGAATGGATGGATGATACTGTACATAATGACAATGTCAATGATTCACCTCTCGGACCAGGTCACACAGGTCGAAGTGATGAGACTATTATGCAACTTATTAAGAAATTGATGGTTACTTATACCAACCTAGAGCTTAAATGTGATACTTTGGAGGAGAAGATTATTGGCCTCTCAACTATTTCTAATGCTCAAGCTAAAAAGATCAAAAGATTACAAAAGAAGATCAAGAATTTAAGACAATCAAGATCTTCAACCTCCTTCAAAAGGTTGAAGAAAGTGGGCACATCACAGGTAGTTAGTTCTTCTGAACACTCTATTCTTTTGGAAGAGGATGCTTCCAAATAGGGGAGGAATGAGGAGCAGAATGTGGATAAAAATTTGGATATTGAAATGGTTTCAAGGGAGGTTCCAATGAATGATGACATGGAGGTGGAAAGTCCTCAAGATATGGATGGTTTTGTGGTTGCTGATAAGCAGGGCAATGAGGTTGTAATGGAAAAAGTGGTGTTTGTTCAAGAAAAAGTGGTGGAGACACTCAAGACTTTGGGGCCTGAGAAATTAGTAAAGGAAACAGGGTTGATGGGTGAAGCTTTGATGACTTTTCATGATTTTGTGGCTAAAAATGTGGATACTGCTGCTATTACTAACAATACAGATGACTCTACTTCTGCATATAACTCTGTTGCTCAGGATTTTGTTGATCCTGCTGCTAGTGAGAAATTACATTCTGCTTATGCACAAGGTTCTACTGCTGGATCTAGTAACAAAGCTATTGCTGAGGCAATGGTATTGTTATGTATGAAGACATCAGATGTTTTGCCTAAATCACCATCTTAACAAACAACACAACCAACTCAATCACAACCACAACAACCAATATCCATAATAACATCTCCATTACCAAGAATACATGTAAAGGGAGTAGTAATCAGAGAACCTGTTGCTCAACAAAAGAAGATTGCTTCATCATCTTCTACTGATAAAGGAAAGGGCAAGTTGGTTGAAGATCCAAAGATAATGTTTAAGGGGATTGATTACTCTCAGATTCCTTTTTATTATTGGCCTAAAGAATTGCAAATTGAACATGATGCAGCTGTTGCAAGGAAAGAACAAGATCAGAT
The DNA here is from genome assembly GCA_030686995.1 of Artemisia argyi. Taxonomy (NCBI): domain Eukaryota; kingdom Viridiplantae; phylum Streptophyta; class Magnoliopsida; order Asterales; family Asteraceae; genus Artemisia; species Artemisia argyi. The sequence continues at coordinate 1,562,097 of CM060688.1, forward strand.
TGATATTGAAGAGCAATAGTTGATGCAACAAGAAAAGGAAAAGGCTGATAAAGAGACTTAGGATTTAAAGAGGTATGAGGAGTAGGTTGATGAAAAGTTAAGAATGGATGCTGATATAGAACTATCCAAGTTAGTTAAAATTGAAGAACAAGAAGTTCAAGAATTTTATGTTAAAGCTTGGGTGAAAGAGTTCACAGCAAAGAAAAAAAAAGAGGATGTTGCTGCTAGAAGAAAGAATAAAATTCTCAGGGGACCAACTCAACTTCAACAGAGAAAAGAGCATGAGAGATACCGAAAGAATATGAAGGGCTAGAAATTGGTACAATTAAAACCCAAGTCTGATCAAGAGGTGTTTGATTTGTATAAACAAGCTAGAAGAGAAATGGATACCTTCTATCTTATGGGTTGTGCAGAAGATCTAGAACATTTTGCTCAAATGAATAAGAAGTTGGTACCTGAGAAATCAGATAAAGTAGAGCTTATTGAGAAAGAGCAGGTAAAAGAAACAAAAATTCAAATTCCTCCTAGTCAAGGTGTTAAAAGAAAAAGTTTTGGTCACAAGACCTTTGCTAGGAAGAAAAAAAAAACATCTCTAATGAAATCAGTAGTGTGTGGATAAGGCAAAAGAAGTTGAAGAAGAAAAGGAGCAAGAGACAACTCTGGCTGTTTGGTCTGAATTAGAAGAACCAGAGGTTATAAAGGAAAAGCCTTTAGGTGCAAAACATCCTATCATCTCATATACTTTCAAGATAAGAGGTGGAAGTGAAGGATATTGGGAATTCATGAGGTCAAATCATGAAGTTCAAGGTTTTAAGGAAATTTCACAGATATTTGATAAGATAGATAGGGATGATGTGATTGTTATATGGAGATTATATAAAGAGAAGTATGATGGAAAGAAGATGAATCTTGCTGTTGATATGAATCTTGCATTTGAAAATATATTGTATTGCATCTTGAAGAATATGTTTGATCCTCAGCCAGGTGAGAGTGAATGGAATGAAATTGGATTCGGCAAGGTACATAAATAGTTTTTATATCAATCTTGTGGGGTTCATGAATTAAGAATTGGGGCAATTACTCTATTTTTGTTAGTAGAAAAGGATTATCCTAGCTTGAATAAGTGTTCAAAGATACTTAGGCAGATAGTTAGACCTGGATTTCTCAAGTGTCAACAACAATATATGTTTGACAATCAAGCTTGCAAATTGACACAAAAGTATGAAAAGATCTTGGATCCAACTATCTGAAAGAGCTTTAAAAGAGATTAGAATATTTAAGTGTTTGGAAGCATCCTCCTGGTGATTATCTAAGCTTTGAAGAAACTTAATCGTTAAGAAATAAATATTAAGTTTAGGGGAGCATTGTTGGGTTTTGAGATTCTGCTGTTCAGAATTTCACTAAGTGTCAAACTGCTGCTAAGATGAATCTACTGCTAAGGATATTGATTCTGCTGCTATATAATTAAATTGCTGCTATGTGAAACTGTTGCTGGTGAATCTACTGCTAAAGGGATAGACTTGTACACGAGTGGATAATTATAGAATAGATGATATGTATATCTTATACGTTTAGAATATTCTTATCTTGTGTAGAAAGTTATTGCAAACCTAATAGGACTGCTTGGCCTATAAAAGGTGGTGCCTAGGGTTAGAGTTGAGTACGTATAGTTTAGTTTTCGTTTACACTTCAAGGTTGTAAAACCCTAGCATTGTCGAGTGCTCATATTATTAATATATTGAAGTGCTGATAGTGAATAACTGTTCTTCTTAAGTTAAGCTTTAATATTCTATGTTTTAGCTTAAGTATTAACTCAACTCAACTTTTATATAAGATCGTTTGCTCAACTGGGATCAACAGGAATGTATTTTCCCATAATCAATATGTCATCAACATATAAAATAAGGAAAATTACATCACTCCCACTAACTTAGTGATATACACATGGCTCATAAAGATTTTGAGTGAATCCATACTTTTTAATTTCACTATAAAATCTTTTATTCCAATGTCGTGATGCTTGCTTCAATCCATAAATGGATCTTTGAGGTTTGCATACACGAATTGCATATAGATGTCTTCATCTAGGTGACCATTTAAGAAGGTGGTTTTGACATCCATTTTCCAAATCTCATAGTCATAGTAAGCAGCTATAGCTATGAGAATCCTAGTAGCCCTAATGTCAGCTACAGGAGAAATGGTCTCCTCATAGTCAACACCAAATGTTTGAGTATAGCCTTTAGCTACCAAACGGGCTTTATAGGTGTGTACAATGACATCCATATTAGTCTTTTTCTTGTAGAGCCATTTACTCCCAACTAGCTTGGCACCAGGAGGGAGGTCTACTTCTATCCAGAATTCATTATCTTTCATGGATCGCATTTCCCCATTCATAGCAACCTACTATTTTTCCTTTTCAGGGCCATTAATGGCAGCCCTAGAACTAGTAGGTTCATCAAGATCCCCTAGTATAGCTTCCTCATATTCTACGTTAAGACATATACGTTCAGGAGCTTTCACAGTTGTTACAGATCTGCAAATGGGAACCACTTCAACTTCTAGTGGAGTACCTAAACTTTCAGGCTCTACAGGATGTAGACTAGTGTTTTCAGAAGGTATTACATCTTCATGATCGTCTTTCAGATCATATACTCTCCCACTGAATTCTTGAGATATGATTTCTTTCTCCAAGAAGTCTCCATACCTTGCAACAAAAACTTTGTTATGAGGTGGGTAATAAAAGTAGTAACCCATTGTTTCCTTTGGGTATCCTACGAAGATGCACTGTACAGATCTTTGTTGGAGCTTTATCTACCGAGTCACGTTTAATATATGCCTCGCAACCCCAGACCTTTAGATAAGACAATTTAGGAGCTTTACCAGTCCATAACTCATATGGTGTCTTATCCACCTTCTTTGTTGGAACCATATTTAGAAGGTGAAACGCAGATTCTAAGGCATAATCCAAAAACAAAAAAGGAAGAGTTGTTAGATTATACATAGATCGTATCATGTCTTGCAATGTACGATTCCTTCTCTCAGATACACCATTTTGTTGTAGAGTATATGGAGAAGTAAGGTGCTGGACAATTCCTTCCTTAGCTAAATAATCTATAAACTCTTGACTCAGGTATTCACCACCTCTATCGGATCAAAGAGCTTTAATCTTCTTTCCAAGTTGCAACTCTACTTCTTCTTTAAACCCTTTAAATGTTTCAAATACCACATGCTTATGTTTAAGTAAATAAACATAACCATAACGGCTGTAATCATCCGTAAATGTTAAGAAGTAGCTAGCACCTCTCCTTGACACATGTCTAAGTAGTCCACACACATCTATGTGAATTAGACCAAGTAGATCAGACGCCCTTTCAATCCTATTTTTAATAGGTTTCTTTGTCATCTTCCCAGCAATACAAGATTCGCACTTATCAAATGATTCATCATTGATCTTTTCTAAGATCCCATCATGTTGCAGCTTTTCCATGCGAACCTTGCCAATGTGAGCAAGTCGACAATGCCAAAGATAATACGAATCCAGACCTTTCTTGATTCTCTTATTATTGATGCTATACATTGAATTATTTTTAACAAAAGCATTATCATTATCATTCATATAAATCTCAAAGATACTATTCACAGCAATAACATTAAAATAAAAAACATCATTTAAAGAAACTAAAATTCCATTGCTAGTAATAGTATGATTAAAACCAAGGTTCAACAAACATGAAAATTAAATAACACCTCTAACAATTGACGGTGCATAATGACAATTATTTAAAGATAGTACTAGGCCTAAAGGCAACACTAAATTAAAAACGTCTATAGTTTCAACTTCTGCATGTGCTCTGTTACCTACGTGCAAGAATTGTTCTCCATAGGCCAGCTTTCTCTCAACTCTAAACCCCTGAATAGTATTGCAAATATGAATGCCATATCCCGTATCATATACCCATGAATTCAATTTAGGAGTAAGAGTGAATATTTCAATCCTAAAGAACGCACCTGAAGTACTGGGGTTACCAGCCTCATTATTCTGCTTCTTCTGTCGCAAGTCATGAATATAGAGTGGAGAATTGCATTTCCAATGGCCCTTCTCATAATAGTTTGGAGGATTCACCTTGTTCTACTGATGAGGCGAAAAATGAATCACTTTTAGGGGGTCATTTAAGCCAGGAATTGAATTTATTTGATCAAATATTGCCCTAAATCGTTCCTTTTGTGATTTTAGGTACTTTGGGAGTGAAATCTGGAAAAGGAAGCAATTCGGACGTTTTTGGAGCATAAAAGTGAAGAATACGCTAAAGACTTAATTTTCCAAGCTGGGAACAGTAGGTGACGGCGTCAAGAGCAACATTTTGACGGCGTCAAGAGTAATTTTCATGACGACCCAGTACAGAAATGAAGGCGTCACAAGGAAGAGCGTCAAGAGTAAAATACGTGATGGCCTGGAAAAAGTTATAACATGACTGCGTCAGAAGTAGATCAAGGCAGTCCGAGAATTCTTTTGGCGGCAAGATGACGGCGTCACCTATTTGGTCTTGACGCCGTCAGCCTCAATTTCCTATATATAGTTTTCTAATTTTCATTCATAGAAAAAGGAGAAGTTTTAGAGAAACCCTAAGGCCGAACTTAGTACGAATTTTACAGGTTTTTCAAGGGTTTTCAGCCCTTGAACCCTTTCATGTGTAATTGAGATAAGTGTTCTTCTAATTCAATCAATATGTCTATGTGTTGGTTGTCTATATCTTGTTCTTGTCTTAATTCCATCATGCTAGGCTAGATCTATCTTGTGTTTGCTTAGATCTAATGAAACCTAGATGTTAATTATGTGTTGATTACTTGTTTATGGTTGTATTGGATGAATGATTTCGATGTTAGGCTTAAGAAAACTGGCAGATCTCCAGATGGTAACATGCTTGAACGTCTTAGGAAACATGAACTGACGTGCACTAGGTTTTATTGGTTGTATTTAATGCATGAGCAAATTCTAATGATCCCATGTTAGGAGCTTCTTAGCCGGCTCGACATAGGAGTGAAGTAGGTGATGAGGCGAAAAATGATCCGTTTTTAGGGGGTCATTTAAGCCCGAATCCGAATTTATTTGATCAAATATTGCCCTAAATCGTTCCTTTTGTGATTTTAGGTGTTTGGAGAGTGAATTCTGGAAAAGAAGCCATTTTGGATGTTTTTGGAGCATAAAAGTGAAGAAAACGGCTAAGTACCAAATTTCCATGCTGAAGATACAAGGTGACGGCGTCAAGACTACCATCTTGACGGCGTCAGACATGAAGAATTAAACACCGTAGGTGGTGACGGCGTCAGAAGGCCTCATGACGGCGTCAAAGTGGCAAGAATAAAATACCGTGGGTGGTGACGGCGTCACATAGGCCGTCATAAGTGGATCAAGGACGTCCGAGGAAGTATATGGTGGCGAGGTGACGGCGTCACATGCAACTCTTGACGCCGTCAGCCTGTTTTTCCTATATATAGTTTTCTAGTTTTTTCATTAAAAGGAGAGAAGTTTTGGTGAAACCCTAAAGACGATTTTGGTGCCTCTTTTACAGGTTTTTCAAGGGTTCCAAACCCTTGAGACCTTGCATTGTAATTGAGATAAGTGTACTTTCAATTCAATCAATATGTCTATGTGTTGGTTGTTTATATCTTGTTCTTGTCTCAATTCTACTATGCTAGGCTAGATCTCTTTTGTGTTTGCTTAGATCTAATGAAACCTAGATGTTGATTATGTGTTGATTACTTGTCTATTCTTGTTTTGGATGAATGATATTATATGTTAGGCTTAAGAAAACTGGTAGATCTCCAAATGGTAACATGCTTGAACGTCTTAAGAAACATGAACCGAGGCGTAGTAGGTCTTTATTGGTTGTATTTAATGCATGAGCCACTGTTTACAATCCCTATAGTTGTGCTGGGTCATGGTGTAGGAGGAGATAAGAGCTCATAGAGTTGGGGAGTTATGTATGCCACCCCACGAATGGTATTAAGGAATACAATCCGTCATCCATACAAGTGTAACAAGTAATTAACATGTAAAAGATATCTAGGGAGTAATGAAGTCTAAGTAAACACAATTTCTCCAACCACTGCTCACAACCTTAGTATAATTAGTTTATTTTCATTTTTATTATTTTATTTTGATTGCATCTTAGTTTTGGGTTAGTTGATTAGCAACTAATTCCGCCCACTCCTTCAAAACCCGAGATTTTACTTGCTTTCATAAAAATATAAAAATACAAAACTAATCATCTTTCACCTCTATAACTATTAATTAGGTTTTCTAATCCTAGCGACACTATTCCTAAGCTGAACGATCAATCCCCCGGTACTTGTCACTATACTATACTACAACGATCAGGTACACTGCCTGGTGGGGGTTGTAAGCTTCTCGAGATCCCTCGAGAGGTAAAGCAAGGTGCGATTCCCACGCATCAAGTTTTTGGCGCCGCAGCCGGGGAAATAGTTATTGTCTAGGTTAGGATTTCTTTTTATTAGGTCTACTTGCTAGATTCCTTTCTAGTAAGATTTTTATTTTTATTTTTTTTAGGTCTTCTTTAGTCTATCTCATTTCTTTATGTCTTTGTTCATAAACTTTTTCGATGGATAACAGTAACACTGATCGCTCGATTCCTATTATTCGTGTTTTTCGTTGTAGGATTTTCCAAATGCCCGCCCCACTTCCTTTAGCAGAAAATGAGAACCCACCTAACCTCTCACCCAATCACCACTTTGACAATAATTCTGAGTTAGAAGAGTCTGATCATGATGATGACCATAGGGCTAGTCCTTTTTACTATTCAGACTACGATGAGGATCTTGATGATGGTGACGTGATTAATGAGGATAGAATGGAAGAGGAAATAAACCCTCTTAGGTATGTTGACCCTAGAACTAGGATTGAGTGTGATAGTTCATTTAACATGCAATTCCCTTGTAAGATTGGATTTAAAAGCTTTAACGCCTATCTCAACTCATCTCTTCCAATGAACATAATCTCACGTAATGAGTACAATAAAATCATGGTAGATGAGTTGGAATACCTTTCAAACAGTTGACCAACCTCGATGAAAAACTCATAGAAGGGTTAATTACATTCTCGGGTGGGGATGAAGAATTTGTCTATCAAATGCCCCGCACACACCCTAGGTTCAAGTATTTCTCCATGGAAAAGTGTAGCAGGTATCCGCCTATGGAAATGCTAAGTGAGAATGATAAGAGAAAAGGACTTAAGTACACACATGAAAAGAATAAAAGATATTATCGCGGGTGCTTAGAGTTAGGAGACGAATATAAGAAAGATGAGGCGACTACTAGATGGCTCACACTTGGTTACGTGAGCATAAGCGATACACGATAACCCATGACTTTGAGTCTAGCTACAAGACTCGTAAATAAAGAAAAGCGCTTCTTGGGAGGCAACCCATGTTTTGTGTGATTTTATTTGTTTGATTGTTATTTGTTTCCGTATGCATGTTTTATTTTTATTGTTGGTTAATCATGTTTCTCAACTAAAAATGTGGAAATACTTTATTATGTTGTTTGGCCTAGTCTTAACTTCAACCTAAAGGTATTTTTGCAAAAGATAAGTGTAAGGGGAAACCCCAAATATGTTTTTAAGAAACAACCCGATCATGATTCTCAACAATATTTAATGAACATGTATACTCGTATTTGTTAGAGTCAAATGCTTGTATTGAGTCATAATGAAGTTTTGCAGGATTTTCCAGGAAGTAGGACAAAGTTTTTCCAGAAATTTTCCGGAAACTTAACATAAGAATTTCTGCAGGTCCATTCTGACGGCGTCAGAGTATTGCTCTTGACGGCGTCAGGAGTTAAAATCTGGAAATTTTACCGGTTTTGTTTTTCTAACGGAGTCTTATGGTTTTTGTGAATTATTAAGTTTTATAATCTCCAGGAAATCTGCAAACATCATTCCACAAGCATTATATCTTACTTTGTTTTCTAGGATTTAGTAACTTATATAGGATGCCGCCGATTTTACGCGAGGTTGCCTTGTCTATTGTTGTCAGGATTTACAGGTTATTTGTGACAAGAAGATGATTTATATTCTGGAAGGGAAGCTTTGATTGTTCGTTTTCTTGGAAGAAGATTTAACCTGGCCAACCTATAATCCATACCGAGCGAATCAGGGGAGTATTTGATTTCATTCTCTTTACCTCTTAACTTTTACATTCTTTACTTGAACATTGGGGACAATGTTCATCCTAAGTGTAAGGGGAGGGTAAAAAGATGATACCTTACATATGCACTTTCGCTTGAGTTTGTTTTGTTTGATAGTAGATGTGTAATAAAACTATGAGAAATACTTGTTAGTGTAATTTTAGCGCCAAATTTAAAATTTTTTACAACATTTAGGAGTGAAACTTTAGCCATAGCAAGCGTCTCATGGATAGGAGGTTGTATAACTAGCACATAACCGTATATTCAAAAAAATTTTCCACCCAAAAATGTGTGGTTCGCCTTTAGATTTGATAGGAAAAGCATTTACTATTAGTGCTTATGAGTGTACCGGTAGCATTTAGATTCTAGAACTTGCGTTAGTGATGCATCCCGAGACCGCTAGTGAGACTACGTTCGTGTAGTAGGATTTACTACATGATAAGAGGCATTAGGATCACCCTTGTGTTAAACCCGTATCATAATTACTTGACCATTTAAGTCATATTACTTGGCTAGTTAAGTCAACTAATTTTTCCCACACCCTTAGCGTTGTACTCATTTTTAGTACATGATACCCCTAGTACACCCCTCCGAGCCTATCTTTTCGTTTCTAACTTTAAGCATCTTACTTAAAGGAAGAATTTGTTATACCCCACTTAAATGTACACCCAAATCGCCTTAGCCTTCCGTGTATGCGCTCATTTTTAGTGCATTATTGTTATTTGTTAAACCCTAAGTTAAGTTTCTAATTGATTACATGGTTGCTAAGTCGAGTCATATCCTTGTACATATTGTTTTGGGACGATTGGGACTCATGGGTAAGTACTTATTTTATGGAGTAATGGGGAAGAACATAATATTATTACCCCCATATGTACGTTAATCTTAAAAGTGCTCCAAGTGTTTTGATTTTCTTAATTCGAGTCATTAGTTTAGTTTATTGTAAAGTATGTAAAGATTCAAGTGTAAGGGGAATGCTCAAACCCCTATGATGTATTATTTTGGATGGTAGGGTAAGAGTGTATGCAAAAAAAAAAAAAAATAATAAAAAATAAAAAAAAAATCAAAAAATAAAAAAAAAAATCAAAAAATAATAATAATAATAAAAAAAAATAGAAAAAGAAAAAGAAAAGAAAAAAAAAAAACATACGGACTACCATCCCGTTTTCATTTTATGTTTATTTTATGTTTTTGCTTATTTTTCATTTGATAGCTTAAGTCGAGTCTAGTCTTGGCTTAGCAACGCCATATTGTACATGTAATTAACCAAGATTGTTAACTCGCCACCAGTAAAACTTCCTTTATCTAACAAAACCGTGTAATTCATATCCCTACACCTAACGTTATAACCCTTTAAAAGACCTCTTTGATAGTTTATCCTAGGTGCTTACGCCATGTGGTGGAGGTTTGATCCTTTCCCAAGCCTATGGTAATCTATTTTGCTATGACAGGTAGTGAGAGATATCTTCCATTTCCATAATGTTATATTACTTTATTACACCCGAGAGATGTGAGTATCTAAACACTATTTGTGAGGTGCTTGTATATGACCTCCGTGCTTGTCTATTGGTCTTTAGTGGAACGATTATTTGTTGTAATTACTTTTATATTAGTGTTAAATGACCCCTAACTTGTCTTTTGAGTAGAATAAAAGCGCATTTGCTTGAGGACAAGCAAATCTCAAGTGTAAGGGTATATGATGAGGCGAAAAATGATCCGTTTTTAGGGGGTCATTTAAGCCTGAATCTGAATTTATTTGATCAAATATTGCCCTAAATCGTTCCTTTTGTGATTTTAGGTGTTTGGAGAGTGAATTCTGGAAAAGAAGCCATTTTGGACGTTTTTGGAGCATAAAAGTGAAGAAAACGGCTAAGTACCAAATTTCCATGCTGAAGATACAAGGTGACGGCGTCAAGACTACCATCTTGACGGCGTCAGACATGAAGAATTAAACACCGTAGGTGGTGACGGCGTCAGAAGGCCTCATGACGGCGTCAAAGTGGCAAGAATAAAATACCGTGGGTGGTGACGGCGTCACATAGGCCGTCATAAGTGGATCACGGCCGTCCGAGGAAGTATATGGCGGCGAGTTGACGGCGTCACATGCAACTCTTGACGCCGTCAGCCTGTTTTTCCTATATATAGTTTTCTAGTTTTTTCATTAAAAGGAGAGAAGTTTTGGTGAAACCCTAAAGACGATTTTGGTGCCTCTTTTACAGGTTTTTCAAGGGTTCCAAACCCTTGAGACCTTGCATTGTAATTGAGATAAGTGTACTTTCAATTCAATCAATATGTCTATGTGTTGGTTGTTTATATCTTGTTCTTGTCTCAATTCTACTATGCTAGGCTAGATCTCTTTTGTGTTTGCTTAGATCTAATGAAACCTAGACGTTGATTATGTGTTGATTACTTGTCTATTCTTGTTTTGGATGAATGATATTATATGTTAGGCTTAAGAAAACTGGCAGATCTCCAAATGGTAACATGCTTGAACGTCTTAAGAAACATGAACCGAGGCGTACTAGGTCTTTATTGGTTGTATTTAATGCATGAGCCACTGTTTAGAATCCCTATAGTTGTGCTGGGTCATGGTGTAGGAGGAGATAAGAGCTCATAGAGTTGGGGAGTTATGTATGCCACCCCACGAATGGTATTAAGGAATACAATCCGTCATCCATACAAGTGTAACAAGTAATTAACATGTAAAAGATATCTAGGGAGTAATGAAGTCTAAGTAAACACAATTTCTCCAACCACTGCTCACAACCTTAGTATAATTAGTTTATTTTCATTTTTATTATTTTATTTTGATTGCATCTTAGTTTTGGGTTAGTTGATTAGCAACTAATTCCGCCCACTCCTTCAAAACCCGAGATTTTACTTGCTTTCATAAAAATATAAAAATACAAAAATAATCATCTTTCACCTCTAGAACTATTAATTAGGTTTTCTAATCCTAGCGACACTATTCCTAAGCTGAACGATCAATCCCCCGGTACTTGTCCCTATACTATACTACAACGATCAGGTACACTGCCTGTTGGGGGTTGTAAGCTTCTCGAGATCCCTCGAGAGGTAAAGCAAGGTGCGATTCCCACGCATCAGTAGGCACTCATAGGATTGGGGAATTAAGTGCGCACCCCATGGATGGTATTAAGGAATACAATCCGTCATCCACGCAACTATAACAAGTAATTAACGTGTAAAAGATATCTAGGGAGTAGTGAAATCTAAGTAAACACAATTTCTCCACTTATTGCTCACAACCTTAGTTTAATATAGTTTATTTTCATTTTTAGTATTTTATTTTGATTGCATCTTTAGTATTGGGTTAGATGACTAGCAACTAATTCCACCCAAATCCTTCAAAGCCGAGATTTTTACTTGCTTTCTAAAAATTATAAAAATACAAAAATAATCATCCCTCACCTTTAGAACTAGTATTTAGGTTTTCTAATCCTAGCGACACTATTCCTAGCTGAACGATCAATCCCCATGTACTTGTCACTATACTATACTACAACGATCAGGTACACTGCCAGGTGGGGGTTGTAAGCTTCTCGAGATCCCTTGAGAGGTAAAGCCTGGTGCAATCCCTACGCATCATCTACTTAGGCTGATGTTGTTTCAACTTGGGTTGTGGTTGATAGGTCATGACCTGCTTGCCTTTATCACTTTTCCCTTTGCCTTTGTTCACATACGATTTATTTTTGATTCTCCCCCATGAATCGCCAACACTTGCGGGGTAGGAGCCTTGCCCTTGGCTGGTAGACCTTTCTCATATTCAACAAGCAATGCGAGTAATTATGAGACTGTCTTCCCCGAGCAATTCATGTTGAAGTTTTGAACAAAACCAATAAAGTCCTTGTTAAGGGACCTATTGATCAAGTTCACTTGCACATTCTCAGGGTAACCAAATCTAATTCTTTCATGTTTTTCAAAAGAATCTTTCATCACATTCACATAATCTTCAACTGGGTTACCATCACCATGTCTGCAGCTGTGTAGTTTGTCAAGAGACTCATACAATTCAATTGCAGGAGTCTTTTCAAAATACTTCTGAAGTTCTTGGAGCATATCGTATGAAAAGTAGTACTCAAACTTCTTTTGTAACTAAGCTTTCAAATTAATGAGCATTAACAAGTAATTTCATTGTGCTTAGCATGCTAAAGTATAACATCCCCATATTAGGATCACAGCGGAAAGGGACATGGGATGTTATATACTAGTCTCATTGTACAAATATAGTAAACAACTTTAAAACAAAGTTGTTTTTAAAACTTCACATTCAATAATTTATCAGAGTTAACAAGGTCCCAAAAGTTTTTAACATAGTTAAAAGATACATAAGTTTTGAAAGTTTAGAACATTATCGAATGAAAGCTTTTATTTAAACATGAGCCATCATGTAGATATCCATTTCTTGCGCCGCCCATCCGAGCCGAAAGTCACTTACGGACCTAAGATAAAACATGCTAAAAGTCAACACAAAGGTTGAGTGAATTCATAGAGTTTAATATGTAATTAGTTGAATACAAGTATAATTTATCAATAGACATATAACAAATACATGTCGGGAAATAAGATTTACAGCATTGAGCTCACGAAACCAAACCTTGACTATGTCTAAATGATGCCCCGTGCAAGGGTAATCGTGCCAATTACCCTAAATTCTCAATATTATATGTCCGTTTGACCCACAGATGTCAAATGAGCGCTACTCACCCGGACAGGCTTGTCAAGCCAAATATGCATATTTATAATACTAGCGTTCACACAAAATTAACGGTTCATGATGGGGACTTAAGCAAGAATACTCAATGTCAGATGTCTATAAATCATATAATCGGGTTTAGCATACCAAAAGCTACTTGTATTCAATTTGTAAAACTAGCATGTATCCCCCTTCCTCCCTCCTTTCATTTAGAGATGGTTGATTATGAGACAATATGAAAAGTGAGAGAACAAGAGTTTCCTTAAGATAATCAAATAACCAACAAATGAAAAGTTTACATAAGCTTAGTATTTATAGGAGGAGGAGTAGGGCAACACTCCCTTCCTCCCTCCTTTCATTTAGACGTGGGCTTTAAGGCCCATGGACTTACATTCTTAAGCCTTTTAACATAAACTAAGTAGATTAAATAACTAAGCAACCTATTACAAAAGGTAATGACCGAGACTTGACTAAAATACAAAAGTATGATCCCAACAATCTCCCCCTAAGGGTCGGTCATCACGGTTGCTTGACATCTTCATCTTTGTCGTTGACTTGTGACATGTAAAACTCTAGACGTCTTCAAAATGGTTGAATGATAATGAATGTACTTTGCTCTTTGTCTTTGTTCTTTGGTGATGATGTAGTGATTGTGTAATGAAGTTGTCTGCCGTTCGTCATTCCAGCGTCTGTGGTGGTTGTCCGCCATTCCAACATACTCATACATCTTCGGACTTATACTTTCACGTGCACGAAGTTCCTTTTCATATTCTGAGATCTTTAAGTCTTTATACTTTTGCAGATTCTTCTTTATTGAGGTAGAATCTTTCTTTGAACTTTGTGGTGCTAAGATCTTTGGGGGAGCTATCATTTGCTTCAAGATGTATGTATGAGCATATTGGAATCTACCATCATTGAGGTGAGTTACCTACGAGTAAACAGTTAGCAATAAAACAACCGGTACTTACGGATAAGGATATAGAGTTCATCAACAGCATAGTGTGAAGACTCCCTCTAATCCTTATCCAGGCCGTTCCCATATCAGATACTCCCGAAGGAGCTAACGAAACCTACTAAGTAGCTCAATGACTGGGTGAGTCGCTGGGGATCACTCCACGACTGTAGACCGTAATGGAACCACCGCAAACACTAAGCGTAACCCTTGTGGGGTTACCGAAGTGACCTGCTGTCAGGGCTGTTTGATGTTGACCCTGGCATGATTTCTGTTCAATCATTGAGGAATACATATGTAATCCTCTCATAAACGTTCTCGACAAATTGCTAAGATCTGCGAAGGACTCGATAATTTACAGCTGGTGCCCATTGATGTAGAACACCAGTTGTAGAAATACTAAGTGTTCCTAAGAGATCTTTGATGTGTCTCAAGGCTCTAGACTCTATAAGTGCACACCTAGGTTTCCTATGCGGAGACTAGGGAGGGGTCTCCTGCTTCAATATCAACCATCTCTAAGAGATAGGTCGTAGGTTACGCTGGTTCCCCGTGAGAATGAAACAAGTCCTTTTAAGAGAACTTGAGTGGTTAAGAAGGTTTAGTGCATTGCGTCACTGGGTCCATGACGACTTAATCTTCAATACCGGTGTTGTCTTTTGCAACAACCAGTAGCATACGTATTGAACCCGGTGTCTGCCCTAAGGTTGAATATATGGAGGGCTATTTCTTTTCACCCTTTTCTTTACTTTTCTTTTTAATTCTTCAACTCCTTCTTTCCCTTTCATTCTTTTCTCCCTTTTTCGTATCATACCTAAGGACTTCTAATTCTATCTATGGGAGATGTCCTTGGGTAGATCCCTCCGGCTCTGGCAGATCATAGGACGGATATTCCTATCTTAATCACCTTATAACTCTGACAGTAGCCAAGAAACCTTTGATTGAAAATCTCTCAAAGTGTTTGTGTTAATCAAATATTTTGTTTAACACTTTGAAAGTTTTGTGTACACTTTTGAAGGGCTCCCCCTGCACATGTGCTCATAAGTGTTTTAATAAATTTGCACATGTGGGAGGAGCAATCATTTGAATTGATCCACTTTCAGTGAACAAGACCGATTCGAGACACGCTTACATCACTAGTTAAACTAGCTTGAAGTTATTACCCGGCCTGATCAAGTTCACAGAAAGTTTCTCGAGATGGTACATTTCTACTAAGACATATCCTTTTCGAGACACGCTTACGTGGTTAGTTAAAGAGATACATTGTCAGCTTTTAGGTGACAACTAGCTCTAGTAACTAACTTGATGTTATTACCCGTCGAGGATAAGTCTTTTCGATATTACTAACTTTTATTGTCTCGTCAATTCCTGGGTCAATACTGAGTCTAGCTCGCACATGATACAACTCTAAAGCTTTGACTTCGTATATTTTAATCACCTTTTCATTTTCTGCCCCTCAAAAATAGCATATAAAATGATGTTTTTGACAAACTTTTAGATTAAAATATGCCTTTTGAGTCTTACGGGGAGATTAACCAAGAACTTTTGATTTAGAGCAAAGTATTTTGTTTTGACAAGTGCTCCCCCTCAACAAGTGATTAGGTCTTATTGAGGTGAAATACTTGTCCTTTTGAGCAGAATTATGAAAATCATAAATGTTTGATTAATTCTACTCAAAAGTAAGAAGCCTTCGCTCCTTATATTAGGATTGAGGCACTGTTGCGTACCTCAGGGTCCTTTCTTTACAAGTTCGGGTTGTGCACTGTAATGCGTACACAAGCCATTATGAAGTATATAATTGACAAATCAAATCAAATTCTTACAATTTTCTACCAATCAGGTCTCTGAAATGTCTGTTGGAGTATGCTCGTGTCATAATAAATAATTATATGGCTAGACATATGTGAGCCTATGGGGTCACACACTTATACACAGAGACACCATTATATATATTGTATTTATCGTATTTACACTATATATACGACTACGTAACTTGGGATCAATAACGGGCTACTAATAACTAAGCTAGTACTTAGTTTATTGGATTGGACCAACAAATGGGCAAGCCCATTTAGGCCCCCCATGGAAATCCTAGGTGAGAAAGGAACAAGAGAGAAGTTCAAGGTTGCTAAGTGTAAATTTTATGATGATAAGTGCTAATTGATTTGGTCATATCCCATAATAAATTACATTAACAACTTACCAACTTTCTCTCCCCCTCCTCTACCAAGGAACCACGAAATAACACACACCCATATTAGGGTTTGGGGTTTTTGATCTCATCTAACCTTATTCTAGTGTAGTTCAAGGCTAGATCGCGTGTTACGGGGTCAAGACTAGCATCGGGTGGTGATCTATGATGTGTAGTGTGTTTCCATCATAGAGGTGATCTATTTTGGTCACTTGGTTTCATAGGTGGTTCATGGTGTTGGTGATGGTCTCCATATGATTCTACCGATCACGCTACAAAGGTATAACATGTTGTTGTTTATTATTTGATTGATCATATGGCTATATGAGATCCGTGTGGGTGATGTTGTTCCGCTGCGTTTATTTGATTATTATATTTTTTTATATTCATACATCACCTATAGTGGTATCACGAGCCATCATATGTGCCATATGATTATCGGGTATGCATAAAAATGGCTAAAACGGGTGTTTTTTGATGATTTTTGAAGTCATGGTTAAAACAGCCCTAGGGCTCCAATTTTTTTCGCATAGGACGACCCTTTAGGGGTCTTATGATCTGCACTTTTTGGTCCCATGGCCATTTGTTATGCATACGCTAATTGGTTACTTGTCGGGTACGTGAAAAATGGCCTAAAACGCGTGTTTTTGATCGGTTTTTGAAACGGTTTTAATTCAGCCCCTAAGGCCATATTTTCTGTGGTTAAATGGTATTTGGAAGGTCCTAATATCAGTGGGTTTTGACCCTTAAGTCATAGGAAACACGTACCTAACGGGGTTTTAATTCTTGTCAATTAATTTCTTCGTTTTCGTTGCCTAACAATTTAATTTTTGTTATTATTTTGTTTTCCATGGCAAATACATGCATGTTTGTCCATGGAGTTAGCCAACACCTTGTTTCATTCATAATATTATGGTATTATTATGCTTATATGCAAAGCCGATGAAAACCTAGACCACTTGTGCATTGGATGGTTGTGATTGTTGTTTAATTTCGTGTTTTAGGGTTTTTGCCATTGTTTCGGCATTTATGTAATTATATTCTTTTGGTTGTAGCCATTGTTTGGGCACTTTTACAGTAGATTAATTGTATTTTACTTTCAATATAATGTAATCGTGGCTTGGTGGTGAAAGGCGAAAGAGTTAAAGACGTTTTTGCCGAAAAATGACAGCTGGAACACCAGTTGGTAAAACGGAGTTTTCCGGTGATTGGTAAGGTATTTTTAGCTGAAATTTTTTTTGCAGTTACCCAAGACATGGGCCTACAACTTTCTAGTTTTGAGCTAAGCCCGGGGAAGCCTCCTTCATGGACTTTTGGGCCCTCTAACACAGAAATTCTGGAAGGACAGAAACTACTTTTCATGTGCATCATGGGCTTCCAACTTGCTCTTGATTGTCTTGGAGCAAGTGGGAGTCCTCCGTGTGGTTGTGTGGTTGTCCCTACTTGACTCTTGGTTCTCGTGATGGCTCACGAGACCAAGCATAGGTTTTTTCATCGGTTGAGGCTTTGCATATTGTGGTTGTGTGTTTGTTTTGCTTTTTATATATCTTGTTTCATATGTAAAATTGCAAATAGTTTTCTATAAAACTTAAAACGAAACACAAACCATTTTCAAAACTAAGTCTTATGATTTAGTTTTGCTAAGTTTTTGAAACTTAAAATCATTGTTTCTTAAAATAACACCTAAACTTGTTATGTATGTTATTTTATTTATGTATTGTCCAAACTTTATTATCCACGTAGGATTAATATTAGTCATGAAAATGGACAACTCGACACACATAAATTAAAACAATGATTAGAATTAAGTTAAGAAAAGTTTTTAACTTGTGCTATGAAGGATGAATGCATGCTTCTTTCGTACACCTTTTGATTCATATCAAAACTTTTACCCCGTCAAAATTTAAGTCATGCCGTCCAATATTGAGAACACTTGCAATTACCTTTTGCCTATGCGTGGGACCTAGGTTGAATTGTAACCCAAGGTGACTATTCTCTATGCGTGAGACCTAGATATATTCTCGCACGTCCTCATATTGGATGACTTAATCGAGTTAAGCGGTGAGACCTTGACCCGAGGCAAAGATGGGACTAAATATGCCTACATGACACTAGTTGTTTGACACTAGATGCCATGAGTCCCATAAGGATCTAAGAGTTGCACTTGTAATGCAATTGGTGATCGTCGCCTGCCAATTGAATCTACTATTGCTAGCAGGTCAACTGATGTGATAGTAGAAGCACAATGTGGATCTTAGCCTTTTACGTAAATTAATTGTTTTAAATTGTAAACATGGGGTAATTAATTTATAAAAGGATAATTATCGAAAATACTAAATATGAACATTGAGAATTCAATTAATGAATTAATGCAACACAAATCGTAAACAAAAGTTTGTTCTTTTCTTGTTAAAATGATCAAACTAAGTCTTCCTTTCCTTGTAAGAAAGAGACTTGTTCCTATCCTTTTCCTTATGAGGAAAAGCCATAATAGGAATATTTGAATTGTCCTAATTCTAATCAAACTCAAAGCACACATACTCTAGAAATCGTGATGTCTTATAAAAAGTCAAAATGGTTAAGTATGGTTGCACATCTTATTCCATCAAGTTCGTTTTATAACCCTTGTTACGGTTTTGAAACCTTGAAGAAATAAGATATTTGGATAACTAGAGAACATGTTTTCTATAGCTACCAAACTGAAATGAGTTTAAATAATTAGAAAAAGAAAATATCAATAAACCGCAAAATGGTAAAGGCAATTACTAGCATGATTACCTAGCAATGTGTCTTTACCCAATAAACATGGAGGAACTGCATGCCTATTTTCAAGTTTAAAATGATGGCTAGCCCATCATCTATATGTTAGAACTTGATGCACTTCCTTGAATACCTAAGTACATGTTTACTAGTCATAGTGAATCACATTAGCAATAATGTGTAGATATTCAAAGAAAGTAGGAAAGTATCCAATCGTCTCTCACTCTCCACTGGTGATGTAACACTTATAATGTTGTCTAATCCAGTGGGAGCTACGTGATTGTATTACTGGTGACGAAACACATGTAATGTTCTCTAATCCAGTGGGAGTTGTAAGCTCTATTAACTTACAAGTTGCCCATCTTATTTCTAGATTGTCTTGAAATAATACATTACTTTCCACATATGAAGCATCATAGTTTTTATGAGAACCATTGCATGAATTTATTAGATAACTTGTCGCGTTCCTGATGTTGCTTCCTGAAATGTTATCAATAAAATTGTTATGCATGATTCTTTATAAAAGCGATAAAGTTCTATACATCTATATTTTGATTTTGACTAAAATCATAAGTTATCTGTTACATTGTCATATTTGCTTGCATAATGTTGTGTCGTGCACAAGTGGGAGAAATCTTAATTGTGTGCAAGGTACAACATATAACAATATGACTAATGGTTTTTCTTGACTGAAAGGTAAGAAAAATAAGGTTCTATTAGGACTTATACACATAAAATGTATATTGCCCTAATTAGAAAAAATGTCAAGATAACATGAAAAGTTACTTCAACATATTTGCTGAATTGTTTAGTAAATATGATTATGTCTTCTTGTAAATTCATAATCATGAAGTATGTAATTAACTTGAAATTACTATTGAGGCCAATTATCGGCACTCATAATTACTTTAGTTGAATATGTTTAGGTCTCTTGTAAAGACATAAACATCAATTTCGTTAATTGTTGAAAGACTTATAACGTAAAGTAAAGACGTTAATTTGTTATGTCTTCTTGTTAAAGACATGTACACTTACGACGTATAATAAAATATTTAATGTTTATGTTTTCTAGTTAAAGCATACACATGAAGTTATTGACTTGGTCAAAGACTTTAAATATAAAGTATGCAGTAGGCTAAAAATACTATTGATGCCATCTGGTATGACTTGGTTGGCAGATACGTAAGCCAAAAAGTATAAGTTCATCAAATGAGTTGTGTGATAGTCTCACAACGTCTATCCATGTGGAATACCACAACTTTATGGTACGTCCATCATGGATATCATTTGATCTTTGATGACTTAAACTCTTTTACCTCAAAAGCAATCAAGGTTAGAAAATTGGATGTGCCATGCGTACACCCAATATGGTTCCAACCCAGAAGGAATTTAAGACACCATTGTATTATGGAATGGGATGAATCCCATTATGTCTTGATTTTAGTTCTGAATTTGTTAAATACCTAAGAGTAAGTAATTAACAAACTAGAGTCAAGAACTAACGATGTATTTTGGATGTCCCACTTAAAAACAATTTATTGTTAATCAAGATGCTGAGTACTTGGAGATTAGTCTCCACTTACAAAAGCAAGTGGGAGCACCTTTAGATCTTGAAGTCATTCAAGAGCTAAATACACAACGTTCTGAGTACACTTGCTAATGTCATTCTAAGGCTGAACATACATATGTTAAACCATAGATTGATATCTCACATTCATAAATCCGCAAGGATACCCCTAACACTTGAATGATATTTTTTATATCAATGTTAAGGGACATAAGTTGGAGGATCATAGTGAACCTGCTAACTAAAGAGATGCATTATCAGATCTTGAATCTGATGAATAACTCAAAACTATGAATGTTAAGATGCAGTCCTTTGAAGATAATCACTCATGGAGCTTGATTGATCTCTTACCAAATCAGTTAGACTGTGAGGTTTAAAATGAGTTTCTTGAACTAGAAGACTCATAAGGACAAACTTGTACACATATTTAATGCATGCGTAGTAGAAGGAGTTTACTCATACTCAAGAAATTGATTATGATTAAATCTTCATACCTACAAAAATTAAATGTATAAAGATGATTAATTGTCATACTTGTTTTCATGTAAATGAAATATGACAATAGGATTTTAGAACACTTTTGATTACTTTTGCGAGGACGATGAGTAATCAAAAGGGTTTATGAATCTGTATAATCTTTATTATGTATACAAGACATAAGAATCCAGGTGTGGATTAGATCATGCATCTAGGAGCAGAGATCATAATTTAATCATTAATTTGATTTTGATTAAATAAGATTACTCCCGAGAACTCAGAGTGCAAGTAGGATAAATGAATTTATTTTCTTAAATCTCATATGTTGTTAACATATAAGAAACAATATTCCATCTAAGCTAGACTTTAATCCTTAGCCTGGAATGAAGATTTAATTAAGGAATTTAGGAAATAAAACATAAAACCTTGTTGCATGTGTTTATTAGAATAAACATAAGCGGTTAATAATCTAAACACAATATGACATGTCATTGAGGGGAGTCTCAATGATCAATCTTACATGATGAGATTGAATGCATGAATGGAAATCTTAAGTTTGACTAAAGGATTCATTATGTAAGTCATATTATGTATTGGATTATTTATATCATTTGCATGAATGCAAGATGAGTTGATAACAACAAATATCTAAGTGAAAGTCGTTAGATAATTGTTAAACGAACAACCTAATGGACCTGTAAAGGACCAAATATTTGTTCAAACGTTTACGGATATTTGAGGAGCTCTGTTATGTTTTCATTCATTAATGCTTATATAACTGAGATGATGCTCAACCCTAGTCGTAGTAGGATGACATCATGAATGATGACACCTCTAACTAGATGTGCTCCATTGAGAGCATTAATGCATTATACATTAAAAGAATAATAATACTTTACAGTTTAGGAAACTGTTATTATGACTGTCTAAAGTAGGTTTTTTGCTAGCTTCAAATACACTATGGAATGTATTGTTGCAATATTCGTAATGTACTTGATTGCACACATACAAAAGGACAATCATCATTCAAAACATTTTTGAATTTTGAAATAAGTGTTCTCAAAGTTTACTCAGATGACTACTTGTTGTCTTGTACAACAAAATTAATCATGTTGGAAACATCGGATTCTGATCTGTATGTAGTCTTGTGCATATCTGTTTTTAGTATTTGGATAATGGAACTGTAAGCAGTCGTATTATATAATGAATTGATATACCGGGTATTATCGTCTTCATTTATACTACTGTGTTCTATATTTGCATGTTTAATCCATGAATAATTTATTTATTCTAAAATTGTCCATTGCCAGTTGACGATACGGGAGTATCATCAAATTAAGGCAAATGTGAGCGTGTTGGTGATTTATTTGCCAAACTCATATGTTGTTCATTGTGATGAACATTGGACTGACCCAACCTTCGAGAATTCACTGCATGGATCGGCGTCAATAGTGAATCTCGCAAATGGTTATGTCTCTTATCCTTAGACTTGAGATGCAAGTAGGTCTTGCATGTGTGGAATTTTATTCTTTGATATGGTTAAACGCTGTCCTGAATAAGGTAGTTATAAAAACCATTTTCAGGAGTGATTTGAAACACATGAATGACACGTGCAGTCAAAATAGGATTTGTTCCTCCACATGTCATGGAGTTAGATACTATTGGGCCCCTCGATAAATTGAACAGATGTTTGTATGGCCGTACCCAAATGAGATTAAGATGAATCTTAATTCACTTGGTAATCTTGTTCAATATATAGATCGAGAAACATAATAGTTGAACAAATAGAATGACTTCGATCCATGTCTAGTGTTCAACATAGTATCTGTAACAAAAGGATGGATGACATATAAACCATTTAAATGAGAAGTTTAAGAAACTACCCTCACATATTTCTTGATTATTATGACGTCGCAAGTGGGAGCTGTTGGAGTATGCTCGTGTCATAATAAATAATTATATGGCTAGACATATGTGAGCCTATGGGGTCACACACTTATACACAGAGACACCATTATATATATTGTATTTATCGTATTTACACTATATATACGACTACGTAACTTGGGATCAATAACGGGCTACTAATAACTAAGCTAGTACTTAGTTTATTGGATTGGACCAACAAATGGGCAAGCCCATTTAGGGCCCCCATGGAAATCCTAGGTGAGAAAGGAACAAGAGAGAAGTTCAAGGTTGCTAAGTGTAAATTTTATGATGATAAGTGCTAATTGATTTGGTCATATCCCATAATAAATTACATTAACAACTTACCAACTTTCTCTCCCCCTCCTCTACCAAGGAACCACGAAATAACACATACCCATATTAGGGTTTGGGGTTTTTGATCTCATCTAACCTTATTCTAGTGTAGTTCAAGGCTAGATCGCGTGTTACGGGGTCAAGACTAGCATCGGGTGGTGATCTATGACGTGTAGTGTGTTTCCATCATAGAGGTGATCTATTTTGGTCACTTGGTTTCATAGGTGGTTCATGGTGTTGGTGATGGTCTCCATATGATTCTACCGATCACGCTACAAAGGTATAACATGTTGTTGTTTATTATTTGATTGATCATATGGCTATATGAGATCCGTGTGGGTGATGTTGTTCCGCTGCGTTTATTTGATTATTATTTTTTTTTATATTCATACATCACCTATAATGTCAACACCGGAAACTTCTGTCTTCCTCCCACATAACTTTCCAACCTTCGAAACTGATCCCTACGCTTCAATCTGTTCTCTATCCTTAAGATGAATCTGCGAGCATCCCTAGCCTCATTGGTTTTCCACCTTTTAGATTTACCCAGAGCAATGTCATCCAATCTGCTTTTGATTCCATCTCTGACGAACTTCAAGGTTGCATCACAGAACTTATGTACTTCGTCGTAAGCCATGAAGCAGTTGCGACCATTTATACTGCGGTAGGTGAACCCAAATGGTTGCCTGATCAAGGTGTATTGAGGTAGATGTTGAAGGCCGGGGATGTCGAACATGTTGGGTTTGGTGAGATTAAGCTTCTTCTGATAACTTTCTACTCCCAATTGAAGATCTTCTACTCTTTCTCTGATGACTATCTGCTTGATGAAGATTAGGAGAGCTTGGATAAAGGCAAGCTGCATTTCTTTAGGCAAGCCACAGAGTTTTCCTTGAACTTTGAGCAGGTACATGTCTTCGATGTCATTGAGAAGTAGTCATGGAAAGTCTGACTCGGAAATATCGTACTCCTTTTCATCAAGTCTTTTCAGTGTGATTTTGGTGAGGAAGGGGTACCCAAAGTGAGTGACAGTCGAAATGAATTGAATGGAGACTATCTTCAAGTCACTTGTCACATCACCCATTGTCTGATTGAGTCTGCTGCTGCGATAATACTGTGCCCGGTTTTCTGGCCAATGATGTATACCGTAGAGTGCGTTCCAGTCATAGTCAATGATTTTATCGATGAATAAGGCTGAGGCTTCTTCTTCGATGGCATTGTTAAGATATCGAGCTGCAGGGAGAAAGGCAAGTGATGTGATGTACTTCTTCTCAATCTTGCTGCCGAGTGTTAGAAATTCCAAGTCGGTGTTGAAGAAGAACTTGTACGGGATCTTCGGTTCCTTAGGCTTCCCAATCATCGGTAGTGGTTTGGACCAGTCAGTAATGTAGGGTGCGGTTTTCCTTGTGACTAGATCGACATAAGATTCAGGATTGATCCAGTCAATATTGCTTGACATAGCTCGAGCAATATTTTCCAGATGATACTCAAGTTCGATTGAGTTAGCAGACCGGTCTTTCAGAAGATTAAAAGCATCATTCTTGATTCTTCGCAGCTCTTTCTTATTCATCTTTTTCATCTTAAACTTTTGCTGAATTAATTGAGCGTATTCCACCGTTTGACCATCTTGAGGTTCATGATTGTCTTCAAGAGGTGGTTGCGAATTGATCATCTTCTCAAACCAGGAGTATTCGGCACTATCATCATGGTCTAGCCATTTAAGGACGGTTTTCGGTTTCTTTGGTTCTGTGCCTTTTGGTGAGGTGTTCGGTTTGGATTGATGATGCTTTCCTTTCCTATCTTTCTTCTTCTTCTTAGGGGACGGTTCTGGAACTTCATCGGGTTGAGGAATCTCGTCATCACCGGTGTATTCAAAGTGGTCGTGTGCCTTGGGAGCGGAACCTGATGCCTTCAGTTGTTGTGAGGATGTTGTAGTAGTTGGTGGGATGACCGGTGTTTTAGATTGAGTTGAGGGTCCTTCGGCTTGTTTCTGTTTCTTTGCCTGAGAATTAGGATCCCTGTCTTCATCATCTCTTTGACGTTTCAGTTTGTCTGCCTCTGTACTGCAAGTCTCTTTTGTCATTTTAGCATTCAACGCTTCCAGGACTTTGGCTTCTTCAGGAGACAATGTGAACTTGCTTGTCAGCTTGTCCAAGAGTTGAGCTTCCAATTCATCCATAGATAGTCCTGGTAGTGGAACAGTAGACTTGTCAGCTCGAAGAGTAAATGTGGTTGATCGGATTACTTTCTTGACAGCTTGCTCTGCGAACTTGGTGAGTTCATCTCTCATGGGTGCCAGTAGATCTTTCAACTCAGCAACTAAGTGTTGTGACATGTACTCTTGTGCTTGAGCAGCCAATGTGGCTTCCAAGTTCTCTTGTACGTCTTTAGTTAAGAAAGTATCAACTTTGTCTTGCAGCTCTTGGACGTTCGAGTTCAGCTTCGTCAGTTCAGCAACTTGGGTTACTAATGTTGCAACCTGATCTTCCAGTCTGCTTCTCTTCTTTCCATGTACTCTTTTGAATGCTGACTTAAGCAACTTTGATGCAGCAGAGGCTTTGGTGCTTGGTTTCTTGATTGATTTGTCGTGTGTTGATTTGGATGCAGGAGGAGATGACTGTGAGGATTCAATGATGGTGGTAAGGTCTTTGTCATCTCCTCTTTGTGGTTCGGGTTGATCAACTTTCTTTGCTTTGGCTGCTTCTTCTTCCAACCTTTGTTCTTCAGCCAGTCTTTCAGCTTCGGCCTTAAGCCTTAGTTCTTCAGCAAGCTTGGCTTCTTCAGCTTTCCTGCTTTCCTCCGTACGGATAGCTTCTTCCAGTTTGGCTTGGGCAAGTTCCTCAAGCCTGGCCTCTTCAGCTTCCTGTTTTCTCTTCAATTCCTCTTCCTGAGCCCTTTCTCTGAGCTCCATTTCTTCCATAGTCATCAACCTTGGAGCATCAGTATCCATGGGATCTTCCTCTTCTTCTTCTTCCATTGTTGTAGCATTAGTCATTTCAATGTCTGTGGGAGATACCGAGGGATTGTCGTAAACGACCAAGTCTGTGTTGATCCTTGTGGTAGGCTCAGGAATGCTGCTTGATCCGCCAGCTTCGGTGGTTTGAGAGAACACTGGAGGTGGAGGTAGATCAGCATTGAATGCAACAATTCTGCTGTGGAGGAGACCCAGATTGAGAACCCTTTCATTTTCTTCTTCAGTTGAAAGGCCTACAGACTCTTGTTCAGCAGTCACTGGTTCCTTCATTTTCTCTCTCCTGATCCTTTCTTCTTCCAAGAGTGACTGTGCTTCAGTGAACGGTCTTTGATTGAGATATGCTGGGTATTTGGCATTATCAGCAAATTCGTCAATGTTCTTTTCCCAATCTTCGTATGTCAACTCCGTATCATCAATATCTTCAAGATTTACATCCTTCTCAATATTAGCAAATGCTTCCCTATACTTTGGACCTTCGTCGGATTCGGTTTGTTCAGAGCCAGACGGTTTTGGAGAAGATTGTGGTGAGGGAAACCACCCAGGTTCAGGAATAGATGCGGGCTTCTTGGTAGGAGTCCTTCTCTTGAGAGTACCCTTCTTCTTAGGTTTAGACTAGGTAGAACTGCTGGAGCTCCCAGTCTTACTGCCTTTCTTTCCCTTCTTCTGCATGCACGAAGGTAGAACAACTTCGTCCAGGAAACCAACTTTTTCAACTTCAAGAGCTTGTTCGTAATACTTGTAATTCTTGCAAGCCTTTACTTTGGCATTCAAGAGACAATCGGGAAGTTTCTTTCCTTGCTTGCGTATGCTGGTGTCAAGTCTCTTGACGACTCTGAGAGTATCTTCATTTCTGAACGTGTTCTTATCTGTGTCATCAAGTCTCTGTGGGATATCGTCATACTCACGAAGGAAGCTTTCGATGAGTAGTTTTGTGAAGCGGACAAATGGAATGTTGGTGGTCTTGTGCTGAATGTGCCACACAAGGTCTTCCCAAATGATACTGGCATAATCAACTTTCTTCACATTAGCCACTGCCCAGAAGAGTTTGAGGTGTTGGAGCTTTGGGTGTTCATGTCCAGTATCTCTGCCAGATAAGGACTTGGCAATCAGAATGTATAGGGTTCTCCATGGTTGTGGAAGATACCTAATGTTGACCCTAGAATGTCTTGTAACAGCTTCTTCTGATTCGTCATAGCCAATATCCCTTAACCACTTTATCAGCTCTTCTTCGGTGGGGACTGGATCATATGCTTCATCTGGTCCGAGTTCTGGTAACCCAAGTACATTCCTAAACAAATCAATGTCCACAGTGACCTGACGGTTATGCAGCATACAGGTGAAGGAAGCCTCCCCAAGATCTAGCTGAAGTGTATGCCAAAACTGGTGGATGTAGAAGTAGGAGAGTGAGGCAGACTTGGTGAACAACAGCTTGTTGGGGTGATATAGAAGAGCATCCACTGCAACAATACATGAGGACTCGTTGCAGGTGATTTTGTTGAAGTTGATTCGGAGGTTGTTCTTTCCAATCTTCCTGGTGTAATCATCTGGGAATGTTTCTTCCCATGAAAGCTTAGGTTCGGGTTCTGGTCCGTATGGAACGTCATTATGTTCTGCCATCTGAATTGATCATAAACAAATACAAACATGGCAATGGTTTACTGTGTTAGTTCAGACATAAGATTACATGATTTGCATATTATACATTGATCAGTGGGTGTTTGTGTGTGTGAAAACTTTTGATATATGACAAACTTGTGTTTTATTACATGGTATAAACTTCTAACAATTAAGTTACAACACGATTTTATCATTACAAGAAGTTACACTTTGGAAATTTTACAACACTTAGAAAAATTTCATGAATTTGACAAGTTTACGCGTAAGTGGAAAATTCTACGCGTAACTTGACTTAAGCGTAAGAAGTGAATTTAGGCGTAAGACCAAAAGCTATGCGTAACCTTATAAGTTATGCGTAAGGTAAATCTTATGCGTAGGTTCAATCTTATGCGTAGGATAAAATCTTAGGCGTAGGATATGAACTTATGCAAAGGATTAACCTTAAGCGTAAGATATAACTTATGCGTAGGTTTTTGACTTATGCGTAAGTTCAAGACTTAAGCATAAGGACAAAACTTATGCGTAAGAATTATCATTTAAGCGTAAACATTGTCTTATCCAAGACAATGTTTGTCCACGTGTCGAATCTTACGCGTAAGATCCAATCTTACGCGTAGGATGAACAAAGTGCGCATAAACACGCCATTTTCTAGAAAATCACCTTGCCTAATTAGAGTTGTTTGATTCCTGAAAGTGTAAAACACACAACCACTGATCAATATTCATTTTAACACACTTAATACCCATTATTTATGCGTAAACATGCCTAAATATGATTAACGCATAAACCCGTATGAACACACAATTACGAACACACTCAAACATGAATCTGGGTAAGATTAGGCATAGGGCAAGTGTATCTAACAACCTAAGGATCATATGGTCCAACTTATAACAACTTTTGACCATAAAATCAAGAGATCACAACTGCAAGTGCATTCGAACCCTAAACCTATGATTATTGATCATTACAAGTTTCTGATGCAATTAAACCATAATAACATGA
The DNA here is from genome assembly GCA_030686995.1 of Artemisia argyi. NCBI lineage: Eukaryota > Viridiplantae > Streptophyta > Magnoliopsida > Asterales > Asteraceae > Artemisia > Artemisia argyi. The sequence continues at coordinate 1,590,813 of CM060688.1, forward strand.
TCCTAGGCAAGTAATAACACAATCCCCATCACCAATTAACATCACAACACACAAAATCAAGAACCCTTAAATATTCGTATGAACCCTAATTCCAAACTAATCGATTGAGTGAATCTGGGTACGATAGGAGTTAAGAATCATGTTCATAATCATCTAAGGATCATTTCCCACTAACCTATTAAACAATTACAACCACAAATTTTTGGGTTCATGATTACGCATAACTTAAAGACTAATTAATCGATTGTGACTTATTGAACCGTTGGATTAAGTTATTATCAAAAACCCTTGTTAGAAATCATGATCAAAGCATGTAACAACTTACAGATTAGACGATTGATGATTAGATTATGCAAATGATTGTGGATCGTAGATCTTGGTAGTTGAGAGTAGTAAATGTTTTGCAGTGGAAGTAAATGAACGGTCAAAGTAGTTTTGACCATGGTTAATTCAAGTTTGGAAGATTGACAAGTATGGTCCCTTAACCTCATGAAACATTTACTTCTAATGCCTAAATACATTAACTCAAGTAACTTTCGTTAACCACACCAAGACATGATAAGAACAACTTGTGGTACTCCCCCTCGACCTTAGACCGTAGTCAAAAGAAAAATTTATTATATTGGTCAAGGAGAGTAACCCGAAACACTTTTTGAATCAACACTTTTGATCAAACGTATTTATTTTTGGTAAAATGCAAGTATAAAAGTTAATATACTTTTGAGAAATTTTGAAAAATTACTTTTCCTCCCCCTCAACACTTGTTTTAAGTAATTGAAGACATTTTATAAAATAGTGTTGAAAGAGGTGGTTTATACTTGCATTTTTTTAAGAAAAGACCAAAAAAAATCTTTTTGAGTTTTTGATTGGTTTTATATTTTTGTAGTTTGTTTTTGAAAAAATATTTACAAAGATAGTTCTGATGTTTGACGATCAATTGTGTTTTAAAAACTTTTCCAGATCATCTGGAGTCAAACATCGCATACCAATTTGGTGAACTAGACTAGCAAACCTTGATGGTGCCAAGGATTTGGTAAGTAAGTCCGCCAATTGGTACTCAGTCCCAACAAAATAAAGTTCAACGGTACCCTTTTCCACATGCTCTTTGATGAAGTGATATCGGAGATCGATGTGTTTAGATCTGCAATGGTATACTGTGTTGCAGGAGATAGCAATTGCACTCTTTGAATCACAGTAGATAGGAATCTTGTTGAATAGGTAGCCATAATTCTTAAGTTGTGATCTCATCCAAATGACTTGAGCACAACAAGCAGACATGGCTACATATTCAGATTCTGTAGACGATAGTGATGTGCAGTCCTGCTTCTTTGATTGCCATGACACAAGTTTGTCTCCGAGAAATTGTAATCCACTAGATGTACTTTTGCGTGTGTCTAAACATCCTGCATGGTCAGCATCTGAAAAAGCAATTAGTTCAAAGCCAGAATCCTTCGGATACCAGATTCCCAAGTTAATGGTTCCCTTTATGTATCGAAGGATTCTTTTGACCTCACTGAGGTGTTTTTCAGTTGGTTTAGACTGATAGCGAGAGCACATGTAGACAGCAAATACTATATCAGGTCTACTAGCTGTGAGATACATGAGGGACCCAATCATACTTCGGTATTTGGTAGGGACAACTGGTGTCCCATGTAAGTCAGCATCTAGTTTTGTGGTATAGCCCATTGGTGTATTATAAGTATCACAAGACATCATTCCATGTTTCTTTAAAATTTCAAGAGCATATTTGGACTGATTTATAAAAATTCCACGGGGGGATTGATGAACTTGTAGTCCTAGAAAGAACGAAAGTTCACCCATCATGGACATTTCAAAATTATCTTTCATTAATTTTGCAAAATCATTAGAGTAACTTCTTTTTGTTGAGGCAAAAATAATGTCATCGACATATATTTGAACAACAAGTAAGTCCTCCCTGTAGGTTTTTGTAAATAGTGTTGGATCCACTGATCCTTTAGAAAATTTATTGGCCAGCAAGAAAGTGGACAGTTTGTCATACCACGCCCGTGGGGCTTGCTTAAGTCCGTAGAGTGCCTTTTTGAGTCGGTAAACATGAGTAGGACGCTCAGGATCAACGAAGCCTTCAGGTTGGCTAACATAAACCTCTTCACGGAGTTCTCCATTAAGAAATGCTGTTTTCACATCCATTTGGTAAACCACCATGTTCTTGTGTGCAGCATAGGCCAAAAAGATCCGAACAGCTTCATGTCTAGCCACTGGAGCAAAGGATTCAGCAAAATCAAGTCCTTCTAGTTGAGAGTATCCTTTCGCTACCAGGCGTGATTTGTTACGTATGACAGTGCCTTCAGCATCTAGCTTATTCTTCCAAATCCATTTTAACCCGATGACAAAGACTCCGTCAGGTCTTTCAACTAATTCCCAGACTTCTAATCTTATGAATTGCTGAAATTCCTCTTGCATAGATAAAATCCAGTTGTCATAAGTCATTGCTTCTTTAATGTTCTTTGGTTCTTCTTGACAAACTGTGAGTGCATAGATACAAGTTTCTCCATTAGTGTGAAGTCGTTGTCTTGTCATGACAGGTGTGTCTGGATGGCCAATAATATGAACTAGTGGATTGTCTCGAGTCCATTTGTGTGTTGAAGGGTGTAGTTGATAAGTATCTCGCATGTTAGCAGGATCCAAATTGCGTGTTGACGACTCAGCTATATCAGGAAAGATAGGAGCTGGTGCAAACGGGTTAAAGAACGCATCCGGATCATGCTCTGCGGGTTGTGGAACTGATTGAGGTGTTGGATCTTCAGCTGAATGGCGGGAGTTAGAAACAGTTTGTTCAGCTGTAGATGGTGATGCAATTGGAGGACCGTCTCTCTCAACAGTTGTAGAAGTTTGTTGAGGTGAGTTTGGTACTGGAATGTGATCAGGTTGAGCAGCGGAATTAGGTGAGACCTCAGTAGGACGGTATTCAATTGTGTCATCAAACAGTGGAGCAAACAAAGTTTCTAATTCTTTGCGGTTGAGTGGCAATGGTTTAGCCGAAGATTCCGAAGAGTTAAGATGGTTGAATTCGGGTCCTAAGCTGTGTTGCTCAGAAGCCATTTGTGTGAGTTCATCAAAATTAGCGTGAATGGTTTCTTGAATTTCTCTTGTTCGACGATTCCATATCCGAAAACCTTTAGAATTTTCACAGTATCCAACGAACACTCCGATGTCAGTCTTTGCTTTAAGTTTACCTAAATCATCACGATCATTTTTCGGATAACAAAGTGCTCCAAATACATGAAAGTAGTCGATGTTCGGTTTCCTTTTGTGAACAATTTGAAAAGGTGTTTTGCGATGGCGTTTAGTGATCATGCAACGGTTTTAGGTATAACATGCAGTTGAAACAGCTTCCGCCCATAAGTAATCTGGTAATTGAGCATTAATCAACATAGTTCTAGCAGCTTCCACTAACGTCCTGTTGCGTCTTTCAACAACTCCATTCTGTTCTGGGCTTCTAGGAATAGATGTTTGTTGTTCAATTCCCACTTTCTCATAATAGGACCGAAGTGTCTGATTCTTAAATTCAGTTCCGTTGTCAGTTCTGACTATTCGGACCGTGTTGCGTAACTGAACTTGAATTTTAGTGAGAAAGGTGATGATCATTGAAGGAGCCTGATCTTTACTTCGTAGAAAATAAACCCAAGTCCATCTGGAGTAATCATCCACAATTACAAGAATGTAGCGTTTACCGTTGATACTTTGAACACGCATCGGGCCACACAAATCCATATGTAGAAATTGTAAAACATGATTCGTGCTGTGCTCAGGTTTTAAAGGAAAATGAGCCCGAGTACTTTTTCCTTGTTCACAGGCTGAACATAAGTGATCTTTGGTAAAACGGAATCTTGGAAATCCATCAACAAGTTTGTAACGAGCAAGGTCAGTCATAGTTTTGAAATTCAAGTGTGAAAGACGTTTGTGCCATAACCAAGATTTAGTTGATTCTGCTTTGGAGAGAAGACATATCGGAGATGTAGCAATCATATCTGACATTGATATTGTATACAGGTTAGAACCACGTGAGCCAGACATAAGATCGTTTCCTTGTAAGTCACGAACGAAACAGGTTTTCTCACGAAATGCGACTTCTAGATCCCCATCACAAAACTGACCAACAGAGAAAAGGTTGTGTCCAAGGCCTTCCACATAATAAACACGACTTATTTCAATGTTCCCACTGACATAGTCACCATATCCCATGATTAAAGCGTAATGATCATTCCCGAATCTGACAGTACCAGTGAACTTTGAGACAAAGTTTTGCAACAGTTTGAGATTGCCTGTCATATGTCGGGTGCATCCGCTATCAACAATCCAGAGAACAATCTACACCACCTGTATCACAAGAAGAAGACACGGATGGAACAGAAGTAAGGATGGAACCCAAAGAAACTGTGGGTTCCTGTTGGTTAGAAGCACATGTATTCAACAATTTAGGAATCCATTTAAAGTCTGGTTTGTGTTGTAACCAACGTTGCCAATTCCAACTAGTTCGAGCTTTCTTAATGGTGAATTCACTAGTGTTTGGCTGATTCCTAGACTTGTTCTCTGCACTTATGGGGGTAACATCAACTTCATTAGAAACCGTAGAAGGCGGCTTTCCTAAGATAGACTTAGAGGCAGTAGTGGGCCTAAAAGGAATGCGTGTCCTACGTTTCTTATGACGATTAAGTAGAGAATTAGCTATACATTTTGTATGATCACCAGATGAAACGCTTTTACGACAAAACACGCAAGATGCATTAATATTCAAAATATTCAAAGGTTCATCATTCGTTACATTTAGATTTTGAATACAATTTGCCAGATTAGAATCTAAATCTGATGCAACATGAGTTTTATTCAAATTCCTAAGTTGATCTTCTACTTCTTGAGCTTCTAGTGATCCTCTTTTATGTTGCCAGAGCCTATTCTTCCTTTTACTTTTACGCTTGGGTCTGCTAACGCTATTAGTGGAGACTAGTCCTGTAGAAGTGGAGTTATCAACATTAGTGGTTTGAACAATATTTCCTTTAGTAGTTTTATCTAATTGATACAATCCTGGTGCTATCACCGTGGTGTCAACCATTTTTCCTTTTTGAAGTAACTTAACTTTCTCTTTTAAATCAATGATGATGTGATTTTTATCCTGAATTTCAGACTCAAGTAAACCATTGCAATAGTTGATGTCATCGCGGTTTTGTTGCCATTCGGCGTTTTCAATTTTTAAATCCGCAATTTCTTTCTCGTATTTGAGACACAAACTTTTGAAAGACTCATTGTTTTTGCAAAGCTGACAAGAGTTTGAAATATTTTGACTTTGAAGTTTCAATTCCGTTTTAAGACTCTGAGCTTGACACCATTCAAGCCTTTGTTTGAGTTGACAAATTTCTTTAGAAAACTGTTTTGTCACATCATCATTCTTTTTTCTCAGATTGTCATTCTCATGTTTAAGTGTCTCTAATTCCACGTTCAGCAAATTATTATCAACACAAAGATCATCCACAAGCATAGAAGTACCAGATTTATAGAGATCATTCATGATAATAGACAAAATATCAGCATTGAGAACTTGTTCCAAGAGTCAATCATCATCATTTTTTAAAACTCTATTTCTTTGCTTTTGAACCAAAATGTCATTTTCAGTTGCATTGAAAACGTTTATCATATTTTTGACCTCCTTTTGAAGTTCCTGATCCCAACGTGTAGCACAGAGACGGAGGTGTTTGACAATTGGCAATATTTGTTTTTGAAAAATGTCTCTCTTTTCGCGCTCGTAAGTGGATTGAAAAGTTTCAACTTTTATTACCGAATTTCTTTCAATTGTTTCCTCCAAAATTTCGATGTCTTCCATAAAAGTTTTGAAATAATTTAAGACACGACAACTTTTCGGTAAAGGTGAAAGTTCACCGGATGATGGTAAAGGACCATTTATTTGTGCTACAGTTTGGACAGGGGCCGCATTAGAAGATGAAACATATGACTCTTCGATAAACCATGATTTCTCAGGTAAGTCCTTTTGAGTAACAAAAGATTTAGAAATGGGAGGAGCTTTTGAATAATCATATGGTATCCAATATTGAACATAACTCATTTTAGATCGACTCTCTTCTTCAAGTTCTTCTTCTTCCTCAGTATCGAAAACAACAGCACGCACAATCGTATTATCAAGCAGATGGTCCATACTGTAAATTTTAGGAATTTCTTTGAAAGCCGTGTGAAGAAACATTGAATTGTAAACGCCAAGTGCAAATCCTTTATCGGGTCTCGGTTTTAAAGTAAATTTCTGAATTGTTGTGACAGAGTTCCCGTGTTTGTAAACAATATTACGAAATTCTTTGAGTTGTTTTTCAAGATCAACAATATCACCGAGTAAGTCATCTATATACTTCCTTTTTTGTATTTTATGTTCACAAAACTCCTTTTTACAACTTGACAATTCTGTTTCTGTTTTTGAAAGTACTGTTTGAAGACGTTCAACTTGCATTTTCAATTCACACTTTTCACTTTCGAGTTTCGAAATCAACTTTCCGTTTGACTCAATTAAATCTTGCATTTTGCGTTGAAGATCTTGGTCTTTGTTGTAAGAATCTTGAAAAGCTTTTTCAAAACTTTTTGCATATTTAATCTTGTCTTCCTAATTTGAAAGCTGAATTTTATAACACTCAATATCTCTTGCAAGTGACGCATTTTGTTCTTTTAAAACTTTGTTTATCTCGTTGCATTTTATGATTTGCAATTGTTGAGCATCCAGTTGTTTAGATAACAATATGAGGTCAGGGTCTGGATCAAATGATGGTTCATGTTGTTCTAAATTATCATGTTTATCATTCTCAATAGGATCAGCAAATGAAACAACTGTGTCATCATCAAATATGACAACTGTGCTTATTTGTTCATCTGTTTGAGAGGATAAAGATGATTTAGATGGAACAACTTGCGCCAAATCTGATTCAGAAGCAGAAGGTGAGACTATTTCATGTATAAGGCATGCTTTATGGTCATGTACCTGAGACAAGCCGTCAGTGTCATACACTGGACCTGAATCATTAAGCTGAAGTTCCTGCATGTTGGCCATAAGTATCACAGCTGCATTGGCTTCCAGATCTTCCATGTCATCATCGTTGTTCACATTTGCCATGAAGTTGTTATCCTGTTCAGGGAAATGTCCATCTTTTTCATCTTGAAGAGCCATGAGTAATGCCTGCTTGTGAAACTTACTACCCCGAGTTCTCGGTTTGGGACATGCTGTCGCTATATGACCTTGTTCATTACAGTTATAGCACCACACTGCATTCCCTGAGTTGGAGTTCCTAATTGCAACTGGTTCAGACCTTTGCTGAGAAGATCCTGAGTTGTTCCTGAACCCTCCATTGTTACTAAACCTCTGACCATTCCCATAATTTCCTGAAGAACTTCCTGAACCAGATCGACCATAGTTACGATTCTGAATTTCCACTCTTCCATCATTGACAACAGCTTGATTCCTTGTGTTAGAAGATGAACGTTGACGGTTGTTTGTTTTGTTGGAGAATTTGCTAAAAGCACGAGCAATTAGAGCAAGTCCCTGATTCAACGTATTAAAGTCATCATCGTCATCGTCATTGGAGTTTGAGTAGTACACAGCATCGTTGTTGTTTGACGGAACAAGTTGAGTAGAAGCATTCTGTGGAGATGACTCATAAGGGACCATTTGGTTCGAGGTAGAAGATTGTGGATAGCTGAAGTAGTTTTGCTCTTGAACATATGCATGATTAGACATTGGTGGTGGAGCATAGGGAGATTGAGCTACGAGTGCCAAAGAATTTGGTGTTGGTGTTGGTGTGTATCCTCCTCGTAGAGCTCGATCTTTTTCAACTTCAGGTTCATGGTGTTTCAGAAAATCATACAACAAACCATATGGAGCATCATGAAGATTCTTTGTTTGACGAACAAATGTCACATATTTATGCCAATCAGGACCAAGACTACCGACGAATTTGGAGTTCTCCGCTATCCTTGGTACTGTGATTTTGTGACATTCCAGATCATTGACAACATTTGTGAAACGATGATAGTAGGATTCAAGTGACTCTCCTGGTTCAATTGTGATGTTAGTGTATTCCATGTAGAGTTTGGATTCCATATCATCTTTGTTCAATTGAGTGCCTTCCATAAGGAGATGAACATGTTCCCACATAGCTTTGGCTGTTTTCTGAGCATCGACACTTCGATAAATTGGATTAGGTATACCTTGAAGTATGTAAGCCATTGCATATTCACCAGCTTCACGATGTAGTTTCTGTTCTTCAGTGAGTGAAGATTCTGGAAGGGGTCTATCACCAGGAGGACGTGGAGGATCAGCATGTGGATCACCAGCTTCAAATCTTGTTGGCCACTCAAATGGTCCTTCAAGTATCACTTGCTTCAAGAATTTCCCATGAGGTTTCTTTAGTTCAAGAAATCGTAAGAATCGACTTGACCATTGAACATAGTTTCCAGGTGTAAGCATTGGAGGTGTTTCAAGTGATCCTGCCTCATGTCGGGATTGTTGAGTTGTAATAACTTCACACATTCTGTCAAACCAGTGAGGTTGTTTGGAGGAAAACTGAGTGTTTTGTTGTGACATCTGATATGGTTGTTGTTGTGGAATGATTTGATGTTGTTGCATCATAAGGTAATGATGTAGTGGATTAAACGGTTGTTGTTGACCGTGTGATTGTGAAGGTTGTTGATACGGTTGTTGCTGATGGTATTGTTGTTGCTGATACTGCTGATGTTGTTGTTGCTGAGGATGAGGGAAGTAGTAATTAGGTGGTTGAGACATCTTAGAACACTTGTGTAGAAATGGATCTTTGTAGAAGATTGAAATGCACATTCCTTTGGTTAAGTTCAAAAATTCCTGGGGTAAGTTGATTTCTTACGCGTAACAATAATCTTACGCGTAAACTTTTAGGTTATGCGTAAAGAGTTAGTTATGCGTAAACAATAAGTTTAGGCGTAAGTTTACTCTTTACGCATAAGCTTTGGCTTATGCGTAAGTTTAGACTTATGCGTAAGGTTAAACAACCAAACAAATCTTTCAAACTTATCCAAGCTTGAAAGATATCCGAAGTCGAAGTATTCCACTAACTTATCCAAGCTAGGGAAGTACTGAGTCACCGTAACATAAGGAGAAGATCTTTGTTGAAAGTTAAGCGTAGATACTGAACCTTACGCGTAAGATTGACTTATGCGTAAAGTTTTATGCGTAGAGACAACTTCTGCGTAGGATCTATCTTCTGCGTAGGACTCACAACTTACTCGTAGAATCTTGAGCGTAGGAATCACAACTTACGCGTAGAAATAGACTTACTCGTTGGTTTTATGCGTAGAAAACCAAAGTTACTCGTAAGAACATGGTTTTGACCTTAGTTACTCGTAAGAAAAGGGTTTTGACCTTAGTTACTCGTAAGAAAAGGGTTTTAGGCCAAAAGTTACTCGTAGAAAGGACAAAAAATACTGTTCACAGCTTTTGAGTCGTACTATTCACTTGAGTTACGCATAAACTGGTCAGAAACTTGAAAAATCTCAAATTTTTGAAGAAAAATGCTTAGAAATAAGGTACTTTTGATCAAATAACTTCACCAATACTTAGAAAACACTAACTATTGAAGATTTTGCTACCAAAAACTAGTTTCCAATATCAAAGAAGCTATAAAACCTTAAAAAAAACCTTAAAAATCACAACTTTATGCAAAAACTAAGCTTCAAATCACTATATCAACCTTGAAACTTGTCCAAGCTTCAAGATTTGAGTGAAAGAAACCAAGAAAAATGCAAAAAGATGAAGAATAAGCACCAAACCCCACGTTAAAACCAAGAAACACACTTCAATCTCTATTTGGCGAATGATACCACTTGTTAGGTCACCATTTATGTAAACACAAGTATGATGTTGAAAGAAATAAGATGAGAATGAGAGATGGTTGATTATGAGACAATATGAAAAGTGAGAGAACAAGAGTTTCCTTAAGATAATCAATAACCAACAAATGAAAAGTTTACATAAGCTTAGTATTTATAGGAGGAGGAGTAGGGCAACACTCCCTTCCTCCCTCCTTTCATTTAGACGTGGGCTTTAAGGCCCATGGACTTACATTCTTAAGCCTTGTAACATAAACTAAGTAGATTAAATAACAAACAACCTATTACAAAAGGTAATGACTGAGACTTGACTAAAATACAAAAGTATGATCCCAACAATATATAAATTATTATCTTACTTACGCTTGGTACATAATTTCCTAGTATATCACAAGTTTTAGTTCGGTATTTTAAAAGTTATTTATATGTATGAACTTTATATCTTATGAAGTTTTAAAGAAAATTTTCCTACGTTTGTCTCTAAGTCCCACTAGATATATAAAGATTTTAAAGATATCAAATGTTTGATAATAAAGTTTGAAGGATAAAAGTACATGAGTTTGTAAATCCTTTTTATACTTTTAAGGTCAAGGCTGTCAAAAATTTTATAACTTGTACATCTTAGAAAGTTTGTTACTATTAAACCGTATGTCGAAAAATTAAGTTTCTTATATCCCCGGAAAGGTATTCATCTGTACTAACAAGTTTTGTGGGTCCCACTAAGTCAAAAATTACTTAACAGTAGTAAAATTACCCATTTACCCTTATTACTCAGTTCAGAAATCTTTAACATTACAACAGTCCCACGAAAGTTGCGATATCTAGAGTTCTACAAGCCCGATTAATTCCCCGTTTGTGGCTATGTTTAAGTTAAGATGTTACCTGAGATCAAGTGTGTGCGGATATCGAACAATGGTGAAAGACTTAAAAAAAAATTTTGAAAATCAGTTATAGTTTAGGTTTTGAAAACGACCTAATTCGCTATAACTAATGCTCTGGTACCATTCTATAACACCCCCAAAATTACAACGCAGTGGAAATACCAATTTGGGTGTCACTTCATAGTTCATACACACAAGTTACATAAAACGACCTCAAAAGAGACGTTTAATAAAATGTCACATTCGATTTAATAAATCAGAGTAGAAAGGTCCCAACAATTTCTATTTAAAAGTTAAGTTACAAGAATTAAAACATGACACATATGTATTTTCTCAGGTATTATTTGCTAGCTGACCATTGGGAGCAATCAGAGTCGCGTGGATATCAAATATTGAAAGACTTGTTTTCTACACATTCGATAACTTTTTATCTTTAAAATATACATATGTGTCATGTTTTAATTCTTGTAACTTAACTTTTAAATAGAAATTGTTGGGACCTTTCTACTCTGATTTATTAAATCGAATGTGACATTTTATTAAACATCTCTTTTGAGGTCGTTTTATGTAACTTGTGTGTATGAACTATGAAGTGACACCCAAATTGGTTTTTCCGGTGCGTTGTAATTTTGGGGGTGTTATATAAAGCCTCCAAGCTACCTTAACTGGTTCTGGTTCAGTTTCAGCAGGCTCCTCAGGGCAAGGAGTATTCAAGTAATTAAGTTTTACCAGTCGCCCTCAAGACAATTATGAGCGATCGGAACCAATCATTGAAATTCTTTCTAGTCAGTTTTTCCCTCTCAAGATGGCTCTTGAAAGCAGAAATCACAGTTGGGTTATTGGGTTGAGCCATATCTACAGATAAAAGTTCAAATATTAGTATTTTCGATAATAAATATTTCCAAGAAAATATAATACCCAAGGATATATTCATAGATCATTTGATTCCACCACATCAGTTGATCTGCTAGTGGTGAAAGTATAAAAGATGGTACTCTGACGAACAATAATTGGCAAACAAGATTTCCAATTCCTAGATCATTATGGGATTTACATCAAATTGATTCATGAATTTGCAATGTAAGCATGTTTCATCCCATCTCATGCCTTAAGTTCTAGGTCTCACCCACAACTTAATTAAGTCGTCTACCTTAGAAACATGTAAAATTACTATCTATTGTCTCACTCATTAACAAAATTTTACCTTGTTATTAAAATTTAGCCTAGGTCTCACGTCTACTAAATTATAACTTTAGGTGTTTCTTATAAATAGATGGCGTGTAACTTAAATTTTAGGGTATTTAGTTTGATGTGACAATCAAAACATGTATAAAGATGCATGCACTCACCTTTAGAGCATAAGTTTTCAAAACTTTTTTAATACCAATTCTTAAGATTAATACAAAAAGTTTTACTTGAGGTATCGGGTTCACCAATTAAAGAAGAACCAACAATTATCGCCCACAAAAGTGGAATTGAGGTAAATGACCCTTAAGATGATATTGTACAAGAATGAAGATAAAAGAAAATCGTTTAAGACGTATTCGTAAGTGAGATAACCAAGGCAGACTCTAAGGCTCTTTCCAAGCCTTTTTACCATCACTTTGAATTTGTCTTAAAGGAGTTACTTTTAAAAACATGTGTACAAAAACATCAATCAAGCAAAAGTTTATGGATTAAATCTTATAACATGTAATAAAGTATGAATCTTCTCCGGGGAGATAATTACCGTCCGAAGCTAACCACTATTATTAGTCCAATTCATTTTCTTTATAAAAATTACCCTTTTATTGTTTACAATCATGTCCAACAAATAAAACAATAAAACAAATAATCAAAGACAAATCAAACAACTTATAAACATAACAATTATAAAGGTGAAACAAATAGCCACATGCAATCTCGATTAGAAAAGATCCTAAACAAATCAATTTTAGGTTTTAACATGCATATAATCAACTAAGAGATTCTCTTCTTGAAGGAAGTGAGCCACATACATTGACAAGTCAATTGCGTAGGCCAAAGTCAATCACATACCACATAGCACATAAATTGATTTCAATAAATTTATTGAGGTCTTCCCCAATTTTAGATCTATCTAAACATGTGACATAAACAATAAAACAATTAACAATCCATGACTAACATGCATGTTTTGTCATGGATTAAAGCATAACCATTACCAATTAGGTGACAAAGATACGTTCAAATAACCGGTTAATGACCTAGGGTTTCTAATTAATTATAAGTTAATTAATTTTAAACCATAAACCCTAATTAGTGTTCATGGAAAATGTTGATATAAATAATGCCTTAAAATGTTATTAACATATACCAATATCTCTATGTTTTGATAATCACAAAACGTAAACTCATTGAACTACAAATTATAACGTAAACAAGTATTTCATCGTAAATATTCACTTTAGCATCCAAATCACTTAAGGTATGAATAAACAAAGTGTCTAATGCATTTTATGATCAAAGGAAGTGTTATCTTTACAAACCTTACATTTTTTATAAAGTGGGACAAACATTTTTAAACTTATACAAAATATTTTCTGTATTTATAAGAAATGTTTTATTCAAAATAAATATTTTGAATTCAAATTTCTACCCGAAAAAACGGCCATATTCTTCAAGAAAAACCTTCCTCACAAAAAGAAAAAAATTTAGAAGAAAAAATATTTTTTTATTAGGCGGCCCCCTTAATTAATTAAGGGGACCGACTAGTAAATTAAGGGGACCGGCCACACAATTAAGGGGACCGCCCACGCTCCCAAACAGTTTTTTTTCCCCTATAAATACTGGTTCATTCCATAGATTTTTCTCACCTTTTGCACTCCTAAACTTTCTGTTCTAGATCCCCATCTCTATTCTCTTAATCCTTTGATCATACATACATAAATCTTTGTTTCAAAGTGATCCAAACATCATCCTCTCAAGTGCAAGAGAAGAATATGTTGGGAATTATACTAACAGTTACCACGGCTAGTGAAGACATTAAAACTGCTGAAGAATGTACTTGCAGTGGAAACTCATTACCACTGCTGTTTTAGATAACTGTTAGGAAACGTGTTTAGATAAATATAGAATAGATCTTGTATATATCTTATTCTATTAGCATTATACTTATCTTGTAGAAGAGGACTCCTAGTGCTATAAAAGGAGATCCTAGGTTAAAGGTTAGATATACATTTCTAGAGCTTCAAGGTGTAACCCTAGTGATATTAAGATCACTTGTATTGTTATCATTAATAATATTGGAGCTAACCGTTTGTTACATATATTGTTCTTATTCATAAACAACTGTTTCATTCACAATCAAACTTCTAAGTGTTACTAAGTAGATTCCGCATACTTAGTGATATAACTCAGAGTATCAATCTAACACAGTTCAAGGTGTTTAGATCTATCAAGTGGTATCAGAGCCAGGTTTTGATACTTTGATTTAGAAGACCCTAGTTCACTCAGAAGAATCAATGGAGACAGAAACCAGTCAATCAAACATTGCTGCTAAGCTTCCAAAGCTTAAGTTGAATGACTTTGAGATGTGGAGGCTAATGATCGAACAATTCTTTATGGTCCAAGACTATACACTCTGGGAGATCATTATGATTGGAAATTCCTTCAAACCAAGTTCTACTTCAGAGATGGTTCGTGGAAAGAAAGTAATAAAGGTTAACACTAGACCTGTTACTAATGATGAAAGACTTCAGATGAAGAATGATCTAAAGGCCAGAGGTTTGTTGCTGATGACACTTCCCAGAGATCAAGTTCTAGCATTCAGCAAATACAAGACTGCAAAGACTCTGTTTGAGGAGATCTGTAATGTTTTTGGTGGTAATGATTCCACCAAGAAGAATTAGAAGACCCTGCTTAAGCAGACTTATGAAAACTTTGGTTCTACAAGTAATGAATCTATTGATAGCATTTTCACAAGGCTACAAAAGATTGTTACTCAACTCAGTATTTTTGGAATTGAGGTGGAAAGGGAAGACCTCAATCTAAAGTTCTTAAGAAGCTTACCTTCTGAGTTTGGAACCAATGTTGCAGTGTGGGAAGATAAGCCAGATTTGGAGACCATGAAACTTAATGATTTGTACAATAACTTCAAGGTTATTGAACAAAGATTGAAGAAAGCTGGAAAATTAAGCACAGGTTCAGGAAGTGTAGCACTCATATCATCATCTCTTGATGATAGTTCAGATGAAGAAAGTGATAGTGATGATGACAATGCTAACATAGTTGTTTCCACTGGTAGTGGAAGTGTTTCCACTGGTAGCTCAAAGAGACAGATTGTAGGACTTAGTGATTCTACCTTTTATACCTTTATATCAAGTCAAGTAGGTGGTTTAATTCTCAATCATGAGGATTTGGATCAAATTGATGAGGATGATATGGAGGAGATGGACATTAAATGGCAGGTGGCATTACTAAGCTTAAGAACAAAGAAGTTTTGGAAGAAGACTGGAAGAAAGATTAACATCAATGGCAATGAAATAGTAGGTTTTGACAAAAATAAGGTGGAGTGCTATAATTGTCATAAGAAGGGGCACTTTTCCAGGGAGTGCAGAAAACCAAGGAAATCTGACAACAGGTCAACTTGGTATAAGCAGGACAAGAAGAAGGAACCAACTACTGATGACCCAAAGGGGCTATTGGCTATTGATGGAGTGAGCTTTGATTGGAGTTTTATGACTAAGGATGAGGAAGATGATTCAGAGTCTGCAATGGTTGCTACTGAGCTTGCACTAATGGCTTTTTCTGACTCTGAGGTACAAATTAATAATGCTTGCTCTAAAACTTGTAAGGCCTTAAAAGAGTATGAGAAAATTAAAGCACAATATGATGAACAATTGCTAGAGTTAAATCACACTAATTATACCTTAGCAAATCATAAAAGAGGCCAAGGTGTTTTAGAAACTCAATTAGAGCATTATAGGGCATATGAATCTAAGTTCAACGATGATATTGCATTGTTAAAAAGAGACTTAGATTATCAAGTTGCTGTAAACAAGGTTCTTAGGGAAGAACTAGAAAAGGTTAAATTGGCTAGTGAGAATATAAAGATAACTTGCAATACACTAGATCATCAATCCAAGTGTATTGACAAAATTTGGGAAGCCCAAGTTGTGAACAAAGCCAATTCAAGAGTTGGATACAAATCAGATCCACCAGCTCTAAGAGTTGTTCCATCACCTCCTGGCATTGACTTAGCTCACACAGGATTAGAAGAATTCCAGGAACCACCTATGACCTATGGACAAAAAATTGTTAAACCAGCTGTTATTGAAAAGGTTCAAGTTGAGGTTGATACTTTTGATAGTGCTAGTGACTCATCTCTTAAAGATGAAAGTTTAAATGTTGAGTCTAAACCTAGTGTTCCTAAGAATGTAAAAGTGGAGGTTAAAAGAAGTATTCCTGATGTTGTCAAAGAGAAGCCTAGGTAACAACCTAATTTCACTAGGCCCACTACTAGATATGCAGTGATGTACTGAAGTA
This sequence comes from Artemisia argyi, assembly GCA_030686995.1. Lineage (NCBI taxonomy): Eukaryota > Viridiplantae > Streptophyta > Magnoliopsida > Asterales > Asteraceae > Artemisia > Artemisia argyi. The sequence goes on from CM060688.1 coordinate 1,607,087, forward strand.
GGTCAACAACTCCTAGAGGAAATATGAGGAGTTGGAATCATGTTAAATCTAGGCATTTTGGTAGTGACTTTATGTTCAACAACAAACCCTGTCATATATGTGGTAGCTTTGACCATTTGTCTTATAACTGTACCTACCATTTGGGTAGAAGGGAAGTGTTTGGGAATACTAGGGTGAATAGCCACAATGCTAATAACTTAACTCACCCAAATCCACTTAGCAAGATGATTCCCAGGTCTGTTTTGCTTAACTCTGGCATTAAACCAATTTCCACTGCTAGACCAGCAGTCTCCACTACTAGACCAGTAGTTGCCACTGCCAGAAATAAAAACAGAGTTTACCCTAACTCCCCTGTTGCTACTTTTGTTAAATCTTCACAAACAAGGAAAAAGACAAATTTTGAAAAGAAAGTTTACAATAATCAAAAGTGGGTACCCAAAATTTCAAAACCAGCAGTTTCCACTGCTAAGCCAGCAGTTACCACTGTAGGGCCAAAGGTTTCCACTGGTGGGTTCGTGAACAATAAAAGGGTAAATATGGGAAACACTGTTAAGGCCTCAGCACGTTGGGAATGGAAACCAAAAGGAACCATCACCTCAAACAATCCCAATGGTGTATCAATGACCTTTGACAGATACAATTATATTGATACACGAGGCAGATCCAAGTCATTTGTGGCTTTGGTCCCCAAAAGGAACTAATTCCTTTATTTTATGTGCAGGAACATTCAAAGACTACTAATGATCAAGGATACTCAGACAGTGGATGTTCCAGGCACATGACTGGCAATAAGTCCTATCTTTCAGACTTTCAACCTTATGATGGACAATTTGTCAGCTTTGGTGGAGGAATTGGTGGCAAAGTTTCTGGCAAAGGAACAATCAAGACTAGAAACATAGACTTTGAAGATGTGCAATATGTGAAAGAACTCAAGTACAACCTTTTTAGTGTGTCACAGATGTGTGACAAGAAGCATAGAGTTCTATTCACAAAAGATGAATGCTATATCTTATCTAAGGATTATAAGCTCCATGATGAAAGTGACATTTTGCTTAAAATCTCTAGAAAAGGTAATCTGCATAGCATTGACATGAAGAACATAGTGGCTAATAATGATGTTACTTGCTTGCTTGCAAAAGCCACTTTGGATGAATCAATGCTTTGGCACAGAAGACTTGGTCATGTTAACTTCAAGACCATCAACAAGATTGTGAAAGATGGACTTGTCAGAGGTCTACTAGAGAAAAGATTTGAAAATGACCAAACTTGTGTTGCCTGTCTCAAAGGAAAGCAACACAGAGCTTCATGCAAGACCAAAGCATTTAATTCTATTGATCATCCACTTTTCATGCTGCATATGGACTTGTTTGGTCCTACATCTGTGAGCAGCATCAATTTGAAGAAGTATTGTCTTGTTGTGACTGATGATTTTAGTAGATTCACATGGGTTTTCTTTTTAAGAACCAAGGATGAAACCACTGGCATCCTTAAGACATTCATCACTGAAGTTGAAAATCAATTTGAAAAGAAAATCAAGATCATCAGGTGTGACAATGGGACAGAGTTCAACAATAAAGTTATGGATGATTTCTGCAGAGACAAAGGTATTAAAAGAGAATTTAGTGTTGCAAGAACTCCTCAACAAAATGGAGTTGTTGAAAGAAGAAACAGAACACTAATTGAGGCTGCTAGAACCATGTTAGCTGATTCAAAGCTTCCAGTGACTTTTTGGGCTGAAGCAGGTAATACTGCTTGTTACATTTAGAACAGGGTTTTAGTGGTCAAAACAAAGAACAAGACGCCTTATGAGTTATTCAGAGGAAGACCTCCTACTTTAGAGTTTATGAGGCCATTTGCATGTCATGTTACTATTCTCAATACCATTGATCATCTGGGTAAATTTGAAGAAAAGTCTGATGAAGGCTTCTTTATTGGATATTCTATGGTTAGCAAGGCTTTTAGAGTCTATAACTTAAGAACAAAGAAGATTAAAGAGAATTTGCATATTGAGTTTCTTGAAAATAAAGCTAACATGGCAGGTTCAGGACTAGATTGGCTATTTGATCTTGAAACATTATCTAATACAATGAATTATGTACCTCTTACTTCAAGTACAGGAGACAAAGAACTTGAAGATTCAGAAGAATTCATTGATGAAGATGAAGCTTGCAAAGATGATGAAGATCAAATTGTTATGCCACTTTGGGACTTTGTTGAGAATTCTGAAATGTCAAGTGATGCAGATGGTGTGAATTTTGATGAATTGAATAAAGAAATTCCTACTAGCAGTGGTAACTCAATTCCCACTGCTACACCAGAAGTTTCCACTGACAGCCCAAATGTGGAATATACTTCTCAGGAATCACCAAGTGATGATGTAGAAATCACTAACATGCCTACAACATATGATATTCCTAGCACATCACAAACTTCAATTTACAAAGTGCATCCACTTGATAATGTTATTGGTGAACTTCAATCAGGTGTGAAGACTAGAAGACAGACAAAGAAAGATGATATTCATGGGTTCATTAGTGAAGTGTATGAGTCCAAGAAGCATAAAAGGAAGAATGAGTGTTTGTTTTTCTGTTTTCTCTCACAGGTGGAGCCTAAGAATGTTTATATGGCTCTAGAAGAATCTAGCTGGGTTGAAGCAATGCAAGAGGAGTTGCTGCAGTTTAAACTTCAAAAGGTTTGGGTTCTTTGTGACTTGCCTGATGGTATGAAGGTCATTGGTACTAAATGGGTTTTCAGAAACAAGAAAGATGAAAGAGGTATTGTAATCAGGAACAAAGCTAGATTGGTTGCTCAAGGAAACACTCAAGAGGAGGGTATTGATTATAAAGAAGTTTTTGCTCCTGTTGCAAGGATTGAGACCATTAGATTGTTTTTAACCTATGCATCATTTATGGGCTTTACTGTCTATCAAATGGATGTTAAGAGTGCCTTTTGTATGGTACTATTGATGAGGAGGTATATGTCTCTCAACCTCCAGGCTTTGAAGATCCTCAACACCCAAATAAAGTGTATAAAGTGGTTAAGGCTCTTTATGGTTTACATCAGGCTCCAAGTAAGTGGTATGAAACCTTAGCTAATTATTTGTTGAATAATGGGTTTCATAGAGGCAAGATAGATCAAACTTTGTTCATCAAGAAAGACAAGGGTGATATTCTACTTGTTCAAGTATATGTTGATGATATAATCTTTGGGTCTACTAGACAAGAGATGTGCAAAGAGTTTAAAAAGTTGATGAAGGATGAATTTCAAATGAGTTCTATGGGAGAACTTACATTCTTTATGGGGCTGCAAGTACAATAGAGTAAAGAAGGCATCTTTATCAGTCAAGAAAAATATGTACTGAGATTATTAGGAAGTTCAAGTTTACTGATGCAAAACCTTCAAATACCCCTGCTGACAAGACCACTCATCTATTGTTGAAGAATGCTAGTGGTGCTAATGTTGATGTCCATACTTACAGGTCTATGATTGGTTCTTTGATGTATCTTACTTCATCAAGGCCAGACATTATGTTTGTTGTATGTGGTTGTGCAAGATTTCAAGTGACTCCAAAGACATCACATATGACAGCAGTGGAAAAGATTTTTAGGTACTTGAAGACTTATCCTAATCTAGGATTATGGTATCCAAGAGAATCCCCGATGGAAATGATCACATACTCAGATAGTGACTATGCTGGTGCAAGTTTGGATAGAAGATCAACTACTGGAGGATGTCAATTTCTTGGATGTAGATTGGTGTCATGGCAGTGCAAGAAGCAAACTATGGTTACTACTTCAACCACTGAAGCAGAATATGTTGCAGCTGCTAGTTGTTGTGCTCAGATCCTATGGCTTCAGAATCAATTATTGGATTATGGGTACAATTTCATGAACACCATTATCTATATAGACAATAGTAGTACCATATGCATTATTAAAAATCCTGTGCAACACACTAAAACTAAACATATTGAAATTAGACATCATTTTATTAGAGATTGTTTTGAGAAAAAGCTTATTAATGTTGTCCAAATCCATACTGATGACAATTATGCTGATTTATTAACAAAAGGGCTTGATGTGGGTAGGTTTCAATACTTGGTAACAGGTATTGGAATGCTAAAACCATAACTAATTGATGTCTAATACTTTTTAGTGTTGCAGGATAGTTTTTAGGTACTAGTATTGTTTGTATTGTATGTATGGTTTTCTACTAACTTGTATGCAGAGTTATCAAGAGCACAGTGGAAATAATCATACAACAGTGGAAAGATTGGTGATAAAAGCATAAAGAAAAAGTACTTTTATTAATGGCTAAAGAAAGTACGTAACAACCATTCAGATTACATAATCACCAGAAAAGTAAAACGTCACAAGAGATCAACCAACAACCTAACATCTACTCCATAGGCTTCTTTCCCTTTCCCTCATAATCATGCTTGCCCTTGGAAGCTCTCTTTCTCTTGTTATCAAAAGAAAGTTGTTTCCTTGGACAAGCAAGTCCCAAAACTTGCTTGGGAGGCCTTGGTGCTTGTGTAGGCTTCTCAACAGCAGGCCACTTCATGTTGCTTATGGCAGACTTGAATGCTGTGGTGAGGGCCTTTGGAAGCTCTTTAGAAAGGTTGAAGGTTGGATCATCATCATCATCATCAGAGGAAGAACTGGAATAGAACTCCAAGGATGGAGCAGAAGAAGCTTCAATCTTTTTGGATGTCATGTTGGATGCTGTGGATGTGGTAGCACTAGGAGGAAAGTCATCACTCCACCCTATTGAAAGATCCTCTGAGTTTGAGCAATAGCTGATCCCCTCATCAGATGAATCATCTGAAGATATGTAGACTAACAGAAACCAGCTCATTGTGTTGATAAAGGGTTTGTGTTAATGAAGATGTTTGTTGATGAGAGATAAAAGTTTTTGAGCCCCCTTTTATAAGCAAAGTCAAGGTTGAATTCTATTTAATGCAGAATATTTACTCTTACCTGTTTGGTAGGTTGGAGGAGTAAATTTGGTTATTATCGGGTTGACTTTTGGAAGATATTTTTGTGAATAGTAACTTGGTTAAAAAGTTACTTTGGGTTAAATTTTTATGGGTTAAGTTGAGTGTTATTTTGTTCTGCAGTATACAATCCATATTATTGGAGTCATTGGAGTTATAAGGTGTGTATCATAGACACAAAACAAATGGTTATTGATTCACCATGTCTAATCCACATAACAATCAACAAGTCCAGAGCAAATGGCTCCTGGTAAAGACTTCTCAAATCCATTTATGGTTGATAGTTTACCAAAAACTTTATGGTTATCAACTCACCATACTCCAAGTGATCAAGAGTTGGCTAGTCCATAGCAAACGGCTAATGGTAAAGACATATCAAATCCGTTGATAGCTGGTAGTTTGCTAAAAACTATGATAAGAGCAGCTAATTTTCATGTTTTCTTTACCACTGCTCTTTGATATGTTGTGAAAATTTTACCACTGCTAGTTCATTAGTTACCACTGCAAGAGTAATTTTTCCACTGATGAACTAGCCGTTACAACTGTTGTGTCAGTAATCTATTTTTTACTAGCCGTTGTAAATATAACCGTATTTCCTTATTAATAGGGTAAATCTTTTGTGAATTATCTTCTTACTTCTTATAATTTATTCTTTTCCAAAGATAATTCTTTCTAAAGATAATTCACATTAGGCAACCTCCTCAAACCCTATTAGTATAAATTGATCATCATACGGCTTGATTTTTATCTTGATTACTAACACTTTTATTCTCTTTTCACAAATATCATGGCGATTCTAAAATTTGTCGAGGAGAACAACCAAGTGGCCTACCTACAAAAGTCAAACGAGAAGAGTGGCCCTGTTTTTCATCAGATTGTGGATTTTTTTAAACACAACTCATATAAGGTATGCCTTAACTATTAATCCCACAATCTATGTCTCTCATATCAAACAGTTCTGGAAAACTGTGGAGTCCATAACTCTTGAACAGGGAGACACACATGAATCTGTGGAAGCTCTAAGAGCCACAGTGGATGGGGTAACTATTGATGTTACTGAGTCATCCTTGAGGGGAATTCTCCAATTGGATGATCTCAATGGTATCATCACATTACCTAATTCAGAAATTTTCACTAACATTGCTTTAACGGGGTATGATACATCTGAACAAAAAGTAACTTTTAGAAAAGGATGTTTTTGTCCCCATTGGAGATTTTTAATTCACACTCTTTTACATTGCCTAAGTCCTAAGAAAACATCTTATGAACAATTTGCATCAACCATGGCTTATCCTTTGGTTTGTTTGGCGACTGATAGGACTTTCAATTTTTCAAAGTTTATTTTCAATAATATGAAAGGCAATGTAAAGAGTCAATATAAATTTTTGATGTATCCATGGTTTGTGCAAGCAGTGTTAAATGAGTTTCAACTGCAACCTCACTATAGAATTTATGAAACCTCCTGTCTTAAGCCAAAAGTTTTTCAAAACATGAGTAAGGCTTCAGATCTTTGGAATGGGGAGGTTCATCCAGTGTTTCCTCAAATGCTTGCTAAAATTTCTCAAGTACAGGGTGAAGATGCAACCATCCCAGTTGTATCCCAAAATACACAAAATATTGTTGTTCCACCAATTCACCATACCCCTGCTGTAACACACACTTATGAGAGAAGGCATAAACAGCCAACTTCTCTCATCTCAACATTGCATGTTGCTGAACCTTTTGGTTTAGGGACAAGCAGTGGTGGTTCAAGGCTTAATCCTAGTCCAACTATGGAAGAACCTGAATCAATGCCCCATGATTCACCTCTCCCAACAGGTCACACAGTTGGAAGTGATGAGGGCAGTGTGCAACTACCTGAATTGATGGACATTTGTACAAAATTAGTCAAGCAGGTTCAAGCTCTGGAGAAAGATCTGGCACAGACTGTCACAACTCACCATTTCAGGTCATTTCCCGAACTTTGGAAAAACACTATTCATCAAACACTATTCATGTCCGAAATTTTTATTTCATATTCTCATAAGTTAAACTATTTTAACGGTAATCCGAGAGTTTGGCACTCGTCGGATCATTTCTGCAAAAATCACGAAGCCGTGTCCGAGATTTACTTTTGGGTTTAAACGTCCTTCCGACATCCCGATATGTCCATAAATCATTATAAACAATAAAAATATGATTTTCTCTCATTTTACGACAATTCTTAAAGTTTTGGAATTTTACGTTTTTTAGTTCAGCGTTTTACGCGAATTACGCGTTTTTAACCCGCGTTTCCAGTTTTAACAGCGTTTAAGCAACCCGATGGAACTTACCATTCATTTTATATTTTATTATGGAGTATTTTGACAAGTTAAGTCATTCTTTCAAGTTTCATATTTTTACGATACCCGAATTTACGTTTCGCGATTTAAAACTTTACGGTTTGCGATTAACGGAACCAAAACCGACTCCGTGAACCAGATAACACCAAGCTTCTTACATACTCATCCACCATGTGCAGCCCCCCCTCAAAATATCTAGTCAACTTGACCAAGTATTTACAAAAATGCCATTGGATGAGATATTTCATACTTAAACACCTTTAACATAACATACATAATTTCATATAATCAAAAGCTCTCATTTTCTCATCTTCTCCACCATAACCACGACCCAAATAAGATCCATAACCAAAATCCATTATTTTTCAAAGTACAAAGCATTGAAGTTGTTCATTTCATCATCCTAATCAAGAATCTTACCACAAAAACACAAGTAATCCAAGGTTTCTCATCATCTCATCACCTATTATTTCAAAGTGAGTATTCAAATTTATTTTCATGATTTCATCAAATTAACATATGTATCTTATGGTATTCATGCTTAATTTCATGCACAAACTAGTTATACCACTTTATTTTTGTATACTTTTTGAACATACAAACCCTAGATTGTGATTTAGGTGTTCCTTTGTTAAATTAACTTGATTACTAGTGATTAGGAACCCATGGCACCCTAAGAAGGTGTATGGTAGGATTAGTATAGTTTTGTGAAGTTTGCAAGAGATTTGGTTGAAGTAGAAACTAGTGTTGAACCTTGGAAATGGATTTCTAACAAGTTTATAAACATGCTGTCCCATTTTGTAAAATTCTGGAAAATCAGTAAACACAAATGAAACTTTGGCAAAAATTTTAGAAAATACTTTCAAAAACGAATCCGTAGGCGAAAGAACGGATTAAAAAGAGTTTATAACGAAGGAGATATGATTTTTGCAAGTTTAACGACGAAAACTATTTTCTGAAAATTGTACATGCTGTCCCACGATTTTCAATGGGCAATCTGAGGTGTAAAACTTGATCTAGCCATCCCGACTTATCAAAAATATATTAGTATGTTGTCCCACGATTTCGGGGATATAAAGAACGTAGAAAACAAGCTTATAACGACCAAGATATATACGTTTCAAAATCGGCGAAACTCTATTTATTTCCATCAGCTTTTTAGCAAAATATTACTAAGTATAGAAAAACAGTTTTTGTAATACATCATGTTGAGAGCCAATTTACTCATTGATAAACTCATTTCTGGAAAATTTACATCATTGACAAAAAGTTAGTTCACCCAGCTTAGTTTTCAAAACATCCAGCCGTTTGTCAAAAGGATTTATAACGAACAACTTATGGACTTCCAAACTTTCCCGAAAACTGCCCAGAATCTGCCAAAACAGCCCAAACACCTCACTTGACGGCTCATTATCTTTATGATCGAGACCTGTATGGACAAACTTCACTTCTGTGACTTTTTAGATATGGTGAAAATCTTCTCAAAACTACTGAGCTTCTTTCCTAACTCCTAATATTCACTATTTCACGACTAGTTTGGCGAGACCATTTTGTCACTAATAGAAGTAATAATACTTCTACGTACTAAATCCTAGATTTTCTATAAATACTACCAAAGTGCCAAATTCTTAACCATCGAAGTACTTATGATTACAAGCTTATTTATACGACTATTAAACGTTATTTCAAGGTTTTCAAAGCAAGGAATTCATCACAAACATTGGTACATACTATATATATATATATATATAAGTATATATATTGCAACTAGTTTTATTTTTCTAATAGCCATATTTTCCTTAGTCTTGGAAAATGTATATTTTGATAACAACAAGTATTTTTCAAGATAAGAGTGGTATAGGGAACATGTGCATGGACATTCATAACATCATTTCATGATCTAAAGTAGATCGTTCATCATTCATATTAGGTTGCGGCTAGTGTGCGCGCCTTGTTTTCAGCTCATTACATGTTCATGGTACCATCATATCAGGTGAGTCATAGCCCCTACTCTTTTAAATTGTTTTGCAAACTCTTTGGGGGAGAATACATGTTCGTTTTACTTAAACGCATTACTTGCTTTACATGGTTGATTACTCAAACATTTTCAGCTTTATCTAAATACTTGTTTGATTATCCGAGTACAAAACAATTCACTTGCTACATACTTGCTATTTACTCATAGACATGAGTGCATAAAGTTAAACTATTTACCGATTTCCTAAGATTGCCTAAGTTAAGGACCGGTAGCTACAATTCATGGGTATGTTTGATTACCTACAATTTCATGGGTATGTTTGATTACCTACAATTACATGGGTATGTTTGATTACCTACAATTTCATGGGTATGTTTGATTACCTACAATTTCATGGGTATGTTTGATTACCTACAATTACATGGGTATGTTTGATTACCTACAATTACTTGGGAGCGTAACCTCCTACAAATAGCTAGAAAATCTTTTCGGTGCCTTGAACTTAGTGCAATCAATATTCATTTTATGTGTTTTGCTTATGGTCAGATTCATTTTGTGGCGACATCGCCATGGCTATTGTACATACGAAAATTACTTATGGAATTACGATACTTTTCCACCACTATTACTACGGAATTACAATGCCTTTGCAACAACCTTACGACTGATTTATTACAAATTTATTACATTTGGCAGTGGGTTGTAAACACACAGGTTACAAGTCTCTTATGGCGGGACTTGCAACTGAGTGGATTTACGATGCCTTTGCTGGGATACCTTCATACATATGCATTACATTCTTTTTCACAAGACTCTATGAACTCACCAACCATTGTGTTGACACTTTAGCATGTATTTTCAGGTTTTAAGCTATGGCACGCTACAGGAGGTTTTGGCAGGGCATGGCATGGTCATAGAAGACTCTGATTTATTCATTTGGGGACCGTTCTAAACTATTTTAAAGGGCCTACTTCCGCATTATTTTTAACAATGTAGATTCAACATTGTGGTTAAACAATTTTATTCTAAATGATTCAAGTGAAAACCATTTTTGAACATGTGTTGTAATACCAATTGAGTTACACCCCAGCTACATGTATGCTTCCGCTGGACCCGATTTTGGGGGTGTGACAGATTGGTACCAGAGCTTTGGCTATAGCGAACTAAGTGTTTTTAAAACCTAGACTATAGCTACTTTTACGAAAACTTAACCCTATGACCGTCACGTGCCTGCCTGCCAAGCTGAAGCCTCATTTGTGGTTAGTTGCTGACATAGGTAATGAGATTTGTGTCTCATTATCTGATATATTATATTCATTTATTATAGTTGATTACTATAATTGTCTTTCATATAAGCATGTTCACGTATCATATAGGTCACCGCATTATGTCTTCCTTGCATAGTTTCATCATTTGACCTCGAGTTTGGTCACTTGCTTTTATCTTTCAGAACGTCTTGGTATTTGTGAAGGACATAGTCTTAGTATGACTGAGCTGAGTATTTCAAAATTCATGGAACCTCGGTGGAATATAGACTGGTCATCTATATTCAACCCGGGATAGTGAGATATAGGCTGACCACCTATGTCTGAATCAGAAATGAATTTTGCAACACTGAGAATGGTTATAATAAAATTCTGTCTGGATTGAATCCTTTACTCATTTTTCAAATGTTTCATGCATGTGTGAGTATACCCTCATTGTCAGAACATTCATACTTTTGATCACTTCGTGGATCACCGATTGGAAGCATGTCAATTGATCATTTCATTTCATGAACATTTACGTCTATGCACAATACATTTACATCATAGTATTTTCTTTTATCACAATATCATTTTGTCGCAGTCGTCACAGTCTCTTCCCTTCTCACCATCACTATCATTTCCTTTCCCCATCCCCATATATATAAGGAATTAGCTTACACTCTATAGATTCCGATGTCACTCATCACTCACTATTCCCAATATTGATAAGTGGATATTATCAATGACCTCCCTAGGAAAGACTTTCCATACCATCTATAAGGAGAATCCCTTGGTATATTAAGATCATTCAAAACTCAACAGAAACCTCAAGATATCATAAAACCATTCGAACCACTATCACTGGCCTGATCGCCAAAATTCTATTATCTGGAAAGTATTGGCTTGACTGAATTATAAGATTCGTTTAGATACGAGTGCTCACTAAGCCACACCATAGAGATAAATCCAATCTCCTAACCAAGACTGTAGAACATTCAATTGAACATGGCCTCACCAATAGACTTTATTCAAACATGTTAGACATCAATGCATTTGTGCAGACATACCTACCTGGCTATTTTATCCTCTTAATACTTTCACTTTTAAATGGATTTTTCTCCAAACTACATTTATACAAAACATATACCTTGTAAGCAATACTTTTCTAAGGCACTTATTTTGATAAGCAAATTCCTTTTGGTTAATCTTTTTACAAACTACTGGATGCTAAGAAATTTTAAACATCGATCTTTGGTAAATCAATCACTATATTACATCACTTATACATTTTAGGATTTCGTGAATTGACTACATAGAGCTTGGGGAAAATCTTAGTAATGGAGACTAAGCATCGTAAGTGGAGAAAGACTCAATTTATGACATCCTGCGGAGGATCACAACCTTAACCTAATCTATTATTTTCAACAACATCCCTTTGACGGACTTAACCTTGTAAGTTTTCTACAAAATTCATGATATCCATTCCAATTATTTCTAATAGAGGAATTTAATTCACCTCAAACACCTAGCGATTACATTAAGATTTCTTTGGAACCACCCCACCTATCATCTGCAGACCAATGGTCAGAATTAGAGAACGATTCAAACATAGGGAGATAAGCTCAGAGCATGAGTGATTGACTCAAGAAATGGTTGGACTAACCAATTACCATAAATCAAATTCAGTTGCAACTATAGTTATCGCGCGAGCGTAGAGACTACACCATTAGAGGCACTCTATGGTCGAAGTGCCAACATTCATTGACGGATCGAAATTTGGAAAAGCCCAACTCACTAGTCCAGTAAGTATTCATGAAATAACCAGAAATTTCCTACAAGTCAAGAATCAGTTACAAGTTCAATAAGTTGTAAACCATTAAAACTTCATGTTGTTAGGCAGAGTTATGCTGAAAGTTCTGCCTAGGAAAGGCATGATATCATTCAGAAAACTTGGAAAGTTAAACCCGAGATATACACTGGACCATGTAATATTTCAAACAGAGTAGGCCTAGTGGCCGTCAGACTTGAGCCTTGTTAGAGAACAACAGCAACAGGATTACACAACCACGTATTATCAGCTTTTCATAATTGTCACTCATAATTCCATTTGGAAAGGAATCCAACCCAAAGTCAAACATAAACCTTGTAGGAGAACAAGTAGAAATCATGGACAGTTAGGTCGAACAATTGAAGCAAAGTCGAATTCCTATCGTTAGAATTCGCTGGAATTCTCGAATATCATCACCTTTTCACCAATATGTTTTCAGAGACCAACATAAACTGAACTTCGGGACGAAGTTCCTTTTAGAGGGGAAGACTGTCACAACTCACCATTTCAGGTCATTTCCCGAACTTTGGAAAAACACTATTCATCAAACACTATTCATCAAAACACTATTCATGTCCGAAATTTTTATTTCATATTCTAATAAGTTAAACTATTTTAACGGTAATCCGAGAGTTTGGCACTCGTCGGATCATTTCTGCAAAAATCACGAAGCCGTGTCCGAGATTTACTTTTGGGTTTAAACGTCCTTCCGGCATCCCGATATGTCCATAAATCATTATAAACAATAAAAATATGATTTTCTCTCATTTTACGACAATTCTTAAAGTTTTGGAATTTTACGTTTTTTTAGTTCAGCGTTTTACGCGAATTACGCGTTTTTAACCCGCGTTTCCAGTTTTAACAGCGTTTAAGCAACCCGATGGAACTTACCATTCATTTTATATTTTATTATGGAGTATTTTGACAAGTTAAGTCATTCTTTCAAGTTTCATATTTTTACGATACCCGAATTTACGTTTCGCGATTTAAAACTTTACGGTTTGCGATTAACGGAACCAAAACCGACTCCGTGAACCAGATAACACCAAGCTTCTTACATACTCATCCACCATGTGCAGCCCCCCCCCCCCCCTCAAAATATCTAGTCAACTTGACCAAGTATTTACAAAAATGCCATTGGATGAGATATTTCATACTTAAACACCTTTAACATAACATACATAATTTCATATAATCAAAAGCTCTCATTTTCTCATCTTCTCCACCATAACCACGACCCAAATAAGATCCATAACCAAAATCCATTATTTTTCAAAGTACAAAGCATCGAAGTTGTTCATTTCATCATCCTAATCAAGAATCTTACCACAAAAACACAAGTAATCCAAGGTTTCTCATCATCTCATCACCTATTATTTCAAAGTGAGTATTCAAATTTATTTTCATGATTTCATCAAATTAACATATGTATCTTATGGTATTCATGCTTAATTTCATGCACAAACTAGTTATACCACTTTATTTTTGTATACTTTTTGAACATACAAACCCTAGATTGTGATTTAGGTGTTCCTTTGTTAAATTAACTTGATTACTAGTGATTAGGAACCCATGGCACCCTAAGAAGGTGTATGGTAGGATTAGTATAGTTTTGTGAAGTTTGCAAGAGATTTGGTTGAAGTAGAAACTAGTGTTGAACCTTGGAAATGGATTTCTAACAAGTTTATAAACATGCTGTCCCATTTTGTAAAATTCTGGAAAATCAGTAAACACAAATGAAACTTTGGCAAAATTTTTAGAAAATACTTTCAAAAACGAATCCGTAGGCGAAAGAACGGATTAAAAAGAGTTTATAACGAAGGAGATATGATTTTTGCAAGTTTAACGACGAAAACTATTTTCTGAAAATTGTACATGCTGTCCCACGATTTTCAATGGGCAATCTGAGGTGTAAAACTTGATCTAGCCATCCCGACTTATCAAAAATATATTAGTATGTTGTCCCACGATTTCGGGGATATAAAGAACGTAGAAAACAAGCTTATAACGACCAAGATATATACGTTTCAAAATCGGCGAAACTCTATTTATTTCCATCAGCTTTTTAGCAAAATATTACTAAGTATAGAAAAACAGTTTTTGTAATACATCATGTTGAGAGCCAATTTACTCATTGATAAACTCATTTCTGGAAAATTTACATCATTGACAAAAAGTTAGTTCACCCAGCTTAGTTTTCAAAACATCCAGCCGTTTGTCAAAAGGATTTATAACGAACAACTTATGGACTTCCAAACTTTCCCGAAAACTGCCCAGAATCTGCCAAAACAGCCCAAACACCTCACTTGACGGCTAATTATCTTTATGATCGAGACCTGTATGGACAAACTTCACTTCTGTGACTTTTTAGATATGGTGAAAATCTTCTCAAAACTACTGAGCTTCTTTCCTAACTCCTAATATTCACTATTTCACGACTAGTTTTGCGAGACCATTTTGTCACTAATAGAAATAATACTTCTACATACTAAATCCTAGATTTTCTATAAATACTACCAAAGTGCCAAATTCTTAACCATCGAAGTACTTATGATTACAAGCTTATTTATACGACTATTAAACGTTATTTCAAGGTTTTCAAAGCAAGGAATTCATCACAAACATTGGTACATACTATATATATATATATATATAAGTATATATATTGCAACTAGTTTTATTTTTCTAATAGCCATATTTTCCTTAGTCTTGGAAAATGTATATTTTGATAACAACAAGTATTTTTCAAGATAAGAGTGGTATAGGGAACATGTGCATGGACATTCATAACATCATTTCATGATCTAAAGTAGATCGTTCATCATTCATATTAGGTTGCGGCTAGTGTGCGCGCCTTGTTTTCAGCTCATTACATGTTCATGGTACCATCATATCAGGTGAGTCATAGCCCCTACTCTTTTAAATTGTTTTGCAAACTCTTTGGGGGAGAATACATGTTCGTTTTACTTAAACGCATTACTTGCTTTACATGGTTGATTACTCAAACATTTTCAGCTTTATCTAAATACTTGTTTGATTATCCGAGTACAAAACAATTCACTTGCTACATACTTGCTATTTACTCATAGACATGAGTGCATAAAGTTAAACTATTTACCGATTTCCTAAGATTGCCTAAGTTAAGGACCGGTAGCTACAATTCATGGGTATGTTTGATTACCTACAATTTCATGGGTATGTTTGATTACCTACAATTTCATGGGTATGTTTGATTACCTACAATTACATGGGTATGTTTGATTACCTACAATTACTTGGGAGCGTAACCTCCTACAAATAGCTAGAAAACCTTTTCGGTGCCTTGAACTTAGTGCAATCAATATTCATTTTATGTGTTTTGCTTATGGTCAGATTCATTTTGTGGCAACATCGCCATGGCTATTGTACATACGAAAATTACTTATGGAATTACGATACTTTTCCACCACTATTACTACGGAATTACAATGCCTTTGCAACAACCTTACGACTGATTTATTACAAATTTATTACATTTGGCAGTGGGTTGTAAACACACAGGTTACAAGTCTCTTATGGCGGGACTTGCAACTGAGTGGATTTACGATGCCTTTGCTGGGATACCTTCATACATATGCATTACATTCTTTTTCACAAGACTCTATGAACTCACCAACCATTGTGTTGACACTTTAGCATGTATTTTCAGGTTTTAAGCTATGGCACGCTACAGGAGGTTTTGGCAGGGCATGGCATGGTCATAGAAGACTCTGATTTATTCATTTGGGGACCGTTCTAAACTATTTTAAAGGGCCTACTTCCGCATTATTTTTAACAATGTAGATTCAACATTGTGGTTAAACAATTTTATTCTAAATGATTCAAGTGAAAACCATTTTTGAACATGTGTTGTAATACCAATTGAGTTACAACCCAGCTACATGTATGCTTCCGCTGGACCCGATTTTGGGGGTGTGACACAGACCAAAGCACAACATGCCACAGAGCTAAATCAACTAAAAGCTGAGATTCAAAGATTGCAGAATGAAGTTGAGAATCTCAAGAAGAAAAGACCTGCTAAAGTTGTGTTCTCTGCATCATCTTCACCTCAGGATAGGTCTTCTGCAGGTTCTAGTAAAGATTTGGAAGATTCTTCCAAACAGGGGAGGAAATCAGATGCAAAGTTTAAGGGGAGGAGACATAATTTTGATAAGGAATTTGCTGAGTTAACCGATTCTGACAATGCTCAAGCAAAGGAAGATGCAGCTGAGACTAAGGGGAGGAAATTAGATTTTGAAGATATGGATGCTGATGCTGATTTTCACTTTAATGATACAGTTGGAACTGCTCAACCAATTTTCACTGCTGCAGAAAATGTTCCCACTGATAGTCAAAATGTTACCACTGCAGAGGAAGAAGCTGCCAGAATAAGATCAGTCAAAGGTAAAGCAATTGTGACAGGTTCAGAACAAGAGCAAACAAGAAAGATTTCTAAGAAAGATCAAGCTCAAATTGATTTTGATGCAAGATTGGCAGAGCAAGAGCAAGCAGCAGAGAATGAAATGAAGAGAAAGCTAGAGGAAGACAAAGTTGCTAGCTTTATGGAGGCAAAGAGGTTGGATAAACTTGAAGCAGTAATGGCAGAACCACTTTCAGTTGTTCTACCAACTATCATACATGAGAAACCTCCTATGTTCACTTATGTGCCTACAGAAGAAGAGATTGACTACTTGATTAATAATGATCAAGTAACCAGGAAGAAGGCTATTGAACTTATTGCAAATACAACCTTGAATGAAGAACAAAGGTCTGCACAACTAAAAGATTTAATTCAAATGAAGAATCAGCAGGCTCTTGATGAAATCAATGGGGATGTTAGAAAAGGTCAAAAGAAGCCAAGGAAACTTACAAAGGCACAGATCATTGCTGAGATGAAGACTTTTTGTTGTCATGTTGGCAATATGAAGATGGCTCAATTCAAAGGAATGTCACATGATCAAATTGAAGGTATTTACTACAGGATTAAAAGACAAGATAGTAATTTCATTCCAATGGATTAAGAACCTGTAGTAATGAAGACAAAAAGGTCTGGAGTGAGTCTTGGATCAAAAGATGCAAAGAAATTGAAGACTCAGGAATCATCTCAAGCAAAAGAGGGTCCTAGCAAGTTGACAGAAGAGCAAGTTACAAATATGATGTTCATAGAGACTATTGTATTTAATATTGAGCCTCTACAAACAAAATATCCAGTTGTTGGTTGGGAAATCTATTCTGATGATTTTGGAGTTGCTTGGAAGATCATCAGAACTGGAAGTGTCACAAGTATTTGCAGAGATTTTGAAGACATTGTTAGATCTTGTGATAGAGAAGACTTGGATACTTTGTGGAGGATTGTTCAAAATCAGTTCAAGAAGGATGAACTTGTTGATGTCAAGGCTAAGGAGTTATGGGTTCACTTCAGAAGATTATATGAACCTGACCCAAGTGACAGACATTGGAGATTTAAAGCTCACAACATGAATACCTTGTGGAAGTTTTATGACTCAAGTGTTGTACATCATCTTTCTACTCAAGATGGAGTTGATGTGTTTATGCTTGCAGAGAAAGAATATCCATTAAGAGCTGGAGTATTGACTGTGATGATGTCAGTGAAGCTTAGGTGCTGGGAAAGAACTGAAGTCATAAAAGATTTGCTGCAAAGGATTTATGATCAAAGTGTGAGAGCTGATAAAGAGTTAAGAAGAAGAAGATAAGTGTTTGGAAGAATTCTCATATCCTCATGTTTGCTGATCACTTGAAGAAACTTATTGATTTTTTTATTAATCATAAGTTTAGGGGAGGATTGTTGGGAATTATACTAACAGTTACCACGGCTAGTGAAGACATTACAACTGCTGAAGAATGTACTTGCAGTGGAAACTCATTACCACTGCAAGAATATATATTACCACTGCTGTTTTAGATAACTGTTAGGAAACGTGTTTAGATAAATATAGAAAAGATCTTGTGTATATCTTATTCTATTAGCATTATACTTATCTTGAAGAAGAGGACTCCTTGTGCTATAAAAGGAGATCCTAGGTTAAAGGTTAGATATACGTTTCTAGAGCTTCAAGGTGTAACCCTAGTGATATTAAGATCACTCGTATTATTATCATTAATAATATTGGAGCTAACCATTTGTTACATATATTGTTCTTATTCATAAACAACTGTTTCATTCACAATCAAACTTCAAAGTGTTACTAAGTAGATTCCGCATACTTAGTGATATAACTCAAAGTATCAATCTAACACAGTTCAAGGTGTTTAGATCCATCAGAATACTTCTATCCTCTAAGACAAGAAGTATTACAACTTGTTGTGACCTCCACATCCAAGTTGTTAGAAGATCATCCATTGTATCTATCTCTTTGTGTAATTAGTTGTGAATATTTGATAGTAGATACTTTTGCTTGGTATATAGATAGTGTGATTGGTTAGTAGATTGTTGTGAAGGAGAAAGTTAGGAAGTAGATAGTTATGAAGAAGATAGGTGTGATGTAGATAGTTGTGAAGAAGATAGGTGTGAAGAAGATAGGTGGGAAGAAGATAGTTGTGAAGATATATAGGTGTGAAGAAGTTGTGTAGAAGTTGTGATTAAGTTGTGACGAAGTTGTGGTGTGTAAATGGGTGTGTAAGGTTTTCTCCGCCATAAGGGAGCTTGTTGACATAGTGAAGAAAACTCTCGAGTAGGTGACTCGGGGAGTGGAGTAGGGCAAGGAAGGTGTCCTTGTAGCCAAACCACTATAAATGCTTTGTCTCGCGGTTTGATCTTACCATCTCTTATTTATTATCTTGCTTATATCGTTATTACTTTCGAAGACGTAGACGTATATTTATGTAGTTGCTCAAATAGTACTAGTGTTGATTTCACTTTAAGATCAAACAAAAGTTTCAATCACTAAACAAAGTCTTTACAATCAAACTAAAAAGATAACATACATATAATTGATCATTTCGATCAAGTATAGTTTTCATACAATATATAATTAAGGATTACATAATAAACGTTTACTTACTTATCACTCGTATATAGCTATAATTGATTATATTATGCATGTATTGATTTTACATACTTAGCTTACATTATTATTATTGTTCAAACTTTGATATAGCTGTTCATATTGTTCAAGATTTGAGTTCACATAAGATCGAATCAAAGTTTTAAAAGTAAACAAGGTTTTATGTAACACCCCCAATTCATGGATGCAGTGGAATTCAAACTCGGTGTTACTCGACGGCACAATAGTCACAATAATAGAAAACGAACTCTAATTGAGTCGTTTTAAAACATTTATCATTCAAATTATATAAATATTAGAGACTACAAAATGAGGTCCCAGATGGTTCCATGTTTACAATTTACATTAAATGAGTTTTTAAATGATAATAAAATTTATAGCCCTCTTGAATATCCGTGCCATTCCGTGCCATCCTTGATCATCATGAACCTGAAATACATGCTTAAGAGGTAAACACAAAGGTTGAGTGATATTCATATAGTTTGTTTAATGGTTGAACACAATATGTTGGTAGTGTGAGTTAAGTAGACTCATACTCATGGTTGGAAAACAAAACAGGTAGGCTATGTTATTATACGCCCATAAAATGTATTATACACTAAGCTTATGACACCAAAACGTTAACGGGTACCAATATCAATCGGCGGAGTTATCCCGGTAGGTACTTTGCTAACATACCTAAATCTCAAATATTAGTGCATTTGTTTGAACTTAGTCAATACAAATGGGATTCCTCAATCCCAATAGGCCTATTCACAATATTCGCGCTCACTATTACTAGTGATTAAATGGTTCATAATAAGGGATATTGGTTTTAGCAAGGATAGTACTTAGTGATAATAAAACAATCAGGCAAGCATACAATTGAAAAGCATTGTGTTCGGTTTAAAATAGCATGTATTCCCCCCAAGGGTTTGTAAAACAATTAAGTAATGGAAAGTGGGGCTATGAACTCACCTTAAGTTAGATGATGTATAATAAGAATGATATATATGCCGTGAGAACTTCTACGAGCAACCTAGAATAATTGTTGCAACTTAGGTTTGGAATAATGTCTAAGAATACGAAGAATTGCCTATATATGTCTTGCATTAAGTCCATGATGTAGTACTTAGTATAGTGTAAGTCTTTGAAAAGAAATGGTTTATGAAACATGTATAGTTTATACATCGCTTACTACCGTTCGGGCCGACATAATTCAGAAGTCATGTAGTAAATGTTCGAGGAGCCAGGACACTTTAATTCGTAAATCCACAACTCATCTTGACGGCTTACTTAATAAACCCCTCACATGAGGCTCCCTACTATTGTAGTATTTGATAAAATATATATATAAGTTTTGATCCGAAAAGTTACATGTCCAATATTTGAATAAACTTAGGAAAGTTTATTTTTACATGAAGATTGTTATTAGGGTAAGTTTCTTAAGTCTTGAATGACAATTACTTGTAATATCTCAAGGTTCTTTAGATGAAGTAGATCCAAATTGTATGTTTAAGTTATCGCCAACTTTTTAGCTCATCTTTTCGCCTAAGTAAGTTTATATGGTCATTTAGTCATGGCCTTGCCATGACCTTTGGTCATTGTTCCATGGTCTTGAGACTCAACCTTGGCTCTAGCCATGGTTGTGGTCTTGAATCTGGGTCATTAGACCTCTTGTTCTTTTTTAAACCATAACCATTATATAGTGACTTATATATGTAAAATCGCTGTTAATAAACTGAGAAAAATCTCATTTGTTGTTGGTTTTCTGGAGACGTGCTCCTGAGTTTTTGAAGAAAACGAGATTCCGAACAAGTTTCGTGCCTTAACTTTTTCATGAAACGGACCAGAAGGGCCTCTTTTTGTGTGTTTAAGGTTCTGTTACAGAAAGTATTTAGGCAGTTTTGCCGTAAAGTTTTGGTAACTTCAAATGGTCATAACTTTTGACTCGTGTACTCGTTTTAGGTGGTTCAAATATGTTTTCCTTGTTAAGTCCTCTTTAACAGTAAGTAAGTGTACAATATCATAGTTGTACTATTTTGGTCGTGGTTATCCAAGAAAGTTACTAGTTTACTTGTTTACTTATCATAAGTTAACATATATATATATACCAATACTTGTTTTACTCATTTTTATACATGATGGACATAATCATAAGACAAAATATAGCATGAATGATATGTAAATAACATGAATATGATATTTAACAAGAAGTATGTTAGGGTTTTGCTTACAACTTTTGGCTTTCAATTAAGAAAGGGAATCAAGTATGGAACTAGGACACTAAACCTAAGCTTTCAACCAATCACCACAACCCTTGCTAACCATTGATCTAACCCTTGTGAAAACCCTTTAACCTCAGCCCCTAACACCTTGTGTAGCTCCTAATTTAACCATGGAATCACCAAACAAACTAGAGATTCATGTAGGGAATCACTAGGCCTTTAACATTGGTATGTAACTTGTAACTAGGAAATGAAAGGATCATGAGCTTGTGAATTGAAGTTGGGCGTTTGAATGAAGAATAAATGAAGAGGATGAGCTCTCTTTTATACTTAAAATGAGGAGGTTTAAGGAAGGTGTGAGGATGGTGCATGAGGAGGTGCAAGTTAGGATATTATCTAAGACTTAAGTCTTAAGTTTAAGACTTAAGACTTAAGTAACTAGCACATGGTTTAGCTTCCTTGGTAAGCTTCAATTACTTGACTTATTTGGCTAGGAAAAACACCACATATGGCTAGTGGATGAGATTGGTGAGTTTTTGAAGTTATCTTGCCTTTACGGTGTGAGTTTAGGTCCCGTTAATCGCTAACGGTGAGTCGTTAAGTCATGAAACTTAAAATCGGGTATCGTAAAAATATGAAACTTATAGGAATGATTAAACTCATCAATATACTCATTATTATCTTAAAAAAATGAGTGATAAGTTTAATGGATCTTGAAAACGCTGATAACGTAAGTTTAAAACGCGTAAAACGTAAAACATACGAAAGTTGCGTGAAATTGAGAATAGAAAAATGTAATTTTTCTAATAGGATAATAATGATTTAAAATGACTTATAATGTCTAGACTGGGCTCAGTCTAGTGTCGGTTGGTATTTAATGTCTTTTAGACGTAAAACCGTAAGCCTAAAAATCAAGGAATGATTTATAAAATCAAGGAATGATTTTTGGTCAAAGGAGGAGGAAAAATATGTTGACTTTTTCTAAAAATGTGAAAACTCAAATTGTCTTAGAAACGTGGTGCAGGTATAGGCTAAAGTTACGGCTGAGTAAAAACGCTTAGAAATGAAAATTCCTGTTTTTCACGGCCGAGGTTTATTTGGTCATATTTTTCTCAGTCACGATTAATTCTCAAATAAATCATGAGTGTATCAAATATTTTTCTGATACGGGGAAAATTAACGCGGTCTAGTTTCGTTGTGCGTAGGATTTTTGAATGACGTTTTACCCTAAAACGTGTATTTCCTTAATAACTTTCGCAAAAATGATCTGATGAGTGTCAAACATTTAATTTGCCATGGAAATGATTTATCACACGAGAATATGAAATAAAAATCAAATTTCGGGAAAATGAATAGTAAAAGTGAATAGTAAAAGTGAATAGTGAAATTTTTCGGGAATACTAATTAACCTGAAATTGAGAATTGTTACAGTCTCTACCCCTTACGGGCAACTTCGTCCCGAAGTTCTATGTGTGTTATATGTTGGAGTGGTGTCGATGAAGAGGTGTGGTTACTTATGAGGACTAGTGTCTGGGGTTACTAGTGATGTAGTTTGATTTGTTCTCAGAATACGGTGTGTCAATAGAGATTGATAACATAGTTGAATATCAGTAGAGATCCATAAAATAGTCGAATATCAAAGGAAATTGATATAGCAGTCGAATATTAACAGAAATTGATATAGTAATTGCAATCATAGCCTAGTAGATAATCTGTTGTTGTACCTAGTGTTTATTGACTTCATACTTATGTTATTTCGGATACAAATAAGTCCACTTGTTTATAATTCTTTATTTACATAGAGAGGCTTCCCAAACAATGTAAATAGAGGAATATAAACTTATGGTTCAGTGATTTACAATTTCTTTATTTAAATGAAAAGGCATCCCAATCCATTCAAATAATTATAAATCATCCTACTTAAGAATTCCCAACACAACATTCATACTTAGCCAGTGAGTTACAAGGTAGTGTATTACGAGATGATACTGGTGTTCCAAAAGTACAAGATGAATATTCAATATTGTAAAGATGATTAGGGTGCTTGTGGTGTAACTATGGATGATATGAGCTTTAAAAGTGCATCAAGATCTGTTAATGATCTTGTGGTTGTAACGGTTGTGAAGAGAATGATGTGATATTTTGATGAACAAAAGTGTGTAGTGTATGCTTAACATTAATATTCTTAGGTATAGATGTTGAGTTTGCTTTGAAAATCTTAAGAGATTTTAAAAGTTTATGATGGAATGGTATCCTTAGGAACTAAACAGGATAGTACTTCTACGGGATGAAGAGAAGAATCGATAACTATCCCAAGATAGTAGTTCGGATTATCTCATAAATGAAAACTTTCAAGAATGAAATTAGGTAGTAAAAAATAAGGTGTAAAGATCTTGCTGAGTGGTAAGACACTATCGTGTCTCTAGATCGTTTTAAAGGATTCTGGTGGTTTATCGAGTTCAGGCAGGAAATCAATCTAAACATAACCCTAGTACAACTATTCTTAGTATTCGAGAATTTTAAGTCGAACATAGTTAGTCAGACTATGTTCCACTGTCCCTAGGTTAAATATAGGTGACTAGTCTATATTTAGCCGAGGTTCGATAAAATTTTCAAATACCTAAATTAGGTATACTTGTGATATGTCCGTTGCTTTTTGAGAAACTGTCCACTAAACAACGGCGATGTCAAACCATTCAGTTGCAAGTCCCGCCCATACAAGACTTGTAACCTATGTTTTCACATTCCATTGCAAAGAAGATAGTACGGGTAGATACATGTGGAAAGGAAGTTGAAGTAATTCTAAAACAATCCATACTGGGCCAGAATTATGAACTTTTAACAACAAAGGTTTCAGAAGAAAACTTTGATGAATGTGGAGAAAGTTACTAAACTTTGATGAACGTAGAGAAACTCTAGCTTTTGTAGATGATGGATTAGTTTGTCTTTTAGAAATCTCATATTTCTATTTTGTAATCGATAGGTTGTGATAGGTTTTTGATATCATATGAAATGATATTGATGATGTGATGGAATAATTCCAGAGACCATTATGCAAATCACAATGTCTCGGAAGTAGATTAGACCATTATGCAATTCACAATGTCTGGGAAGTAGGTTAGACCATTGTGTGACTCAAAACATTTAAGAAATGATTAAGACCATTGTATAATACAATGTCTTGGAAAATAGACGAGACCATTGTATCATACAATGTCTTGGAAATAGGAAAGACCATTGCAATTAGTTACAATATCTTGGACATAAAATGTTGGAGTAGGAACATGATTGGGAGGATATGGTTATGTCGAAATGCCCTAGAATAGGCATACGCAGATATGTTTAGTCCATTGTTTAGATAAATGATTCAAAATAAATCGAGTTTATATATCAATATACTAATATGTTAATGTAGTATAAAATGCTTACGGGGAAATGCTCAATTATGTTAAGGGTACATATATCCATGTGCTAACATGTTTGTGTAGTGTAAAATGCTTAATAAGTCCATAATCGTCTGGAGGATGGAAGGCACGAAGATCGGAAGGCTATAAAAATGTTTTTGCTTGTCATTGTGGTTATAGTTTAGGTCTCAATTAGACCCGTTTCTCTATAACCATGGCTCTGGTACCAATCTATAACACCCCCAATTCATGGATGCAGCAGAATTCAAACTGGGTGTTACTCGACGGCACAATAGTCACAATAATAGAAAACGAACTCTAATTCAGTCGTTTTAAAAGATTTATCATTCAAATTATATAAATATCAGAGATTACAAAATGAGGTCCCAGATGGTTCCATGTTTACAATTTACATTAAATGAGTTTTTGAATGATAATAAAATTTATAGCCCTCTTGAATATCCGTGCCCTTCCGTGCCATCCTTGATCATCATGAACCTGAAATACATGCTTAAGAGGTCAACACAAAGGTTGAGTGATATTCACAGAGTTTGTTTAATGGTTGAACACAATATGTTGGTAGTGTGAGTTAATTAGACTCATACTCATGGTTGGAAAACAAAACAGGTAGGCTACATTATTATACGCCCATAAAATGTATTATACACTAAGCTTATGACACCAAAACGTTAACGGGTACCAATATCAATCGGCGGAGTTATCCCGGTAGGTACTTTGCTAACATACATAAATCTAAAATATTAGTGCATTTGTTTGAACTTAGTCAATACAAATGGGATTCGTCAATCCCAATAGGCCTATTCACAATATTCGCACTCACTATTACTAGTGATTAAATGGTTCATAATAAGGGATATTGGTTTTAGCAAGGATAGTACTTAGTCATAATAAAACAATCAGGCAAGCATACAATTGAAAAGCATTGTGTTCGGTTTAAAATAGCATGTATTCCCCCCAAGGGTTTGTAAAACAATTAAGTAATGGAAAGTGGGGCTATGAACTCACCTTAAGTTAGATGATGTATAATAAGAATGATAGATATGCCGTGAGAACTTCTACGAGCAACCTAGAATAATTGTTGCAACTTAGGTTTGGAATAATGTCTAAGAATACGAAGAATTGCCTATATATGTCTTGCATTAAGTCTGTAACAATTCACATTTTTCAGGATAATTACCATTCACGGAAAATTTCACTATTCACTTTTACTATTCATTTTTCCCGAAACTTTCCCGAAAGTTGATTTTTATTTGATATTCTCGAGTGATAAATCATTTCCATGACAAATTAAAAGTTTGACATTCATAAGCTCATTTTCGTGAAAGTTATTAAGGAATTACACGTTTTAGGGTAAAACGTCATTCAGAAATTCTACGCACAACGAAATTCAACCCCGTCAGGTGACCCCACATCAGTAAAATATTTTGCACACTCATGATTTATTTGAGAATTAATCGTGACTGAGAAAAATATGACCAAAAACTTCCCAGCAGGTCACCCAAGCCTGTACTAATCCCGCATGAGCACGCTTAACCGTTTGGGCGATTAACCGTTAGATCACAAAACGCGTTTCTAAGAAGATTTGAGTTTTCAACTTATTAGAAAAAGTCAACATATTCTTTCCCTCCTCCATTGACCAAAAATGATCCCTTGATGTTATAAGTCATTTCGTGATTTTTAGGCTTACGGTTTGATGTCTAAAAGACATTTAATACCAACCGACACTAGACTGAGCCCAGTCTAGACATTATAAGTCATTTTAAATCATTTTTATAACATTAGAAAAGTAACATTTTACTTTTCTCAATTTTACGCAATATTCAGCGTTTTATGCGAATTACACGTTTTAGACCCGTGTTTCCAGTTTTTAGCAGGGTTTTACACCCAAATGGAACCTACCACTCATTTTATATTTTATTATGGGACATATGGACATGTCTAACAATACTTTCAAATTCCATAATTTTTCGACACCCGGTTTTACGTTTTGAGGCGTAACAACTTACGGTTTGCAGTTTTCGAAGTCAAAACACACTAGATATCTTGGATAATATCATCCAAAGTCCAACCCTTGTTCTCCAAGGTCTTGAAACCGGCCTAGGGGGGGGGGAGTCACCCCATGTGGCTTCATTTCATGAATTTACCCTTAAAATCAATACTTATTTACAACTTGGTCACCAAGTTGTAACACTTTCCTAGTAAGCTTCCTAACTTGGACTATAAAAGCCCCCATTCCCCCCTTTTGGTGCCGTGCATCCCCAACCCCAAATCCCTCTCATCCTTAGTTCATTTCCTTCTAATTTCTAGCAAGATTCAAGTGAAGTTCAAGTATAGAAACCCTAGCTTAGTTTCTAGTAATCAAAACTCTTCCAAACCCTAATATAATTGGTGATTTCTCTTGAGTTTAAATCCACTCAATTCACCTCAACCTTCATCATCCATCTTTCAAGATCACAAGGGTAGAAAGATTGCATGAGGTGAAAAAGGGTTGAAGCAAGTCTATCAAAGTCCTATCCTTACATGTTAACTTCCTTTCATCTTTGAAAGCCAAAAGTTGTGAGCCAAACCCTAACTTGATTCTTGTTAAATAATCATATTCATGTTATTTACATATTATTTGTGCTATATTATGTCTTGTATTCATGTCCATGATGTATAAAAGTGAGCAAAACAAGTTATTGTTATTGATTGTTAAAACAAGTTACTAAAACAAGTAAACTAGTGAGTTTCTTGGAAAACCACGACCAAAATGGTAAAATTATGATATTGGATCATTACATATTACAGTAGAGGACTTAACAAGGAAACTATAGCAATTTGAACCACCTAAAACGAGTATACGAGTCAAAAGTTACGCCCATTTGAAGTTACCAAAGATTTCCGGCAAATCTGCCTAAATAGCTTCCTGATCAAATTTGGGTTTTGAAAGTCCCACTTCTGATCCGATTCATTAAAAAGTTAAAACACGAATGTTGTCCGGAACGATGTTTTCGTTCAGGAACAAAGAAGCTCGAGCCCTAAAAACGCTTTCCGAGTGATAAAATTCTTCAAAATCAAAACAGCCCATTTTTAGCCAAAGTCATTACATATAAGTTATGGTTTATGAAGACCAAAGGGGTCTTATGACCTATAATCAAGACCACCACCATGGATAGAGCCAAGGTTGTGTCTCATGACCTTGAAACAAGGACTAAAGGTCATGGCTAGGCCATGACGAAATGACCATACAAGCTTACCAAGGCAAATACATGAACTAGAGAAGTTGGCGATAACTTGAACATACAATTTGGATCTACTTCATCTAAAGGAACCATGAGATATTACAAAGAAAAATGGTCATACAAGACTCATGAAACTACCCCTAATAACAATCTTCATGTACTAATAAGCTTTCCTAAGTTTATTCAAATATCGGACAAGTAACTTTTCGGATC
Organism: Artemisia argyi; assembly: GCA_030686995.1. Classification (NCBI taxonomy): domain Eukaryota; kingdom Viridiplantae; phylum Streptophyta; class Magnoliopsida; order Asterales; family Asteraceae; genus Artemisia; species Artemisia argyi. The sequence goes on from CM060688.1 coordinate 1,635,566, forward strand.
AAAACTTATATCTATATACTTTATCAACTACTACAATAGTAGGGAGCCTCATGTGAGGAGTTCATTATGTAAGCCGTCAAGTTGAGTTGTGGATTTACGAGTTAAAGTGTCCTGGCTCCTCGAACGCTTACTAACATGACTTCTGAATTATGTCGGCCCGAACGGTAGTAAACGATATACAAAACATACATGTTTCATGAATCTTTTCTTTCAAGGACTTACAATATACATCATACCACATCATGGACTATAATGCAAGATATATATATATATAGGCACTACTTCATATTCATTACTCCGATCCTAAGTCACAACATTCTATTATAGGTTGCTCGTAGAAACCTTCGCGATTCGACCGTTACATTCATTACTTGCTATCTTACTTAAGGTGAGTTCATAGCCCCACTTTCGATTACTTAATCGTTTTACAAACCCTTGGGGGAAATACATGCTATTTATAACCGAGCACAATGTTTTTAAATTGTATGCTTACCTGATTGTTTTATTATCACTAAGTACCAGCCTTGCTAAACCGATATCCTTGATTATGAACCATTTAATCACTAGCAATAGTGAGCGCGAATATTAATAATAGGCCTATTGGGATTGACGAATCCCATTTGTATTGACTAAGTTCAAACAAATGCATTAATATTTGAGATTTAGGTATGTTAGAAAAGTACCTACCGGGATAAATCTGCCGATCGATATTGGTACACGTTAACGTTATGGTGTCATAAGCTTAGTGTATAATACATGTTCCGGGCGTATAATAACGTAGCCTACCTGTTTTGTTTTCCAAACATTGGTGTGAGCCTATAACTCACACTACCAACATATTGTGTTCAATCGATTTAACAAACTCTATGAATATCACTCAACCTTTGTGTTGACCTCTCAAGCATGTATTTCAGGTTCATGACGATCAAGGATGGCACGGAAGGACACGGATACTCAAGAGGGCTATAAATTTTATTATCATTCAAAACTCATTTATTATACATTGTAAACATGGAACCAATTGGGACCTCATTTTGAAATCTCTGATATTTATATAATTTGAATGATACATCTTTTAAAACGACTCAATTGGAGTTCGTTTTCTATTATTGTGACTATTGTGCCGTCGAGTAACACCCAGTTTGAATTCCGCTGCATCCATGAATTGGGGGTGTTACAGATTGGTACCAGAGCCATGGTTATAGAGAAACGGGTCTAAGTGAGACCTAAACTATAACTACAATCACAAGCAAAAACATTTTATAGCCTTCCGCTCTCCGTGTCTTCCATCCTCCAGACGATTATGAACTTAGTAAGCATGTTATGCTACACAAACATATTAGTATATTCATATATACCCATTTTGAGCAATTCCCCGTAGGCATTTTTATGCTACACAAACATAATTGCATATTGATATATGTACCCTAAACATAATTGAGCATTTCCCCGTAAGCATAAGTATATTGATATATACACACTAAGCATTTTTATGCTACATGAACACATATAAGTATATTGATATATACACACTAAGCATTTTATGCTACATGAACACATATAAGTATATTGATATATACACACTAGGCATTTTATGCTACATGAACATATTAGTATATTGATATATAAACTCGGTTTATTTTCAATCATTTTATCTAAACATATCTGAGTATGCCTATTCTATGGCATTTCGGCACAACTACATTCTCCCAATCATGTTCCTACTCCAACATTCATTTTCCAAGACATTGTGAGATACAATGGTCTCATTCATTTTCCAAGACATTGTGAGATACAATGGTCTCATTCATTTTCCGCGACATTGTGAGATACAATGGTCTCATTCATTTTCCAAGACATTGTGAGATACAATGGTCTCATTCATTTTCCAAGACATTGTGAGATACAATGGTCTCATTCATTTTCCAAGACATTGTGAGATGCAATGGTCTCATTCATTTTCCAAGACATTGTATGATACAATGGTCTTAATCATTTCTCAAATGTTTTGAGTCACACAACGGTTTAACCTACTTCCCAGACATTGTGAATTACACAATGGTCTAACCTACTTCCGAGACTTTGTGTTTTGTGCAAATGGTCTCTAGAATTATTCCATCACATCATCAATATCATTTCTTATGATATCAAAAACCCGTCACAATCTATCGATTTCAAAACAAGAAATATGAGATTTCTAAAGGACAAACTAATCCATCATCGACAAAAGCTGAACTTTCTCTACATTCATCAAAGTTTTCTTATGAAACCTTCATTATTAAAAGTTCGTGATCCTGGCCAAGTAGGTTCTATTTTAGAACTACTTAAAACTTCCTTTCCATACGTATCTACCCTTACTACCTTCTATGCAATGGAATATGAAAACATACGTAAGTCTTGTATGGACGGGACTTGCAACTTAAGGGTTTGACATCGCTTTTGTTTAGTGGACAGTTTCCCGAAAGCAACGGACATATCAAAAGTATACCTAGTTTAGGTATTTGAAAATTTTATCGAACCTTGGCTAAATATAGACTAGTCACCTATATTTAACCTAGGGACAGTGGAATATAGTCTGACTAACTATATTCGACTTAGAATTTTCAAATACTGAGAGTAGTTGTACTAGGGTTATGTTTAGGTTGATTTCCTACATGAACACGATAAACCACCAGAATACATTAAAACAATCTAGAGACACGATAATGTCTTACCACTCAGCGAAATCTTAACACCTTATTTGTGTTACCTAATTTCATTCTTGAAATTTTTCATTTATGAGATAATCCGAACGACTATCTTTGGATAGTTATCAATTCTTCTCTTCATCCCGTAGAAGTACCATCCTGTTTAGGATACCATTCCGTCATAAACTTTTAAAAATCTCTTAAGATTTTTAAAGCAAACTCAACATCTATACCTAAGAGTATTAATGTTAAGCATACACTACACACTTTTGTTCATCAACATATCATAACATTACCTTCACAACCGTGGCAAACACAAGCTCATTAACAGATCTTGATGCACTTTTAAAGCTCAAATCATCCTTAGTTACACCACAAGTACCCTCATCAGCTTTACAAGATTGAATATTCATCTTGTACTTTTGCTACACCAGTGTCATCTCGTAATACACTACCTTGTAACTCACCGGCTAAGTATGAATGTTGTGTCGGGAATTCTTGAGTAGGATGATTTATAATGTCCTTATTTGAATGGATTGGGATGCCTTTTCATTTAAATAAAGAAATTATAAATCATCGAACCATAAGTTTATATTCCTTTAGTTACATTGTTTGGGATGCCTCTCTATGTAAATAAAGAATTATAAACAAGTGGGCTTATTTATATCCGAAATAACATAAGTATGAAGTCAACCTACATTACATTGCTCAGGTATGGCTTGATACCTACATTACATTGCTCAGATATGGCTTGATACCTACATTACATTGCTCGGGTATGGCATGATACCTACATTTTATTCGCCACAAGAAATCCTATCTTTTCACCGACATCGCTTCAAACCATGACATAAACACTAGGTACAACAACCGATTACCTACTAGGCTATGATTGCAACGACTATCCCAATTTCCATTAGTACGAGGTTTACACTTTGGTTTTCATAATGATAGTGCAATAACAAACAAACTCGTTGCGAGGCCATGTAACCATATGCATGTGCAGTCATACCAAACTTATTGTGAAGCCATGTAGCCATATGCATGGGCAGCCGTACAATTCAAACAGGACTTGGTCCAACCGCATGTTCAACGCTTATTCCATGATTCGATTCTTATATCAATTTCCATTTATTGGATTCCTATGTAAATTGCTATTGTTGTTCAACTGTTATATCAATTGCTATTGATACTTGACAACTATATCAATTTCCATTTTGATATTTAACTATATCAAGTTCTATTTGATATTCAACTACTATATCGATTCCTATTAATATTCGACTGCTATATCAATTTCCTTTGATATTCGACTATTACCATACCTTTCCTACATAAAAGGAAGCCTCATCCTACACCATACACTGAAATGACAAATCAAATTACATTACCGGAAATCCCAGACTTTGGTTCTCATAAGTAACCACACATCTTTATCGACACCACTCCAACATATGACACACATAGAACTTCGGGACGAAGTTCCCCGTAAGGGGTAGAGACTGTAACAATTCACATTTTTCAGGATAATTACCATTCACGGAAAATTTCACTATTCACTTTTACTATTCATTTTTCCCGAAACTTTCCCGAAAGTTGATTTTTATTTGATATTCTCGAGTGATAAATCATTTCCATGACAAATTAAAAGTTTGACATTCATAAGCTCATTTTCGTGAAAGTTATTAAGGAATTATTACACGTTTTAGGGTAAAACGTCATTCAGAAATTCTACGCACAACGAAATTCAACCCCGTCAGGTGACCCCACATCAGTAAAATATTTTGCACACTCATGATTTATTTGAGAATTAATCGTGACTGAGAAAAATATGACCAAAAACTTCCCAGCAGGTCACCCAAGCCTGTACTAATCCCGCATGAGCACGCTTAACCGTTTGGGCGATTAACCGTTAGATCACAAAACGCGTTTCTAAGAAGATTTGAGTTTTCAACTTATTAGAAAAAGTCAACATATTCTTTCCCTCCTCCATTGACCAAAAATGATCCCTTGATGTTATAAGTCATTTCGTGATTTTTAGGCTTACGGTTTGATGTCTAAAAGACATTTAATACCAACCGACACTAGACTGAGCCCAGTCTAGACATTATAAGTCATTTTAAATCATTTTTATAACATTAGAAAAGTAACATTTTACTTTTCTCAATTTTACGCAATATTCAGCGTTTTATGCGAATTACACGTTTTAGACCCGTGTTTCCAGTTTTTAGCAGGGTTTTACACCCAAATGGAACCTACCACTCATTTTATATTTTATTATGGGACATATGGACATGTCTAACAATACTTTCAAATTCCATAATTTTTCGACACCCGGTTTTACGTTTTGAGGCGTAACAACTTACGGTTTGCAGTTTTCGGAGTCAAAACACACTAGATATCTTGGATAATATCATCCAAAGTCCAACCCTTGTTCTCCAAGGTCTTGAAACCGGCCTAGGGGGGGGGAGTCACCCCATGTGGCTTCATTTCATGAATTTACCCTTAAAATCAATACTTATTTACAACTTGGTCACCAAGTTGTAACACTTTCCTAGTAAGCTTCCTAACTTGGACTATAAAAGCCCCCATTCCCCCCTTTTGGTGCCGTGCATCCCCAACCCCAAATCCCTCTCATCCTTAGTTCATTTCCTTCTAATTTCTAGCAAGATTCAAGTGAAGTTCAAGTATAGAAACCCTAGCTTAGTTTCTAGTAATCAAAACTCTTCCAAACCCTAATATAATTGGTGATTTCTCTTGAGTTTAAATCCACTCAATTCACCTCAACCTTCATCATCCATCTTTCAAGATCACAAGGGTAGAAAGATTGCATGAGGTGAAAAAGGGTTGAAGCAAGTCTATCAAAGTCCTATCCTTACATGTTAACTTCCTTTCATCTTTGAAAGCCAAAAGTTGTGAGCCAAACCCTAACTTGATTCTTGTTAAATAATCATATTCATGTTATTTACATATTATTTGTGCTATATTATGTCTTGTATTCATGTCCATGATGTATAAAAGTGAGCAAAACAAGTTATTGTTATTGATTGTTAAAACAAGTTACTAAAACAAGTAAACTAGTGAGTTTCTTGGAAAACCACGACCAAAATGGTAAAATTATGATATTGGATCATTACATATTACAGTAGAGGACTTAACAAGGAAACTATAGCAATTTGAACCACCTAAAACGAGTATACGAGTCAAAAGTTACGCCCATTTGAAGTTACCAAAGATTTCCGGCAAATCTGCCTAAATAGCTTCCTGATCAAATTTGGGTTTTGAAAGTCCCACTTCTGATCCGATTCATTAAAAAGTTAAAACACGAATGTTGTCCGGAACGATGTTTTCGTTCAGGAACAAAGAAGCTCGAGCCCTAAAAACGCTTTCCGAGTGATAAAATTCTTCAAAATCAAAACAGCCCATTTTTAGCCAAAGTCATTACATATAAGTTATGGTTTATGAAGACCAAAGGGGTCTTATGACCTATAATCAAGACCACCACCATGGATAGAGCCAAGGTTGTGTCTCATGACCTTGAAACAAGGACTAAAGGTCATGGCTAGGCCATGACGAAATGACCATACAAGCTTACCAAGGCAAATACATGAACTAGAGAAGTTGGCGATAACTTGAACATACAATTTGGATCTACTTCATCTAAAGGAACCATGAGATATTACAAAGAAAAATGGTCATACAAGACTCATGAAACTACCCCTAATAACAATCTTCATGTACTAATAAGCTTTCCTAAGTTTATTCAAATATCGGACAAGTAACTTTTCGGATCAAAACTTATATCTATATACTTTATCAACTACTACAATAGTAGGGAGCCTCATGTGAGGAGTTCATTATGTAAGCCGTCGAGTTGAGTTGTGGATTTACGAGTTAAAGTGTCCTGGCTCCTCGAACGCTTACTAACATGACTTCTGAATTATGTCGGCCCGAACGGTAGTAAACGATATACAAAACATACATGTTTCATGAATCTTTTCTTTCAAGGACTTACAATATACATCATACCACATCATGGACTATAATGCAAGATATATATATATATATAGGCACTACTTCATATTCATTACTCCGATCCTAAGTCACAACATTCTATTATAGGTTGCTCGTAGAAACCTTCGCGATTCGACCGTTACATTCATTACTTGCTATCTTACTTAAGGTGAGTTCATAGCCCCACTTTCGATTACTTAATCGTTTTACAAACCCTTGGGGGAAATACATGCTATTTATAACCGAGCACAATGTTTTTAAATTGTATGCTTACCTGATTGTTTTATTATCACTAAGTACCAGCCTTGCTAAACCGATATCCTTGATTATGAACCATTTAATCACTAGCAATAGTGAGCGCGAATATTAATAATAGGCCTATTGGGATTGACGAATCCCATTTGTATTGACTAAGTTCAAACAAATGCATTAATATTTGAGATTTAGGTATGTTAGAAAAGTACCTACCGGGATAAATCTGCCGATCGATATTGGTACACGTTAACGTTATGGTGTCATAAGCTTAGTGTATAATACATGTTCCGGGCGTATAATAACGTAGCCTACCTGTTTTGTTTTCCAAACATTGGTGTGAGCCTATAACTCACACTACCAACATATTGTGTTCAATCGATTTAACAAACTCTATGAATATCACTCAACCTTTGTGTTGACCTCTCAAGCATGTATTTCAGGTTCATGACGATCAAGGATGGCACGGAAGGACACGGATACTCAAGAGGGCTATAAATTTTATTATCATTCAAAACTCATTTATTATACATTGTAAACATGGAACCAATTGGGACCTCATTTTGAAATCTCTGATATTTATATAATTTGAATGATACATCTTTTAAAACGACTCAATTGGAGTTCGTTTTCTATTATTGTGACTATTGTGCCGTCGAGTAACACCCAGTTTGAATTCCGCTGCATCCATGAATTGGGGGTGTTACAAAGTCCATGATGTAGTACTTAGTATACTGTAAGTCTTTGAAAAGAAATGGTTTATGAAACATGTATAGTTTATATATCGCTTACTACCGTTCGGGCCGACATAATTCAGAAGTCATGTAGTAAACGTTCGAGGAGCCAGGACACTTTAATTCGTAAATCCACAACTCATCTTGATGGCTTACTTTATGAACTCCTCACATGAGGCTCCCTACTATTGTAGCATTTGATAAAATATATATATAAGTTTTGATCCGAAAAGTTACATGTCCAATATATGAATAAACTTAGGAAAGTTTATTTTTACATGAAGATTGTTACTAGGGTAAGTTTCTTAAGTCTTGAATGACAATTACTTGTAATATCTCATGGTTTTTTAGATGAAGTAGATCCAAATTGTATGTTTAAGTTATCGCCAACTTTTTAGCTCATCTTTTCGCCTAAGTAAGTTTATATGGTCATTTAGTCATGGCCTTGCCATGACCTTTGGTCATTGTTCCATGGTCTTGAGACTCAACCTTGGCTCTAGCCATGGTTGTGGTCTTGAATCTGGGTCATTGGACCTCTTGTTCTTTTTTAAACCATAACCATTATATAGTGACTTATATATGTAAAATAGCTGTTAATAAACTGAGAAAAATCTCATTCGTTATTGGTTTTCTGGAGACGTGCCCCTGAGTTTTTGAAGAAAACGTGATTCCGAACAACTTTCGTGCTTTAACTTTTTCATGAAACGGACCAGAAGGGCCTCTTGTTGCGTGTTTAAGGTTCTGTTACAGAAATTATTTAGGCAGTTTTGCCATTAAAGTTTTGGTAACTTCAAATGGTCATAACTTTTGACTCGTGTACTCGTTTTAGGTGGTTCAAATATGTTTTCCTTGTTAAGTCCTCTTTAATAGTAAGTAAGTGTCCAATATCATAGTTGTACTATTTTGGTTGTGGTTTTCCAAGAAAGTTACTAGTTTACTTGTTTACTTATCATAAGTTAACATATATATATATACCAATACTTGTTTTACTCATTTTTATACATCATGGACATAATCATAAGACAAAATATAGCATGAATGATATGTAAATAACATGAATATGATATTTAACAAGAAGTATGTTAGGGTTTTGCTTACAACTTTTGGCTTTCAATTAAGAAAGGGAATCAAGTATGAAACTAGGACACTAAACCTAAGCTTTCAACCAATCACCACAGCCCTTGCTAACCATTGATCTAACCCTTGTGAAAACCCTTTAACCTCAGCCCCTAACACCTTGTGTAGCTCCTAATTTAACCATGGAATCACCAAACAAATTAGAGATTCATGTAGGGAATCACTAGGCCTTTAACATTGGTATGTAACTTGTAACTTGGAAGTGAAAGGATCATGAGCTTGTGAATTGAAGTTGGGCGTTTGAATGATGAATAAATGGAGAGGATGAGCTCTCTTTTATACTTAAAATGAGGAGGTTTAAGGAAGGTGTAAGGAAGGTGCATGAGGAGGTGCAAGTTAGGATATTATCTAAGACTTAAGTCTTAAGTTTAAGACTTAAGACTTAAGTAACTAGCACATGGTTTAGCTTCCTTGGTAAGCTTCTATTACTTGACTTATTTGGCTAGGAAAAACGCCACATATGGCTAGTGGATGAGATTGGTGTGTTTTTGAAGTTATCTTGCTTTTACGGTGTGAGTTTAGGTCCCGTTAATCACTAACAGTAAGTCGTTAAGTCATGAAACTTAAAATCGGGTATCGTAAAAATATGAAACTTATAGGAATGATTAAACTCATCAATATACTCATTATTATCTTATAAAAATGAGTGATAAGTTTAATGGATCTTGAAAACGCTGATAACGTAAGTTTAAAACGCGTAAAACGTAAAACGTACGAAAGTTGCGTAAAATTGAGAATAGAAAAATGTAATTTTTCTAATAGGATAATAATGATTTAAAATGACTTATAATGTCTAGACTGGGCTCAGTCTAGTGTCGGTTGGTATTTAATGTCTTTTAGACGTAAAACCATAAGCCTAAAAATCAAGAAATGATTTATAAAATCAAGGAACGATTTTTGGTCAAAGGAGGAGGAAAAATATGTTGACTTTTTCTAAAAATGTGAAAACTCAAATTGTCTTAGAAACGCGGTGCAGGTATAGGCTAAGGTTACAGCTGAGTAAAAACGCTTAAAAATGAAAATTCCTGTTTTTCACGGCCGAGGTTTATTTGGTCATATTTTTCTCAGTCACGATTAATTCTCAAATAAATCATGAGTGTATCAAACATTTTTCTGATACGGAGAAAATTAACGCGGTCTAGTTTCGTTGTGCGTAGGATTTATGAATGACGTTTTACCCTAAAACGTGTATTTCCTTAATAACTTTCGCAAAAATGATCTGATGAGTGTCAAACATTTAATTTGCCATGGAAATAATTTATCACACGAGAATATGAAATAAAAATCAAATTTTGGGGAAATGAATAGTAAAAGTGCATAGTAAAAGTGAATAGTGAAATTTTTCGGGAATACTAATTAACCTAAAATTGAGAATTGTTACAGTCTCTACCCCTTTCGGGGAACTTCGTCCCGAAGTTCTATGTGTGTTATATGTTGGAGTGGTGTCGATGAAGAGGTGTGGTTACTTATGAGGACTAGTGTCTGGGGTTACTAGTGATGTAGTTTGATTTGTTCTCAGAGTACGGTGTGTCGATAGAGATTGATAACATAGTTGAATATCAGTAGAGATCCATATAATAGTCGAATATCAAAGGAAATTGATATAGCAGTCGAATATTAATAGAAATTGATATAGTAATTGCAATCATAGCCTAGTAGATAATCTGTTGTTGTACCTAGTGTTTATTGACTTCATACTTGTTATTTCGGATACAAATAAGCCCACTTGTTTATAATTCTTTATTTACATAGAGAGGCATCCCAAACAATGTAAATAGAGGAATATAAACTTATGGTTCGGTGATTTACAATTTCTTTATTTAAATGAAAAGGCATCCCAATCCATTCAAATAATTATAAATCATCCTACTTAAGAATTCCCAACACAACATTCATACTTAGCCGGTGAGTTACAAGGTAGTGTATTACGAGATGATACTGGTGTTCCAAAAGTACAAGATGAATATTCAATATTGTAAAGATGATGAGGGTGCTTGTGGTGTAACTATGGATGATATGAGCTTTAAAAGTGCATCAAGATCTGTTAATGAGCTTGTGGTTGTAACGGTTGTGAAGATAATGATGTGATATGTTGATGAACAAATGTGTGTAGTGTATGCTTAACATTAATATTCTTAGGTATAGATGTTGAGTTTGCTTTGAAAATCTTAAGAGATTTTATAAGTTTATGACAGAATGGTATCCTTAGGAACTAAATAGGATAGTACTTCTACGGGATGAAGAGAAGAATCGATAACTATCCCAAGATAGTAGTTCGGATTATCTCATAAATGAAAACTTTCAAGAATGAAATTAGGTAGTACAAATAAGGTGTAAAGATCTTGCTGAGTGGTAAGACACTATCGTGTCTCTAGATCGTTTTAAAGGATTCTGGTGGTTTATCGAGTTCAAGCAGGAAATCAATCTAAACATAACCCTAGTACAACTATTCTCAGCATTCGAAAATTGTAAGTCGAACATAGTTAGTCAGACTATGTTCCACTGTCCCTAGGTTAAATATAGGTGACTAGTCTATATTTAGACGAGGTTCGATAAAATTTTCAAATACCTAAATTAGGTATACTTGTGATATGTCCGTTGCTTTTTGAGAAACTGTCCACTAAACAAAGGCGATGTCAAACCATTTAGTTGCAAGTCCCGCCCATACAAGACTTGTATCCTAGGTACTTACGCCATGTGGTGGAGGTTTGATCCTTTCCCAAGCCTATGGTAATCCATTTTGCTATGACAGGTAGTGAGAGATATCTTCCGTTTCCATATTGTAATTTATACTTTATTACACCCGAGAGATGTGGGTGTCTAAACACTATTTGTGAGGTGCTAGTGTATGACCTCCGTGCTTGTCTATTGGTCTTTAGTGGAATGATTATTTGTTGTAATTACTTTTATATTAGTGTTAAACGACCCCTAACTTGTATTTTGACTAGAATAAAAGCGCATTTGCTTGAGGACAAGCAAATCTCAATTGTAAGGGTATATGATGAGGCAAAAAATGAACCACTTTTAGGGGGTCATTTAAGCCCGGAATTGAATTTATTTGATCAAATATTGCCCTAAATCGTTCCTTTTGTGATTTTAGGTACTTTGGGAGTGAAATCTAGAAAAGAAAGCAATTCGGACATTTTTGGAGCATAAAAGTGAAGAAAACGCTAAAGACTTAATTTTCCAAGCTGGGAACAGTAGGTGACGGCGTCAAGAGCAACATTTTGACGGCGTCAAGAGTAATTTTCATGACGACCCAGTACAGAAATGAAGGCGTCAAAAGGAAGAGAGTCAAGAGTAAAATACGTGATGGCCTGGAAAAAGTTATAACGTGACTGCGTCAGAAGTAGATCAAGGCAGTCCAAGAATTCTTTTGGCGGCGAGATGACGGCGTCACCTATTTGGTCTTGACGCCATCAGCCTCAATTTCCTATATATAGTTTTCTAATTTTCATTCATAAAAAAAGGATAAGTTTTGGAGAAACCCTAAGGCCGAACTTAGTACGAATTTTACAGGTTTTTCAAGGGTTTTCAGCCCTTGAACCCTTTCATGTGTAATTGAGATAAGTGTTCTTCTAATTCAATCAATATGTCTATGTGTTGGTTGTCTATATCTTGTTCTTGTCTTAATTCCATCATGCTAGGCTAGATCTATCTTGTGTTTGCTTAGATCTAATGAAACCTAGATGTTAATTATGTGTTGATTACTTGTTTATGGTTGTATTGGATGAATGATTTCGATGTTAGGCTTAAGAAAACTGGCAGATCTCCAAATGGTAACATGCTTGAACGTCTTAGGAAACATGAACTGACGTGCACTAGGTTTTATTGGTTGTATTTAATGCATGAGCAAATTCTAATGATCCCATGTTAAGAGCTTCTTAGCCGGCTCGACATAGGAGTGAAGTAGGCACTCACAGGATTGGGGAATTAAGTGCGCCACCCCATGGATGGTATTAAGGAATACAATCCGTCATCCACGCAACTATAACAAGTAATTAACGTGTAAAAGATATCTAGGGAGTAGTGAAATCTAAGTAAACACAATTTCTCCACTTATTGCTCACAACCTTAGTTTAATATAGTTTATTTTCATTTTTAGTATTTTATTTTGATTGCATCTTTAGTATTGGGTTAGATGACTAGCAACTAATTCCACCCAAATCCTTCAAACCCGAGATTTTTACTTGCTTTCTAAAAATTATAAAAATACAAAAATAATCATCCCTCACCTTTAGAACTAGTATTTAGGTTTTCTAATCCTAGCGACACTATTCCTAGCTGAACGATCAATCCCCCGGTACTTGTCACTATACTATACTACAACGATCAGGTACACTGCCTAGTGGGGGTTGTAAGCTTCTCGAGATCCCTTGAAAGGTAAAGCCTGGTGCAATCCCTACGCATCATCTACTTAGGCTGATGTTGTTTCAACTTGGGTTGTGGTTGATAGGTCATGACCTGCTTGCCTTTATCACTTTTCCCTTTGCCTTTGTTCACATACGATTTATTTTTGATTCTCCCCCCATGAATCACCAACACTTGCGGGGTAGGAGCCTTGCCCTTGGCTGGTAGACCTTTCTCATATTCAACAAGCAATGCGAGTAATTATGAGACTGTCTTCCCCGAGCAATGCATGTTGATGTTTTGAACAAAACCAATAAAGTCCTTGTTAAGGGACCTATTGATCAAGTTCACTTGCACATTCTCAGGGTAACCAAATCTAATTCTTTCATGTTTTTCAAAAGAATCTTTCATCACATTCACATAATCTTCAATTGGGTTACCATCACCATGTCTGCAGCTATGTAGTTTGTCAAGAGACTCATACAATTCAATTGCAGGAGTCTTTTCAAAATACTTCTGAAGTTCTTGGAGCATGTCGTATGAAAAGTAGTACTCAAACTTCTTTTGTAACTAAGCTTTCAAACTAATGAGCATTAACAAGTAATTTCATTGTGCTTAGCATGCTAAAGTATAACATCCCCATATTAGGATCGCAGCGGAAAGGGACATGGGATGTTATATACTAGTCTCATTGTACAAATATAGTAAACAACTTTAAAACAAAGTTGTTTTTAAAACTTCACATTCAATAATTTATCAGAGTTAACAAGGTCCCAAAAGTTTTTAACATAGTTAAAAGATACATAAGTTTTGAAAGTTTAGAACATTATCGAATGAAAGCTTTTATTTAAACATGAGCCATCATGTAGATATCCATTTCTTGCGCCGCCCATCCGAGCCGAAAGTCACTTACGGACCTAAGATAAAACATGCTAAAAGTCAACACAAAGGTTGAGTGAATTCATAGAGTTTAATATGTAATTAGTTGAATACAAGTATAATTTATCAATAGACATATAACAAATACATGTCGGGAAATAAGATTTACAGCATTGAGCTCACGAAACCAAACCTTGACTATGTCTAAATGATGCCCCGTGCAAGGGTAATCGTGCCAATTACCCTAAATTCTCAATATTATATGTCCGTTTGACCCACAGATGTCAAATGAGCGCTACTCACCCGGACAGGCTTGTCAAGCCAAATATGCATATTTATAATACTAGCGTTCACACAAAATTAACGGTTCATGATGGGGACTTAAGCAAGAATACTCAATGTCAGATGTCTATAAATCATATAATCGGGTTTAGCATACCAAAAGCTACTTGTATTCAATTTGTAAAACTAGCATGTATCCCCCTCGCGAGGTTTATAAAACATTTAAATGAGTAAAGGCGAGGCTATGAACTCACCGTGAACAAAGAGGAATAATCACAATCAAGCAAGCGAAGAAAGATATCCGCGAAGCTCTACGAAGAACCTAAACATATATAGGCTAGTCTTAGGTTTTTGAAAATAAACAATGATGCAACTTTGCTATATATATGTTAGGTCACCATTTATGTAAACACAAGTATGATGTTGAAAGAAATAAGAAGAGAATGAGAGATGGTTGATTATGAGACAATATGAAAAGTGAGAGAACAAGAGTTTCCTTAAGATAATTAAATAACCAACAAATGAAAAGTTTACATAAGCTTAGTATTTATAGGAGGAGGAGTAGGGCAACACTCCCTTCCTCCCTCCTTTCATTTAGACGTGGGCTTTAAGGCCCATGGACTTACATTCTTAAGCCTTGTAACATAAACTAAGTAGATTAAATAACTAAGCAACCTATTACAAAAGGTAATGACTGAGACTTGCCTAAAATACAAAAGTATGATCCCAACAATCTCCCCCTAAGGGTCGGTCATCACAGTTGCTTGATGTTTTCATCTTTGTCGCTGACTTGTGACATGTAAAACTCTAGACGTCTTCAAAATGGTTGAATGATAAAGAATGTACTTTGCTCTTTGTCTTTGTTCTTTGGTGATGATGTAGTGATTGTGTAATGAAGTTGTCTGCCGTTCGTCATTCCAGCGTCTGTGGTGGTTGTCCGCCATTCCAACAAACTCATACATCTTCGGACTTATACTTTCACGTGCACGAAGTTCCTTTTCATATTCTGAGATCTTTAAGTCTTTATACTTTTGCAGATTCTTCTTTATTGACGTAGAATCTTTCTTTGAACTTTGTGGTGCTAAGATCTTTGGGGGAGCTATCATTTGCTTCAAGATGTATGTATGAGCATGTTGGAATCTACCATCATGGAGGTGAGTTACCTGCGAGTAAACAGTTAGCAATAAAACAACCGGTACTTACAGATAAGGATATAGAGTTCATCAACAGCATAGTGTGAAGACTCCCTCTAATCCTTATCCAGGCCGTTCCCATATCAGATACTCCCGAAGGAGCTTACGAGACCTACTAAGTAACTCAATGACTGGGTGAGTCGCTGGGGATCACTCCACGACTGTAGACCGTAATGGAACCACCGCAAACACTAAGCGTAACCCTTGTGGGGTTACCGAAGTGACCTGCTGTTAGGGCTGTTTGATGTTGAACCTGGCAGGATTTCCGTTCAATCATTGAGGAATACATATGTAATCCTCTCATAAAGTTCTCGGCAGATTGCTAAGATCTGCGAAGGACTCGATAATTTACAGCTGGTGCCCATTGATGTAGAACACCAGTTGTAGAAATACTAAGTGTTCCTAAGAGATCTTTGATGTGTCTCAAGGCTCTAGACTCTATAAGTGCACACCTAGGTTTCCTATGCGGAGACTAGGGAGGGGTCTCCTGCTTCAATATCAACCATCTCTAAGAGATAGGTCGTAGGTTACGCTGGTTCCCCGTGAGAATGAAACAAGTCCTTTTAAGAGAACTTGAGTGGTTAAGAAGTTTTAGTGCATTGCGTCACTGGGTCCATGACGACTTAATCTTCAATACCGGTGTTGTCTTTTGCAACAACCAGTAGCATACGTATTGAACCCGGTGTCTGCCCTAAGGTTGAATATATGGAGGGCTATTTCTTTTCACCCTTTTCTTTACTTTTCTTTTTAATTCTTCAACTCCTTCTTTCCCTTTCATTCTTTTCTCCCTTTTTCGTATCATACCTAAGGACTTCTAATTCTATCTATGGGAGATGTCCTTGGGTAGATCCCTCCGGCTCTGGCGGATCATAGGATGGATATTCCTATCTTAATCACCTTATAACTCCGACAGTAGCCAAGAAACCTTTGATTGAAAATCTCTCAAAGTGTTTGTGTTAATCAAATATTTTGTTTAACACTTTGAGAGTTTTGTGTACACTTTTGAAGGGCTCCCCCTGCACATGTGCTCATAAGTGTTTTAATAAATTTGCACATGCGGGAGGAGCAATCATTTGAATTGATCCAGTTTCCGTAAACAAGACCGATTCGAGACACGCTTACATCACTAGTTAAACTAGCTTGAAGTTATTACCCGGCCTGATCAAGTTCACAGAAAGTTTCTCGAGACGGTACATTTCTACTAAGACATATCCTTTTCGAGACACGCTTACATGGTTAGTTAAAGAGATACATTGTCAGCTTTTAGGTGACAACTAGCTCTAGTAACTAACTTGATGTTATTACCCGTCGAGGATAAGTCTTTTCGATATTACTAACTTTTATTGTCTCGTCAATTCCTGGGTCAATACTGAGTCTAGCTCGCACATGATACAACTTTAAAGCTTTGACTTCGTATATTTTAATCACCTTTTCATTTTCTCCCCCTCAAAAATAGCATATAAAATGATGTTTTTGACAAACTTTTAGATTAAAATATGCCTTTTGAGTCTTACGGGGAGATTAACCAAGAACTTTTGATTTAGAGCAAAGTATTTTGTTTTGACAAGTGCTCCCCCTCAACAAGTGATTAGGTCTTATTGAGGTGAAATACTTGTCCTTTTGAGCAGAATTATGAAAATCATAAATGTTTGATTAATTCTACTCAAAAGTAAGAAGCCTTCGCTCCTTATATTAGGATTGAGGCACTGATGCGCACCTCAGGGTCCTTTCTTTACAAGTTCGGGTTGTGCACTGTAATGCGTACACAAGCCATTATGAAGTATATAATTGACAAATCAAATCAAATTCTTACAATTTTCTACCAATCAGGTCTCTGAAATGTCAACACCGGAAACTTCTGTCTTCCTCCCACATAACTTTCCAACCTTCGAAACTGATCCCTGCGCTTCAATCTGTTCTCTATCCTTAAGATGAATCTGCGAGCATCCCTGGCCTCGTTGGTTTTCCACCTTTTAGATTTACCCAGAGCAATGTCATCCAATCTGCTTTTGATTCCATCTCTGACGAACTTCAAGGTTTCATCACAGAACTTATGTACTTCGTCGTAAGCCATGAAGCAGTTGCGACCGTTTATACTGCGGTAGGTAAACCCAAATGGTTGCCTGATCAAGGTGTATTGAGGTAGATGTTGAAGGTCGGGGATGTCGAACATATTGGGTTTGGTGAGATTGAGCTTCTTCTGATAACTTTCTACTCCAAATTGAAGATCTTCTACTCTTTCTCTGATGACTATCTGCCTGATGAAGATTAGGAGAGCTTGGATAAAGGCAAGCTGCATTTCTTTAGGCAAGCCACAGAGTTTTCCTTGAACTTTGAGCAGGTACATGTCTTCGATGTCATTGAGAAGTAGTCGTGGAAAGTCTGACTCAGAAATATCGTACTCCTTTTCATCAAGTCTTTTCAGTGTGATTTTGCTAAGGAAGGGGTACCCAAAGTGAGTGACAGTCGAAATGAATTGAATGGAGACTATCTTCAAGTCACTTGTCACATCACCCATTGTCTGATTGAGTCTGCTGCTGCGATAATACTGTGCCCGGTTTTCTGGCCAATGATATATATCGTAGAGTGCGTTCCAGTCATAGTCAATGATTTTATCGATGAATAAGGCTGAGGCTTCTTCTTCAATGGCATTGTTGAGATATCGAGCTGCAGGGAGAAAGGCAAGTGATGTGATGTACTTCTTCTCAATCTTGCTGCCGAGTGTCAGAAATTCCAAGTCGGTGTTGAAGAAGAACTTGTATGGGATCTTCGGTTCCTTAGGCTTCCCAATCATCGGTAGTGGTTTGGACCAGTCAGTAATGTAGGGTGCGGTTTTCCTTGTGACTGGATCGACATAAGATTCAGGATTGATCCAGTCAATATTGCTTGACATAGCTCGAGCAATATTTTCCAGATGATACTCAAGTTTGATTGAGTTAGCAGACCGGTTTTCAGAAGATTGAAAGCATCATTCTTGATTCTTCGCAGCTCTTTCTTATTCATCTTTTTCATCTTAAACTTTTGCTGAATTAATTGAGCGTATTCCACCATTCGACCATCTTGAGGTTCATGATTGTCTTCAAGAGGTGGTTGCGAATTGATCATCTTCTCAAACCAGGAGTATTCGGCACTATCATCATGGTCTAGCCATTTAAGGACGGTTTTTGGTTTCTTTGGTTCTGTGCCTTTTGGTGAGGTGTCCGGTTTGGATTGATGATGCTTTCCTTTCCTATCTTTCTTCTTCTTCTTAGGGGACGGTTCTGGAACTTCATCGGGTTGAGGAATCTCGTCATCACCGGTGTATTCAAAGTGGTCGTGTGCCTTGGGAGCGGAACCTGATGCCTTCAGTTGTTGTGAGGATGTTGTAGTAGTTGGTGGGATGACCGGTGATTTAGATTGAGTTGAGGGTCCTTCGGCTTGTTTCTGTTTCTTTGCCTGAGAATTAGGATCCCTGTCTTCATCATCTCTTTGACGTTTCAGTTTGTCTGCCTCTGTGCTGCAAGTCTCTTTTGTCATTTTAGCATTCAACGCTTCCAGGACTTTGGCTTCTTCAGGAGACAATGTGAACTTGCTTGTCAGCTTGTCCAAGAGTTGAGCTTCCAATTCATCCATAGATAGTCCTGGTAGAGGAACAGTAGACTTGTCAGCTCGAAGAGTAAATGTGGTTGATCGGATTACTTTCTTGACAGCTTGCTCTGCGAACTTGGTGAGTTCATCTCTCATGGGTGCCAGTAGATCTTTCAACTCAGCAACTAAGTGTTGTGACATGTACTCTTGTGCTTGAGCAGCCAATGTGGCTTCCAAGTTCTCTTGTACGTCTTTAGTTAAGAAAGTATCAACTTTGTCTTGCAGCTCTTGGACGTTCGAGTTCAGCTTCGTCAGTTCAGCAACTTGGGTTACTAATGTTGCAACCTGATCTTCCAGTCTGCTTCTCTTCTTTTCATGTACTCTTCTGAATGCTGACTTAAGCAACTTTGATGCAGCAGAGGCTTTGGTGCTTGGTTTCTTGATTGATTTGTCGTGTGTTGATTTGGATGCAGGAGGAGATGACTGTGAGGATTCAATGATGGTGGTAAGGTCTTTGTCATCTCCTCTTTGTGGTCCGGGTTGATCAACTTTCTTTGCTTTGGCTGCTTCCTCTTCCAACCTTTGTTCTTCAGCCAGTCTTTCAGCTTCGGCCTTAAGCCTTAGTTCTTCAGCAAGCTTGGCTTCTTCTTCCCTTTTCAACTTTTCTTCAGCCAGCTTAGCTGCTTCTTCAGTTTTCCTGCTTTCCTCCATACGGATAGCTTCTTCCAGTTTGGCTTGGGCAAGTTCCTCAAGCCTGGCCTCTTCAGCTTCCTGTTTTCTCTTCAATTCCTCTTCCTGAGCCCTTTCTCTGAGCTCCATTTCTTCCATAGTCATCAACCTTGGAATATCAGTATCCATGGGATCTTCCTCTTCTTCTTCTTCCATTGTTGTAGCATTAGTCATTTCAATGTCTGTGGGAGATACCGAGGGATTGTCGTAAATGACCAAGTCTGTGTTGATCCTTATGGTAGGCTCAGGAATGCTGCTTGATCCGCCAGCTTCGGTGGTTTGAGAGAACACTGGAGGTGGAGGTAGATCAGCATTGAATGCAACAATTCTGCTGTGGAGGAGACCCAGATTGAGAGCCCTTTCATTTTCTTCTTCAGTTGAAAGGCCTACAGACTCTTGTTCAGCAGTCACTGGTTCCTTCATTTTCTCTCTCCTGATCCTTTCTTCTTCCAAGAGTGACTGTGCTTCACTGAACGGTCTTTGATTGAGATATGCTGGGTATTTAGCATTATTAGCAAATTCGTCAATGTTTTTTTCCCAATCTTCGTATGTCAACTCCGTATCATCAATATCTTCAAGATTTACGTCCTTCTCAATATTAGCAAATGCTTCCCTATACTTTGGACCTTCGTCGGATTCGGTTTGTTCAGAGTCAGACGGTTTTGGAGAAGATTGTGGTGAGGGAAACCACCCAGGTTCAGGAATAGATGCGGGCTTCTTGGTAGGAGTCCTTCTCTTGAGAGTACTCTTCTTCTTAGGTTTAGACTGGGTAGAACTGCTGGAGCTCCCAGTCTTACTGCCTTTCTTTCCCTTCTTCTGCATGCAC
The DNA here is from genome assembly GCA_030686995.1 of Artemisia argyi. NCBI lineage: Eukaryota > Viridiplantae > Streptophyta > Magnoliopsida > Asterales > Asteraceae > Artemisia > Artemisia argyi. The sequence continues at coordinate 1,656,216 of CM060688.1, forward strand.
GAAGGTAGAACAACTTCGTCCAGGAAACCAACTTTTTCAGCTTCAAGAGCTTGTTCGTAATACTTGTAATTCTTGCAAGCCTTTACTTTGGCATTCAAGAGACAATCAGGAAGTTTCTTTCCTTGCTTGCGTGTGCTGGTGTCACGTCTCTTGACGACTCTGAGAGTATCTTCATTTCTGAATGTGTTCTTATCTGTGTCATCAAGTCTCTGTGGGATATCGTCATACTCACGAAGGAAGCTTTTGATGAGTAGTTTTGTGAAGCGGACAAATGGAATGTTGGTGGTCTTGTGCTAAATGTGCCACACAAGGTCTTCCCAAATGATACTGGCATAATCAACTTTCTTCACATTAGCCACTGCCTAGAAGAGTTTGAGGTGTTGGAGCTTTGGGTGTTCATGTCCAGTATCTCTGCCAGATAAGGACTTGGCAATCAGAATGTATAGGGTTCTCCATGGTTGTGGAAGATACCTAATGTTGACCCTAGAATGTCTTGTAACAGCTTCTTCTGATTCGTCATAGCCAATATCCCTTAACCACTTTATCAGCTCTTCTTCGGTGGGGATTGGATCATATGCTTCATCTGGTCCGAGTTCTGGTAACCCAAGTACATTCCTAAACAAATCAATGTCCACAGTGACCTGACGGTTATGAAGCATACAGGTGAAGGAAGCCTCCCCAAGATCTAGCTGAAGTGTATGCCAAAACTGGTGGATGTAGAAGCAGGAGACTGAGGCAGACTTGGTGAACAACAGCTTGTTGGGGTGATATAGAAGAGCATCCACTGCAACAATACATGAGGACTCGTTGCAGGTGATTTTGTTGAAGTTGATTCGGAGGTTGTTCTTTCCAATCTTCCTGGTGTAATCATCTGGGAATGTTTGTTCCCATGAAAGCTTAGGTTCGGGTTCTGGTCCGTATGGAACGTCATTGTGTTCTGCCATCTGAATTGATCATAAACAAATACAAACATGGCAATGGTTTACTGTGTTAGTTCAGACATAAGATTACATGATTTGCATATTATACATTGATCAGTGGGTGTTTGTGTGTGTGAAAACTTTTGATATATGACAAACTTGTGTTTTATTACATGGTATAAACTTCTAACAATTAAGTTACAACACGATTTTATCATTACAAGAAGTTACACTTTGGAAATTTTACAACACTTAGAAAAATTTCATGAATTTGACAAGTTTACGCGTAAGTGGAAAATTCTACTCGTAACTTGACTTAAGCGTAAGAAGTGAATTTAGGCGTAAGACCAAAAGCTATGCGTAACCTTATAAGTTACGCGTAAGGTAAATCTTATGCGTAGGTTCAATCTTACGCGTAGGATAAAATCTTAGGCGTAGGATATGAACTTATGCAAAGGATTAACCTTAAGCGTAAGATATAACTTATGCGTAGGTTTTTGACTTATGCGTAAGTTCAAGACTTAAGCGTAAGGACAAAACTTATGCGTAAGAATTATCATTTAAGCGTAAACATTGTCTTATCCAAGACAATGTTTGTCCACGTGTCGAATCTTACGCGTAAGATCCAATCTTACGCGTAGGATGAACAAATTGCGCGTAAACACGCCATTTTCCAGAAAATCACCTTGCGTAATTAGAGTTGTTTGATTCCTGAAAGTGTAAAACACACAACCACTGATCAATATTCATTTTAACACACTTAATACCCATTATTTATGCGTAAACATGCCTAAATATGATTAACGCGTAAACCCGTATGAACACACAATTACGAACACAATCAAACATGAATCTGGGTAAGATTAGGCATAGGGCAAGTGTATCTAACAACCTAAGGATCATATGGTCCAACTTATAACAACTTTTGACCATAAAATCAAGAGATCACAACTTCAAGTGCATTCGAACCCTAAACCTATGATTATTGATCATTACAAGTTTCTGATGCAATTAAACCATAATAACATGATCCTAGGCAAGTAATAACACAATCCCCATCACCAATTAACATCACAACACACAAAATCAAGAACCCCTAAATATTCGTATGAACCCTAATTCCAAATTAATCGATTGAGTGAATCTGGGTACGATAGGAGTTAAGAATCATGTTCATAATCATCTAAGGATCATTTCCCACTAACCAATTAAACAATTACAACCACAAATTTCTGGGTTCATGATTACGCATAACTTAAAGACTAATTAATCGATTGTGACTTATTGAACCGTTGGATTAAGTTATTATCAAAAACCCTTGTTAGAAATCATGATCAAAGCATGTAACAACTTACAGATTAGACGATTGATGATTAGATTATGCAAATGATTGTGGATCGTAGATCTTGGTAGTTGAGAGTAGTAAATGTTTTGCAGTGGAAGTAACTGAACGGTCAAAGTAGTTTTGACCATGGTTAATTCAAGTTTGGAAGATTGACAAGTATGGTCCCTTAACCTCATGAAACATTTACTTCTAATGCCTAAATACATTAACTCAAGTAACTTTCGTTAACCACACCAAGACATGATAAGAACAACTTGTGGTACTCCCCCTCGACCTTAGACCGTAGTCAAAAGAAAAATGTATTATATTGGTCAAGGAGAGTAACCCGAAACACTTTTTGAATCAACACTTTTGATAAAACGTATTTATTTTTGGTAAAATGCAAGTATAAAAGTTAATATACTTTTGAGAAATTTTGAAAAATTACTTTTCCTCCCCCTCAACACTTATTTTAAGTAATTGAAGACATTTTATAAAATAGTGTTGAAAGAGGTGGTTTATACTTGCATTTTTTTTAAGAAAATACCAAAAAAAATCTTTTTGAGTTTTTGATTGGTTTTATATTTTTGTAGTTTGTTTTTGAAAAAATATTTACAAAGATAGTTTTGATGCTTGACGATCAATTGTGTTTTAAAAACTTTTCCAGGTCATCTGGAGTCAAACATCGCATACCAATTTGGTGAACTAGACTAGCAAACCTTGATGGTGCCAAGGATTTGGTAAGTAAGTCCGCCAATTGGTACTCAGTCCCAACAAAATAAAGTTCAACGGTACCCTTTTCCACATGCTCTTTGATGAAGTGATATCGGAGATCGATGTGTTTGGATTTGCAATGATGTACTGTGTTGCAGGAGATAGCAATTGCACTCTTTGAATCACAGTAGATAGGAATCTTGTTGAATAGGTAGCCATAATCCTTAAGTTGTGATCTCATCCAAATGACTTGAGCACAACAAGCAGACATGGCTACATATTCAGATTCTGTAGACAACAGTGAAGTGCAGTCCTGCTTCTTTGATTGCCATGACACAAGTTTGTCTCCGAGAAATTGTAATCCACCAGATGTACTTTTGCGTGTGTCTAAACATCCTGCATGGTCAGCATCTGAAAAAGCAATTAGTGCAAAGCCAGAATCCTTCGGATACCAGATTCCCAAGTTAATGGTTCCCTTTATGTATCGAAGGATTCTTTTGACCTCACTGAGGTGTTTTTCAGTTGGTTTAGACTGATAGCGAGAGCACATGTAGACAGCAAATGTAACACCCCCAAAATACCGCAGCGGAAGACTGTGTCATAGGGGTGCTACTTCATAATACAAAGTACAAGGTATAGAAAACGAACTCTAAATGAGACGTTTTGAAAAGTTACCATTCGATTAATAAATTCCGAGTATAAACATGAGTTCCATAATACAATACCTAAGAGTTTTAAGACATATCGAATGGTAAAGATAAAAGCATAAGTCTTCAAAACATGCCAAGCGACTCTATGCTCCATGCAACAGCTTATCATCTTATAGACCTGAGACAAACATGCTAAAGTGTCAACACAATGGTTGGTGAGTTCATAGAGTTTGTCTTAAAATAGTTGAAAAAGCCTCAAAAGAATGTTCACACAGCAAAGGCACTGAGAATCCACTCAGTTGCAATTCCCGTCATAAGAGACTTGCAACCTGTGTGTTCACAACCCACTGCTAACATATAGTATGAGTAAGACATGTATAAGTTCATCAAGACAATTTAAGCAATTAGAAGTGAGTCTCTACTTCATCTCCGAAGACCTCACTTTTGGGAGCCAATTCCCAAAGACAACTAGGAGTCAATTCCCAAAGACAACTGGGAGCCACTTCCCAAAGATAACTACTAGCCCATAAATAGAATAACGCAATTAAGTATAACGCAGTCATGTATGTATGCAATCAAGTATAACACAGTCAAGTATAAACGTTTTGAGTATTTGTACAAGTAAACAAGTAGTTGAGCATGTGTCTCCCCCAAAGAGTTAAGACAAGTATGAAAAGAATAGGGGCTATGACTCACCTTAAGCTTAAGTGATGTGAAATCAAAGTGGTAGTCGAATCGTGAAAGTCACTAAGAGCAGCCTATAATAGAACGTTGCGACTTAGGTTTTGAGTAACGTCTAAGAATGCGAAGAATTTCCTATATATGTCTTGCATAATGTTCATGATGTAGCATTTAGTATATAGCGTAAGTCTTTGAATATAAATGGTTTATGAAACATGTATAAGTTGTATATCTCTTACTACCGTTCGGGCCAACATAATTCAGAAGTCATGGAGTAAACGTTCGAGGAGCCAGGACACTTTAATTCGTAAATCCACAACTCATCTCGACGGCTTACATAATGAACTCCTCACATGAGGCTCCCTACTATTGTAGTATTTCATAACAAATGTATAAGTTTTGATCCGAAAAGTTACATGTCCAATATTTGAATAAACTTAGGAAAGTCTATTTGTACATGAAGATTGTTATTAGGGTAAGTTTATTATAACTTGTATCTCATGGTTCTTTAGGTGGAGTAGATCCAAATTGTTTGTTCAAGTTATTGTCAACTCCTTGTTTCATGTTTTCGCCTAAGTAAGTTTATATGGTCATTTAGTCATGGCTTCGCCGTGACCTTGGTCATTTTTCCATGGTCTTGAGACTCAACCTTGGCTTTAGCCATGGTTGTGGTCTCGGCTTTAGGTCATTAGACCTCTTGGTCTTAGTAAATCATAACTATAATATAGTGACTTTGGTCTAAAATGGGCTGTTAAGATTTTGAAGAAAATTATCACTCGGAAAGCGTTTTCAAGGCTCGAGCTTCTTTGCACCTGAACGAAAACGTCGTTCCGGACAACTTTCGTGTTTTAACTTTTTGATGAATCGGACCAGAAGAGGGACTTTCAAAACCAAAATTTGATCAGAATGCTATTTAGGCAGTTTTGCCGTTTTGGTTTCGCTAGCTTCAAATGGTCATAACTTTTGACTCGGGTACTCGTTTTAGGTGATTCAAATTGCTATGTTTTCCTTGTTAAGTCCTCTTTAACATTAAGTAAGTGTCAAATATCAAATTTATACTATTTTGGTCGTGGTTCTCCATAAAAATCACTAGTTTGCTTGTTTACTTGACATAAGTTAACATATGTATACCAATACTTGTTTTATCCATTTTTAAACATCATGAACACAATAACAAGAACATATATAGCATGAAAGGAACACAAAGAGCATGAAAATGATAATTAAGCAAGAAAGTATGTTAGGGTTTGCTTACAACTTTTGGCCTTAATGAAAAAGGGAAACTAGGACAAGAACTAGGACTTTGATTGAATAAGCTTTCCTCCTTTGCAATCTATGATAAACCGAGGTTATTTGAAGATTATAACGACGCCTTCTTGAAGTCCAAAGCTATTTGAAGATTATAACGACGTCTTTTTGGAGACTTTAAAGTTATAACAACTTTTCTTAGAAAATTTCCAAGATTGAAGATCAAACACTAGTTTTCTTTCAAAAACTAGTTAACTTTCTTACAAAATATAAGAAAAGTGCCTTAGGTTTTAGGACTTGAAGGTTATAAGAAGGTGTGGTGCAAGTTTTCTATGTGTTATTAGTTGGCTATTTATAGGATGAGAAAAATAGTTAACCATATATTGGGTTAGAATTTAACCATGGTTAGTTTTAGACACTTGTAACCATCCTAAAGATCAAGGGTTAAGATTTAACCACCCATGGTGACTCCCCCCCCTAAATGGCGGTTCAAGGAGGATAAGATGACTAGATGATGAGTCTTGGTGTTTATCTTGCTTAGTTTGTGCATTTTGACTCCGTAAAAAGCTAACCGTAAATGATTAAGCCTCAAAACGTAAAATCGGGTATCGTAAAAATATGAAACTTGAAAGTATTGTTAAACATGTCAATATAGTCCATAATAAAATATAAAATGAGTGGTAGGATCTATCGGGTGCTAAAACCCTGCTAAAAACTGGAAACACGGGTCTAAAACGCGCAATTCGCGTAAAACGCTGAACTGAAAAACGTAAAATTCCAAAACTTTTGGAATTGTCATAAAATGATAGAAAATCATATTTCTATTGTTTATAATGTTTTATGGATATATCGGGATGCTGGAAGGACGTTTAAACCTAAAAGTAAATCTCGGACACGGCTTTGTGATTTTTGCAGAAATGATCCGACGAGCGTCAAACTCTCGGATTATCGTTAAAATAGTTTAACTTACGAGAATATGAAATAAAAATTTCTGAGATGAATAGTGAAAAGTGAATAGTAAAAAGTGAATAGTAAAAGTGAATAGTAAAATTTTCGGGAATAAAAGTTAACCTAAAATTGCGAATTGTTACAGTCTCTACCCCTTAAGGAAACTTCGTCCCGAAGTTTAGTATGTCTAGGTCTCTTTATCTTAATAACGGCATAACAAAGCTAGATTTTGAACTAGAATAGAATAATATGGTAGTATAAGGTACGTACCCGTTACGCATTGCGGGCTTCCTTAGCACCCAAATAGTATGCTCGACCCCGTGGTGGACTAACATTGTATTCACGCTTTGGGTTATTTTCTTCAAGCATTACTGCTAAAGTCGGGTTATCCAGCACTTGTCTCGGTGCCCTATTACAAGTATTTCGGAAGTGGTTTGGGCTGTTGCACTCATGGCATGTCTTTTGGTTGTTTCCTATATTGTCCGCATTCGCCTGCCTTGTAATTGATTTACACTGACTTGCAAAGTGGCCAGACTTCTTGCAATTATAACACACAGGGCATGGCTCAGACCCCTGATGATGATAAGCACATTTAGTACACTTAGGATGTGGACCCTCATACTTTTTCTGATTAGAAACAGTTGCCGCAAATCCTCTTGCTTTCTTATGGTCAACCATTGTACCCACTTGTTCGCTCGATTCACCCGTTCCCTTCCTTTTGTCACTATTCTTCAAAGTTCCATTCCTAACCATCTCATCTGTTAGGGTCCCTGCTCTTAATATTGCACTTTGAATCGTGGGAGGTTCGGTTGTTTTCACCATCCCACGAATCTCGGGAACAAGGCCATAAATGTACCTCTCAATCCTCTTGGATTCAGGGGTAACCAGATGAGGAACTAGTTTAGCTAGTTCATGAAACCGATCTGTGTAGGTTGCATGACCAGCCCCTACCATAGAGTGATGCCAAAACTCGTCTTCTAGTTTTTGCATTTCATTAACTGGGCAGTATTCTTCCTTCAGTAGTCCCTTAAAGTCGTCCCATGTCATGCCTACAGCTGCTTCTCTAGTCCTTGCTTGAATCTGCATGTTCCACCATGTCAATGCCTTTTCTGATAGCATGCATGTAGAATATTTCACTCTCTGGTGGATTGCACAGTTACTGATATCGATCACTGACTCCATCTTCTCGACCCATCGTGTATATGCCAATGCACCTCCTTTACCATTAAACTCAATTGGTTTGCATGACGTAAATTCCTTATACGTACATCCAGTCCTATGGTTGTTGTTGTTGTTGTTGTTGTTGTTGTTGTTGTGGTTGTTGTTGTTATTCCTTCCTCCATCATTTGTAGCGTCATTTATGCTTCCGTGGTTTCCCGAATTGTTCATGTGATTGCCAACTTGTGTGACTATAGTGGGAAGTAGGTTTTGTAGTTGTTGGGCAATAATGGTGGAGACATCTGGATTTCCACCAGCGTTACTAGGGTTACTAGTGTCGTGAGCATCTCCTCTACCTCCACGTCCACCAGTTCTTCCACTATCATTACTAGGGTTACTAGTGTCGTGAGCAGCTCCTCTACCTCCACGACCACCAGTTCTTCCACCTCTTGGTGTTGCACCACCTCGGCTAGTGCTACGAGTTACTCTCTTTGGTGCCATGATATCTACAAGGAGGGACATTTTGCCGACGTCAGATATGAGGTGATATTCCTAGACTACTTAGTCTTAAATCTTGTCAATTTGAGTCAATCGTTGATTAATGTAAGCATGGTCACATATGTCTACGTGAGTCGTGACGCATTTATAATTATGTTGGCCACCATAATTATAATTGCTTCCTTTCACACGTATACATATTTACCAGGCACACATAACACAACAATTGGTACTACATAATTGGTTAGACTTTCTATCATCTGCTCTTAAGTTGTGAAATGGTAACGTAGTCTGGGTATCTAGAGAAGGTGATATGACGAAATGGACTAGTCGCGCTTGTAGAATGATTTGAGTGTCGTACTAGGACATATGAACCACTTCTAGGTATTAGAATCATATAAAGTAAGTATAAGGCAAATCATCAAATCTCTACAGGAAACTAATAACCTTTATTTAACTTAATCTTATGTCTTATCAAACAAGAACTGTCACAAGATTAAGTTAATTAAACAATTATTACTTAGCTCTAAATTTTTGATGACTTGACTATTGTCTGGGGTTTCTTCTAAACAAACAATTAGCAATAAGCATATGCGCATGAAGTGTGTGTAAGGCAAAATAAGAAGGAGAGTCTTAATGTTTATATCAGTTATAGTCTAGGCACTAAATGCAACCTAGTTCTCTATAACCAAGGCTCTGGTACCAATCTGTAACACCCCCAAAATACCGCAGCGGAAGACTATGTCATAGGGGTGCTACTTCATAATACAAAGTACAAGGTATAGAAAACGAACTCTAAATGAGACGTTTTGAAAAGTTACCATTCGATTAATAAATTCCGAGTACAAACATGAGTTCCATAATACAATACCTAAGAGTTTTAAGACATATCGAATGGTAAAGATAAAAGCATAAGTCTTCAAAACATGCCAAGCGACTCTATGCTCCATGCAACAGCTTATCATCTTATAGACCTGAGACAAACATGCTAAAGTGTCAACACAATGGTTGGTGAGTTCATAGAGTTTGTCTTAAAATAGTTGAAAAAGCCTCAAAAGAATGTTCACACAGCAAAGGCATTGAGAATCCACTCAGTTGCAATTCCCGTCATAAGAGACTTGCAACCTGTGTGTTCACAACCCACTGCTAACATATAGTATGAGTAAGACATGTATAAGTTCATCAAGACAATTTAAGCAATTAGAAGTGAGTCTCTACTTCATCTCCGAAAACCTCACTTTTGGGAGCCAATTCCCAAAGACAACTGGGAGTCAATTCCCAAAGACAACTGGGAGCCACTTCCCAAAGATAACTACTAGCCCATAAATAGAATAACGCAATTAAGTATAACGCAGTCATGTATGTATGCAATCAAGTATAACACAGTCAAGTATAAACGTTTTGAGTATTTGTACAAGTAAACAAGTAGTTGAGCATGTGTCTCCCCCAAAGAGTTAAGACAAGTATGAAAAGAATAGGGGCTATGACTCACCTTAAGCTTAAGTGATGTGAAATCAAAGTGGTAGTTGAATCGTGAAAGTCACTAAGAGCAGCCTATAATAGAACGTTGCGACTTAGGTTTGGAGTAACGTCTAAGAATGCGAAGAATTTCCTATATATGTCTTGCATAATGTTCATGATGTAGCATTTAGTATATAGCGTAAGTCTTTGAATATAAATGGTTTATGAAACATGTATAAGTTGTATATCTCTTACTACCGTTCGGGCCAACATAATTCAGAAGTCATGGAGTAAACGTTCGAGGAGCCAGGACACTTTAATTCGTAAATCCACAACTCATCTCGACGGCTTACTTAATGAACTCCTCACATGAGGCTCCCTACTATTGTAGTATTTGATAACAAATGTATAAGTTTTGATCCGAAAAGTTACATGTCCAATATTTGAATAAACTTAGGAAAGTCTATTTGTACATGAAGATTGTTATTAGGGTAAGTTTATTATAACTTGTATCTCATGGTTCTTTAGGTGGAGTAGATCCAAATTGTTTGTTCAAGTTATTGTCAACTCCTTGTTTCATGTTTTCGCCTAAGTAAGTTTATATGGTCATTTAGTCATGGCTTCGCCGTGACCTTGGTCATTTTTCCATGGTCTTGAGACTCAACCTTGGCTTTAGCCATGGTTGTGGTCTCGGCTTTAGGTCATTAGACCTCTTGGTCTTAGTAAATCATAACTATAATATAGTGACTTTGGTCTAAAATGGGCTGTTAAGATTTTGAAGAAAATTATCACTCGGAAAGCGTTTTCAGGGCTCGAGCTTCTTTGTACCTGAACGAAAACGTCGTTCCGGACAACTTTCGTGTTTTAACTTTTTGATGAATCGGACCAGAAGAGGGACTTTCAAAACCAAAATTTGATCAGAATGCTATTTAGGCAGTTTTGCCGTTTTGGTTTCGCTAGCTTCAAATGGTCATAACTTTTGACTCGGGTACTCGTTTTAGGTGATTCAAATTGCTATGTTTTCCTTGTTAAGTCCTCTTTAACATTAAGTAAGTGTCAAATATCAAAGTTATACTATTTTGGTCGTGGTTCTCCATAAAAATCACTAGTTTGCTTGTTTACTTGACATAAGTTAACATATGTATACCAATACTTGTTTTATCCATTTTTAAACATCATGAACACAATAACAAGAACATATATAGCATGAAAGGAAAACAAAGAGCATGAAAATGATAATTAAGCAAGAAAGTATGTTAGGGTTTGCTTACAACTTTTGGCCTTAATGAAAAAGGGAAACTAGGACAAGAACTAGGACTTTGATTGAATAAGCTTTCCTCCTTTGCAATCTATGATAAACCGAGGTTATTTGAAGATTATAACGATGCCTTCTTGAAGTCCAAAGCTATTTGAAGATTATAACGACGTCTTTTTGGAGACTTTAAAGTTATAACAACTTTTCTTAGAAAATTTCCAAGATTGAAAATCAAACACTAGTTTTCTTTCAAAAACTAGTTAACTTTCTTACAAAATATAAGAAAAGTGCCTTAGGTTTTAGGACTTGAAGGTTATAAGAAGGTGTGGTGCAAGTTTTCTATGTGTTATTAGTTGGCTATTTATAGGATGAGAAAAATAGTTAACCATATATTGGGTTAGAATTTAACCATGGTTAGTTTTAGACACTTGTAACCATCCTAAAGATCAAGGGTTAAGATTTAACCACCCATGGTGACTCCCCCCCCCTAAATGGCGGTTCAAGGAGGATAAGATGACTAGATGATGAGTCTTGGTGTTTATCTTGCTTAGTTTGTGCATTTTGACTCCGTAAAAAGCTAACCGTAAATGATTAAGCCTCAAAACGTAAAACCGGGTATCATAAAAATATGAAACTTGAAAGTATTGTTAAACATGTCAATATAGTCCATAATAAAATATAAAATGAGTGGTAGGATCTATCGGGTGCTAAAACCCTGCTAAAAACTGGAAACACGGGTCTAAAACGCGCAATTCGCGTAAAACGCTGAACTGAAAAACGTAAAATTCCAAAACTTTTGGAATTGTCATAAAATGATAGAAAATCATATTTCTATTGTTTATAATGTTTTATGGATATATCGGGATGCTGGAAGGACGTTTAAACCTAAAAGTAAATCTCGGACACGGCTTTGTGATTTTTGCAGAAATGATCCGACGAGCGTCAAACTCTCGGATTATCGTTAAAATAGTTTAACTTACGAGAATATGAAATAAAAATTTCTGAGATGAATAGTGAAAAGTGAATAGTAAAAGTGAATAGTAAAATTTTCGGGAATAAAAGTTAACCTAAAATTGCGAATTGTTACAGCAAATACTATATCAGGTCTACTAGTTGTGAGATACATGAGGGACCCAATCATACTTCGGTATTTGGTAGGGTCAACTGGTGTCCCATGTAAGTCAGCATCTAGTTTTGTGGTATAGCCCATTGGTGTATTATAAGTATCACAAGACATCATTCCATGTTTCTTTAAAATTTCAAGAGCATATTTGGACTAATTTATAAAAATTCCACGGGGGGATTGATGAACTTGTAGTCCTAGAAAGAACGAAAGTTCACCCATCATGGACATTTCAAAATTATCTTTCATTAATTTTGCAAAATCATTAGAGTAACTTCTTTTTGTTGAGGCAAAAATAATGTCATCGACATATATTTGAACAACATGTAAGTCCTCCCCGTAGGTTTTTGTAAATAGTGTTGGATCCACTGATCCTTTAGAAAATTTATTGGCCAGCAAGAAAGTGGACAGTTTGTCATACCACGCCCGTGGGGCTTGCTTAAGTCCGTAGAGTGCCTTTTTGAGTCGGTAAACATGAGTAGGACGCTCAGGATCAACGAAGCCTTCAGGTTAGCTAACATAAACCTCTTCACGGAGTTCTCCATTAAGAAATGCTGTTTTCACATCCATTTGGTAAACCACCATGTTCCTGTGTGCAGCATAGGCCAAAAAGATCCGAACAGCTTCATGTCTAGCCACTGGAGCAAAGGATTCAGCAAAATCATGTCCTTCTAGTTGAGAGTATCCTTTCGCTACCAGGCGTGATTTGTTACGTATGACTGTGCCTTCAGCATCTAGCTTATTCTTCCAAATCCATTTTAACCCGATGACAAAGACTCCGTCAGGTGTTTCAACTAATTCCCAGGCTTCTAATCTTATGAATTGCTGAAATTCCTCTTGCATAGATAAAATCCAGTTGTCATAAGTCATTGCTTCTTTAATGTTCTTTGGTTCTTCTTGACAAACTGTGAGTGCATAGATACAAGTTTCTCCATCAGTGTGAAGTCGTTGTTTTGTCATGACAGGTGCGTCTGGATGGCCAATAATATGAACTAGTGGATGGTCTCGAGTCCATTTGTGTGTTGAAGGGTGTAGTTGATAAGTATCTCGCATGTTAGCAGGATCCAAATTGCGTGTTGACGACTCAGCTATATCAGGAAAGGTAGGAGCTGGTGCAAACGGGTTAAAGAACGCATCCGGATCATGCTCTGCGGGTTGTGGAACTGATTGAGGTGTTGGATCTTCAGCTGAATGGCGGGAGTTAGAAACAGTTTGTTCTACTGTAGATGGTGATGCAATGTGACACCTCCAAAATTTACAACGCAGCGGAATACCAATTTGGGTGTCACTTCATAGTTCATAAAAACAAGTTACATAAAATGACCTCAAAAGAGACGTTTAATAAAATGTCACATTCGATTTGATAAATCAGAGTACAAAGGTCCCAACAATTTATATTTAAAACTTAAGTTACAAGAGTTCAAAAATGACTCATTTGCATATTTAAAGAAGATAATTATCGAATGTGAAGAAAACAAGTCCTTCAATGTTTGATATCCACGCGACTCCGATTGCTCCCAATGCTCAGCTAGCAAAATAATACCTGAGAAAATACATGCTAAAAAGTCAACATAAAGTTGAGTGAATTCATAGAGTTTAATAAGTAATAAGTTGAATACAAGCATTATTTATCGGGCGACAAGTATTGCAATTACATGTCGGTTTATTTGATTATAGTATTGAGTTCATGTAACCGAACCTTAACGTAATTTAATAATGCCCCGGAAAGGTAAAATTTGCCATTTACCACAATTCTAACTATTATGTGTCCGTATCCCGAACAAGCCCGCCAAGCCTAATATGCATATCCATAATACTAGCGTTTACTACTCGAGTAATTAACGGTTCATGAGGGGACTTAATTGGCAAAAAGCATTCAATATCTATAATCATATGATCGGGTCCAGCATACCAAAAACTACTTGTATTCAGTTTGTAAAAACTAGCATGTATCCCCCTCGCGAGGTTTATAAAACATTTAAGTAAGTAAAGGCGAGGCTATGAACTCACCTTGATGATACGGTAGACAAGATAAAGTAATGTCAATAGTTATAGTGGGAATGGGTCCAAAAGGCAACCTGAATAATATGGAAGTCTGAGATGTTGATAATTTAAGCTTGAATTATCGTGAATAATGATTTGAAATAATATCGAATGATAAAATGGTTTGTGTGACAAAGGTGGCTTGCGATTAAGGAAATAGAAGCGATAAAGAAAATGCATAAATTGCACACACATATAAAATGTATACAATTAGTCGACATGTATAATCATATTCCTTAGAATCCATGTACACATCTAAACTCTCTTAATTAGACTCATTAAGTGTTTCGTATAACAATTATACTTCGTTTTAATTCATTCCGCCTAATATGTAACTTTTAGTAAAAATTCCCATTTTGACCCATTACCACGATTAAGACTATTAGACATAAACAAAGCCAATGACTAATTTATTAGTCGCAAAATATTTAGTTTTACTTAAGCTTCACGCTAAAATAATTTCATAATGCTACTAGCCTATTAGAAGAGTTTTGTCAAGATTGACTTTTGTAATATATTCTCCAAATCTGACCCGTCCGAAACGACCCGCTAGATGACATTTTCACGTTTCGGACTCAAAAGAGATTTTGTGTAAAACGACATTCCGGAAAACTTTTTAGTTATAGCCGAGACCTGAATCTCAACGTAAAATGACCAAAATACCCCTGCAAGTTTCAGTTGGTAGTTTGACTTTTTAAATAAACTGCAGTAGTTTGACTTTCCGTTTTGACCAGTTATATTACACTTTCGTGACTCGGACTCTAAAGAGATTTAATGCAAAACGACATTCCGAACAACTTTCGTGCTTTAACTGAAGGCCGATTCGGACCTGAAAAGGCTCAAAACCCCGTTTAAAAACTGCATCAGCTCACTTTTTATAATACAAGTGCTGTCATTTTAAAAGAAAAATGTAGAACTGGTTTTTAATCAAAATCACCCTCATTTTCACACTTTCACACCCCAATTCCTCGCGGTAGACTAAAAACGTTGTTTCGGACAACTTTCGTGTTTTGGCCGAAGGTCGAAACGGGCCAGAAAATGACGAAAATGCCCTTATTCAGATCTGACAGCAACAAAATTTTATACAAGTGCTGTTTGGAATTTTATAATTTTTCTAAATTTCAAATGACCGCCAAACGTTCGTTATTAAGAGTTAGAAGCCGAATTTTATATCAAAACGTTCATATTAACATCCTCTATCATATTCAAAAGACAAAAATCAGTTTCAAAAATTTCAACCTAGGCGAAACAAGCCTCAACTTTCTGGTCTAAAATGGGTAGCTTTAAACCCCTTCAAACTTCAATTTTCGCAATATACAACATCACCATAACCTCTAACTAGCCTAACCCCATTCACTAATCATCCCAACTATTAATCCAACCTTAATAATATTTCACACATCACCACATGGATTCTAAGTACTAGATTATAAACATGCATGCATATATATAACCAAAAATCAAATTAAGATCAAAGAAAATACTTACAAAAGAGGTATAGAAACAAGAAGATGATCAAAACCACAAACCCTTGTGGTTGATTCGCCTCAAACAGTCAACTAAGTTTACCAGGAGATGGTCAACCAAGTCAAACGTCTAAAACAAATGCTTCCGAGGAATACAGTGTTTTCCCGGGTCGTAAGTCCCAACGAGGTGTGCGATGTGATATTATAAACGAATTCTGTGATCGAGTGAATCTGAACAGGGAATGGTATAAAAGTGTGTGTGTGTGATTATACTAAGGTTTTATAACTTAAAATAACTATTTAAAACGATTACGTGAAACCTAGATATCCAAAACGTTAAAACGTAAACCAATTTAAAAATCAGACGCGACTGCGTACTGAGAAAAAGGTGAGTTTTAAGAAAAATAAACTACAAGGGTTAAAAATAAAAATTCTATAAACTTAAATTTAAAATAAAGTGAAAACTATTTGTTAGATTATTATATTATTTATTATTAATTATTTAATTAAAAACTATTTAACTATTTAATTAGAAAATTATAAATACTACAAATTAAACTAAAAACTTATAAAAATAATTTCTAAACTTAAATTAGAACTTGAAGAAAGTATAAAAAATAAAAATAAATCTTTTTGTCTTTTTATAGATTTCTTATTAATTAAAAACTATTTATATTAATTATACTAATTAAACTATTTTAAATTACAAATATTATTAAACTAACTTAGAAAATTATGAAAAATTTTATAAACCTAATTAACCATCATAGGAATCCTAAAAAATTATAAAAACTTTATTTTATGTATTTATAAACTAGTTTACTAATTATTATTCTATTTATTAATTATTATCAAATTAAACTATTTAAATTATGAAAACTATTAAATTAACAGTAACAATTCTATAAAAATTACTAAAATTATATTATGACTTATAAAAGCTAGAAAAATTATAAAATATAGGTGTTACTATATAAAAACTAATTATGCTATTTATAACTTACTTATTAATTAATTATTAATAAAACTATTTTTAATTATAATAAATACTAAATGACAAAACTAAAATCTGAAAAATTTATTAAAAATACTTTAATATATAAGGAAGTTAATAAAAATATAAAAATACAGATTACTTAATAAAAATATAAAAATGAAAATTAAAATTAAATTGTATTAAATAGAAACTATCACTTATTTTTATGTTGTCTTTTCTTGATTTTTATTTTACAAAACTTTATTATACATAAAAATAAGTAACTTTAATAAAAACAATAATTTTCTAGCTTAATAATAAGCACTGTGGGGGCTTATTCCTTCCACAGTTGACCAAGTTTGACTGAAAAGGTAAATAAGCTCAAGTGAGCTTATGTGGGACCCACTAAGGCTTATTCTGGTTCTAATAGGTATGTTAGACTTGTCTAAGCTTAATTTAGCTAAATAAGCTCAGTAGATAAGCTAATAAGCTATAATGAGCTAATCCAAAACCTGTTTTGAACACAGAATGGGGACAATGTTTTGGGTCTGATTTAGGTGGGGTCCACTTGGATTTAAGTCAAACAAAAAGTCAATCTGAATTCTCTACTAGGAGGGGGGTTGGGAAAAGCTGATTAGAGGTGGTGGGGCCCACTGGGTTGGTCACAAAACTACCACAAAGTGGTGGTGGTGGCCAAGTCTGAACTGAGCAGGGCAATACCCTTGCCCTGCAGTTGTGTTTGGAGGTGAATGGGGCCCACCCTAAAAATCCTAAAAATATAAGCTTTATGGGATCTTAAAGACAAGGTGGTAGAGTGTTAGCACAATAATTTTCAGACCTTAAAACCAATTACACAATTCTACAAAAATCTCTCAAGATTTGAGAAAATCTGAGAGATGAACTTTTGACTTTTTCTATAAAACCTAAATTTTGACTTTCTTGAGTTTTAATCTAGATTTATGAACTGAATAGGATGTAATATGATATACCAAGACTAATTTATCTAATTATACCCAACAATAAGCAAGTGTGGCTGATTTGGGATTGTCAATCCAAATCAGTCAACTGCTATGGCAAGTGAAGGTGGGATTTGACTATTGGTTGTTTGAAACCTGAATAATAAGACCACAATAACCTAATATGACCTAAAGTAATATGCTTAGACTATCCTAGACAACTAAAACTACCTAATACCCTCAGTAACAAGCTGAGCCAAACACACCTTTAAATGACTGAATTGATGATTTCAAAAGCTAAACAAGTTTTTAGTTTATAAAACTGATTCCATATACTTTAACATGACTAATTAAGATCAAATGAACCTAAATCAACCTCACCACAAGTATAAAAATCAGTTTTATCAAAAATGAGTTTTCCACTGTGAGGAATTTGATTTTTTAGAACAAATGATATCTAATTAATAAGCTACCTATATTAAGCTATATATAAACTTAATAACAATACATAAACATAAAAACAAAGAAGCCTAAGCAATTTAAGCTACTGAAACAGTAATATGAAAATTTTATATAAAAGCTTACAAAGTGGATTTGGACTGAGCAACAATGAACTAAGAACCAAAATCACAACCTAGTATCCCCCATAGGATTCTAAACCAGATACATATCCAAATTCCATCAAGCTCCAATCTTCTTCCACACAGTGACTTCTATTTTTTATTTATTTTATATATTTTTGGTATTTTCTTCTTTTATAATTTAAACAGATGATTGAGGTTTTCTAAGACTTTTATTAGCTTTGTCAGAGCTTATTAAAGCTTAAGAAATCAATAACAATCACAAATAACAACAAACAATGATAATAAGATTTTTAATAATTCTTGAAAATAAGTAAAAATGGCATAATCTGAGAATTAAGCTGAAACTTGAATTTAACTTAGATTAAAGATTTAAATACATTCAAATAACTAAGAACAAGTGTTTTGAATTGAAATTACAACTTAATTCATGAACTATACTACATACGACCTAAATTAACTAAACCTAAACTAACTATTCTTCTCTTTTGCCTTCTTTCCCTTTTGTAGCTGTTTTCTGAGCTTGTGGGACCCAATGGGTGATTTCCCACCAATCCATAGCCATTGATCAGGTCTGAGCAATCCAAGCCATTCAAATAACCTTTTTGGCGCCAAAGTCCTTGGTGTGTCAGTGTGTTGCGTGGAGAAGGTTTAGGTGCATTAAATGCATTAGGTGAGGCGTGGAGGACAAGGGGATAGGGTAGTGACTGGGGGTGTAGGTGGCAAGGGTGAGGTGGATGGTGGTTTGTGAGTCTGTGGTGGTGGTGGTATGGTTTGGGAGGGAAATACGGGGTGGTATTGGTGGAGTGGTGTTGACCGGGTCTTTGACCAAGGGTGGACTGGGCCTAGGAATTGGATCAGGGTGGGCTTGGGTTGTAACTGGGTTTAGTTTGGATTGGGTTTTGGTTAAGTAAATAATAAATAGGTCCGTTTGGTTTTTATAGATAAATAATCACAAGGACCTAAAATGTAATTAAGCAAAAGTAGAGGGTCTGATTTTGTGATTTAACCAAAGTAATCACAAGGGTCATATTTGCCAATAATGAATAACCCAAGGACTAAAATTACATAATTTTCCATGTTTAAATATTAAAGGACCATTTATGTAATTTCCGGATTTTTGAGGGACTAATTATGTAATTTCCCAAAACTTTCTCCCAGGGACTAATAGTGACATTTATGAATTCCCTAGGACCCTTAATGATAATTTTCCCATTTTGAACACCCAGGGACTGAAACTGTCAAGTTTGAAACTTTGAGGGACCTGTTTTGCCAAACTGTGAAACTTCAGGGACCAATCATGTAAATTCACCAAACTTATCACCCAAGGACCATTCCTGCAAAAGATTATTAGTATAAGGACCAAAATAGCTTTTCTCTAAGTTTTTACATCCCAGGGACCATTTCTGTCAATTTCTAAAGTACAGGGACTAAACTTGTAATTTTGTGAAACTTTGCACCAAAGGACTAAATATGTAACTTTATGATTAAAAAGGACCTTTGATGATATTTTCATGTTTTTAGAATAACCAGGGACTAGTTTTGACAATTTTTGAAACTTGAGGGACTGAAACTGCCAATTATGCAAACTTTGTACGTTTTTCATCTGTTTTTGCATATTTTGTATTTGAAACATATAAAACACACCCTTAAGATATTTTAAGTATTTTGATACATATTTGAGTGTTTTTGTATGTTTTGGCAGCTCAGATTGGTATAAAATGATAAGTATTTAGACACTCATCAGTGGTTTTGATGATTTGGCCGAGCACAAGGAGGAACAAAGGAGACCAAAACCTTGATTTTTCTTGCCCACAATTGCTTATTGTTAACCCAATTTAGCTCCTTAGTAACCCTTGAACCTTTAATTGCTTCCAATTTGGAAAATTAAGAAATCTTCAAAACTTATAATCTTTTAAAAATCAATGCATGATGGATTTTATTTGTTTGGGATTGATTAGTGTTAGTTTAGGATAAATTTTAGAGTGATTGGAAGTGATTTTAGGAATCAAGATGAAGATTTTTGGTGGTTTTGGGGGTTGAATTGTCGAACAGTAGGGAGGAGAGGAGCAGGACACGTTTTTTTTTTCTGTTATCTGTGATGTGGTGTGTGGTTTTATTTATAAAAGGTATATTGGGTATATATTGATATAAGGTAAGAAAAAAAATAAATTAAGGGGGAGTGTTTGGTTTTTGGTTTTGATGGGGAAGTAAAAATTATAAAAGGAGTGTTTGGCTAACTATATGTATTTATCTTTCTAAAAATTTACATTACATTAGTTTGTGTTAAAACACTTAAATACAATGTTACAAAATTTGAACATACTATTTTGACACAGATTTCGGCTAAAACGCGAGAAAATTCCGGAAACACTAAAATAGAAATATTTAAGCTCTAGAAGCTAAAAATATGAAATTTTTGATTTCTTAAATGATTTAACGGATATATATCCAAGGCACGATGCAAAATTAGTTAAAAACGACAATTTCGTTAAAACGACTAGAAACAAAAATAATGAATTCCATAAAAATTTGTAATAGAATAAGAGGTTGGTTCACTTTGTTAAAACCTTAAAACGTAAATTCAAATCGCATAAAACGTATAGGTGCAAAGTTTGCGTAAAAATGGAAAAATTGAAAAGTGACTTTTAAGATAGGATTGTAAGGAAACAATGATGCATAAAAAGTGTAGAATGGACGCAGTCTAGTTGCGGATGGATTAATTGAACGTGTCATGACGTACGCGGATGACTTCCGATGAAGTTAACTATTTAGCGATAGAATAGTTAAATAATAAAATACTAAAATTAATGACATGAAAATTTTGAAATGTCACAGCATGTACCCCTTAAGAGAGCGACGTCCCGGTGCTCAATTCGTCTTAATCACTGAATGGTTTAATAGTGAAGAGATGACGATATAGACAAGTCATCGTTGAGGTTTCCAACGGAAGGTGAATGACCAAATGCCAAAGCATCAAATATGTTCAATGAACTAGAGTGAATGGATTGAAGAATTCTAATCAGTCGTCAATTCTTGCAAGCGGATAATAGAACACTACTATTAACTTATCAAGCTTGCCGCGGTCGATACAAGATCGGAAAAAATCCACATAACAAATTACGAGTCAGGAGGAGTTCATAGCCCAAAGAATGATTCGTACACACGCTATGGTGGATACACATAAGCCCACTCATTCATAACTCGTCATTTACATAAAGAGGCGTCCCAATCCATGTAAGTGAAAATTTATGAATTTATGGTTCGGCGGTTTATAATTTCCTTATTTAAATGAAGAAGCGTCCCAATTCATTTCAATAAGACGATTATAAATCATCCTACTTAAGTATGTCCGTCACTAAAAAAAATACACAACAAGAGTAAGTGCTATAATAAATAAAAGGATGTCTAATTAACGACATGATTCATCAAAATCATGAGAAGTAATGAGAATAATAATATGACATTAGTCAATCGCATTCGCAAAGGTAAGTGCCAAAGGATAGCATGATCCGGGATGACAAGTTAAGGTCGTACTCCCATCAATTGGAAGATTTCAAAACAATGGATAATGAAAACAACATACGCGGTTCAAAGGCATAAGAAGAATGTTCACACTCAGAGTTGAATAATAAAATAGCTAGTGGAATTGACAAAGTACACCGAATGTTAATATCATCAAAAGGAAATAAATTAAAGTAGCGAAAATATTTCAAAGATCACCACATCGTTCATAAGAGGTTAAAGTAAACAAGTAATTTAGTTTATAGATGATGGTAAAGTAGTTTGTAAGAGAGTGGAAAGCATTGTATTAAAATTTTAGCGAAAATGGTTTAAAAGATGGTAGTAAACTAGTTTTACAAAGTAATTTACCAAATAATTTGTAAAAGGGTAACAAAATAGTAAATTCTGAACTAGTCAGAGCTAAAATAGTGGTGCATCATGTTATTAGTTTGTAAGGTAGTAGTGGGGTAATTTATTGACATGGTGCTATAGAGAATGAGTGTAAAGAGTCGGATAAAACGTTTATAATAAATATCCTTATACAAATAAAAAGTAACGCTCTTGTAAATAGGTATAAATAGTCAAGAGAAAATCAAGTGTATATAGATAGTCTTCTATATAATTTGTATCAATTTGAAAAAAAAAAGTGCAGAAATGCTCAGGAAACATAAGTTTACGGGGAGTGAAAAATCAAGAGGAATTGATAAATTGTAACGAGTTTCGCCGTTAGATGTAATGATAGTATATAAGGTTATGAAAGAGTTTATAGACCATTGTAATCACCTACAATGTCTGACAAATAAAAGAAACCATTGTGCAACTCACAATGTTAATGAAGTAAATGAGACCATTGTGTAACCCACAATGTCTTAAAAAAAATTTCATAGATCACAAGAATGTAAGAGTAGACATGAGAGAGCAAAATCATGACTAGGGGATATATTCATTAGTCATATAATAGAAGTATTGATGCAAAATAGAGCATATAAGTTACCTGGGAGCAAGCGTGCGCGGATATCGCACAATGGTAAAAGACTTAAAAAAAAAATTTGAAAATCAGTTATAGTTTAGGTTTTGAAAACGACCTAATTCGCTATAACTAATGCTCTGGTACCATTCTGTGACACCTCCAAAATTTACAACGCAGCGGAATACCAATTTGGGTGTCACTTCATAGTTCATAAAAACAAGTTACATAAAATGACCTCAAAAGAGACGTTTAATAAAATGTCACATTCGATTTGATAAATCAGAGTACAAAGGTCCCAAGAATTTATATTTAAAACTTAAGTTACAAGAGTTCAAAAATGACTCATTTGCATATTTAAAGAAAATAATTATCGAATGTGAAGAAAACAAGTCCTTCAATGTTTGATATCCACGCGACTCCGATTGCTCCCAATGCTCAGCTAGCAAAATAATACCTGAGAAAATACATGCTAAAAAGTCAACATAAAGTTGAGTGAATTCATAGAGTTTAATAAGTAATAAGTTGAATACAAGCATTATTTATTGGGCGACAAGTATTGCAATTACATGTCGGTTTATTTGATTATAGTATTGAGTTCATGTAACCGAACCTTAACGTAATTTAATAATGCCCCAGAAAGGTAAAATTTGCCATTTACCACAATTCTAACTATTATGTGTCCGTATCCCGAACAAGCCCGCCAAGCCTAATATGCACATCCATAATACTAGCGTTTACTACTCGAGTAATTAACGGTTCATGAGGGGACTTAATTGGCAAAAAGCATTCAATATCTATAATCATATGATCGGGTCCAGCATACCAAAAACTACTTGTATTCAGTTTGTAAAAACTAGCATGTATCCCCCTCGCGAGGTTTATAAAACATTTAAGTAAGTAAAGGCGAGGCTATGAACTCACCTTGATGATACGGTAGACAGGATAAAGTAATGTCAATAGTTATAGTGGGAATGGCTCCGAAAGGCAACCTGAATAATATGGAAGTCTGAGATGTTGATAATTTAAGCTTGAATTATCGTGAATAATGATTTGAAGTAATATCGAATGATAAAATGGTTTGTGTGACAAAGGTGGCTTGCGATTAAGGAAATAGAAGCGATAAAGAAAATGCATAAATTGCATACACATATAAAATGTATACAATTAGTCGACATGTATAATCATATTCCTTAGAATCCATGTACACATCTAAACTCTCTTAATTAGACTCATTAAGTGTTTCGCATAACAATTATATTTCGTTTTAATTCATTCCGCCTAATATGTAACTTTTAGTAAAAATTCCCATTTTGACCCATTACCACGATTAAGACTATTAGACATAAACAAAGCCAATGACTAATTTATTAGTCGCAAAATATTTAGTTTTACTTAAGCTTCACGCTAAAATAATTTCATAATACTACTAGCCTATTAGAAGAGTTTTGTCAAGATTGACTTTTGTAATATATTCTCCAAATCTGACCCGTCCGAAACGACCCGCTAGATGACATTTTCACGTTTCGGACTCAAAAGAGATTTTGTGTAAAACGACATTCCGGAAAACTTTTTAGTTATAGCCGAGACCTGAATCTCAACGAAAAATGACCAAAATACCCCTGCAAGTTTCAGTTGATAGTTTGACTTTTTAAATAAACTGCAGTAGTTTGACTTTCCGTTTTGACCAGTTATATTACACTTTCGTGACTCGGACTCTAAAGAGATTTAATGCAAAACGATATTCCGAACAACTTTCGTGTTTTAACTGAAGGCCGATTCGGACCAGAAAAGGCTCAAAACCCCGTTTAAAAACTGCATCAGCTCACTTTTTATAAAACAAGTGCTGTCATTTTAAAAGAAAAATGTAGAACTGGTTTTTAATCAAAATCACCCTCATTTTCGCACTTTCACACCCCAATTCCTCGCGGTAGACTAAAAACGTTGTTTCGGACAACTTTCGTGTTTTGGCCGAAGGTCGAAACGGGACAGAAAATGACGAAAATGCCCTTATTCAGATCTGACAGCAACAAAATTTTATACAAGTGCTGTTTGGAATTTTATAATTTTTCAAAATTTCAAATGACCGCCAAACGTTCGTTATTAAGAGTTAGAAGCCGAATTTTATATCAAAACGTTCATATTAACATCCTCTATCATATTCAAAAGACAAAAATCAGTTTCAAAAATTTCAACCTAGGCGAAACAAGCCTCAACTTTCTGGTCTAAAATGGGTAGCTTTAAACCCCTTCAAACTTCAATTTTCGCAATATACAACATCACCATAACCTCTAACTAGCCTAACCCCATTCACTAATCATCCCAACTATTAATCCAACCTTAATAATATTTCACACATCACCACATGGATTCTAAGTACTAGATTATAAACATGCATGCATATATATAACCAAAAATCAAATTAAGATCAAAGAAAATACTTACAAAAGAGGTATAGAAACAAGAAGATGATCAAAACCACAAACCCTTGTGGTTTTGATGATTTGGCCGAGCACAAGGAGGAACAAAGGAGACCAAAACCTTGATTTTTCTTGCCCACAATTGCTTATTGTTAACCCAATTTAGCTCCTTAGTAACCCTTGAACCTTTAATTGCTTCCAATTTGGAAAATTAAGAAATCTTCAAAATTTATAATCTTTTAAAAATCAATGCATGATGGATTTTATTTGTTTGGGATTGATTAGCGTTAGTTTAGGATAAATTTTAGAGTGATTGGAAGTGATTTTAGGAATCAAGATGAAGATTTTTGGCGGTTTTGGGGGTTGAATTGTCGAACAGTAGGGAGGAGAGGAGCAGGACACGTTTTTTTTTTTTTTTTTTTTTTTTTTTTTTTTCTGTTATCTGTGATGTGGTGTGTGGTTTTATTTATAAAAGGTATATTGGGTATATATTGATATAAGGTAAGAAAAAAAATAAATTAAGGGGGAGTGTTTGGTTTTTGGTTTTGATGGGGAAGTAAAAATTATAAAAGGAGTGTTTGGCTAACTATATGTATTTATCTTTCTAAAAATTTACATTACATTAGTTTGTGTTAAAACACTTAAATACAATGTTACAAAATTTGAACATACTATTTTGACACAGATTTCGGCTAAAACGCGAGAAAATTCCGGAAACACTAAAATAGAAATATTTAAGCTCTAGAAGCTAAAAATATGAAATTTTTGATTTCTTAAATGATTTAACGGATATATATCCAAGGCACGATGCAAAATTAGTTAAAAACGACAATTTCGTTAAAACGACTAGAAACAAAAATAATGAATTCCATAAAAATTTGTAATAGAATAAGAGGTTGGTTCACTTTGTTAAAACATTAAAACGTAAATTCAAATCGCATAAAACGTATAGGTGCAAAGTTTGCGTAAAAATGGAAAAATTGAAAAGTGACTTTTAAGATAGGATTGTAAGGAAACAATGATGCATAAAAAGTATAGAATGGACGCAGTCTAGTTGCGGATGGATTAATTGAACGTGTCATGACGTACGCGGATGACTTCCGATGAAGTTAACTATTTAGCGATAGAATAGTTAAATAATAAAATACTAAAATTAATGACATGAAAATTTTGAAATGTCACAGCATGTACCCCTTAAGAGAGCGACGTCCCGGTGCTCAATTCGTCTTAATCACTGAATGGTTTAATAGTGAAGAGATGACGATATAGACAAGTCATCGTTGAGGTTTCCAACGGAAGGTGAATGACCAAATGCCAAAGCATCAAATATGTTCAATGAACTAGAGTGAATGGATTGAAGAATTCTAATCAGTCGTCAATTCTTGCAAGCGGATAATAGAACACTACTATTAACTTATCAAGCTTTCCGCGGTCGATACAAGATCGGAAAAAATCCACATAACAAATTACGAGTCAGGAGGAGTTCATAGCCCAAAGAATGATTCGTACACACGCTATGGTGGATACACATAAGCCCACTCATTCATAACTCGTCATTTACATAAAGAGGCGTCCCAATCCATGTAAGTGAAAATTTATGAATTTATGGTTCGGTGGTTCATAATTTCCTTATTTAAATGAAGAAGCGTCCCAATTCATTTCAATAAGACGATTATAAATCATCCTACTTAAGTATGTCCGTCACTAAAAAAAATACACAACAAGAGTAAGTGCTATAATAAATAAAAGGATGTCTAATTAACGACATGATTCATCAAAATCATGAGAAGTAACGAGAATAATAATATGACATTAGTCAATCGCATTCGCAAAGGTAAGTGCCAAAGGATAGCATGATCCGGGATGACAAGTTAAGGTCGTACTCCCATCAATTGGAAGATTTCAAAACAATGGATAATGAAAACAACATACGCGGTTCAAAGGCATAAGAAGAATGTTCACACTCAGAGTTGAATAATAAAATAGCTAGTGGAATTGACAAAGTACACCGAATGTTAATATCATCAAAAGGAAATAAATTAAAGTAGCGAAAATATTTCAAAGATCACCACATCGTTCATAAGAGGTTAAAGTAAACAAGTAATTTAGTTTATAGATGATGGTAAAGTAGTTTGTAAGAGAGTGGAAAGCATTGTATTAAAATTTTAGCGAAAATGGTTTAAAAGATGGTAGTAAACTAGTTTTACAAAGTAATTTACCAAATAATTTGTAAAGGGGTAACAAAATAGTAAATTCTGAACTAGTCAGAGCTAAAATAGTGGTGAATCATGTTATTAGTTTGTAAGGTAGTAGTGGGGTAATTTATTGACATGGTGCTATAGAGACTGAGTGTAAAGAGTCGGATAAAACGTTTATAATAAATATCCTTATACAAATAAAAAGTAACGCTCTTGTAAATAGGTATAAATAGTCAAGAGAAAATCAAGTGTATATAGATAGTCTTCTATATAATTTGTATCAATTTGAAAAAAAAAAGTGCAGAAATGCTCAGGAAACATAAGTTTACGGGGAGTGAAAAATCAAGAGGAATTGATAAATTGTAACGAGTTTCGCCGTTAGATGTAATGATAGTATATAAGGTTATGAAAGAGTTTATGGACCATTGTAATCACCTACAATATCTGACAAATAAAAGAAACCATTGTGCAACTCACAATGTTAATGAAGTAAATGAGACCATTGTGTAACCCACAATGTCTTAAAAAAAATTTCATAGATCACAAGAATGTAAGAGTAGGCATGAGAGAGCAAAATCATGACTAGGGGATATATTCATTAGTCATATAATAGAAGTATTGATGCAAAATAGAGCATATAAGTTACCTGGGAGCAAGCGTGCGCGGATATCGCACAATGGTGAAAGACTTAAAAAAAAAATTTGAAAATCAGTTATAGTTTAGGTTTTGAAAACGACCTAATTCGCTATAACTAATGCTCTGGTACCATTCTGTGACACCTCCAAAATTTACAACGCAGCGGAATACCAATTTGGGTGTCACTTCATAGTTCATAAAAACAAGTTACATAAAATGACCTCAAAAGAGACGTTTAATAAAATGTCACATTCGATTTGATAAATCAGAGTACAAAGGTCCCAAGAATTTATATTTAAAACTTAAGTTACAAGAGTTCAAAAATGACTCATTTGCATATTTAAAGAAAATAATTATCGAATGTGAAGAAAACAAGTCCTTCAATGTTTGATATCCACGCGACTCCGATTGCTCCCAATGCTCAGCTAGCAAAATAATACCTGAGAAAATACATGCTAAAAAGTCAACATAAAGTTGAGTGAATTCATAGAGTTTAATAAGTAATAAGTTGAATACAAGCATTATTTATTGGGCGACAAGTATTGCAATTACATGTCGGTTTATTTGATTATAGTATTGAGTTCATGTAACCGAACCTTAACGTAATTAAATAATGCCCCAGAAAGGTAAAATTTGCCATTTACCACAATTCTAACTATTATGTGTCCGTATCCCGAACAAGCCCGCCAAGCCTAATATGCATATCCATAATACTAGCGTTTACTACTCGAGTAATTAACGGTTCATGAGGGGACTTAATTGGCAAAAAGCATTCAATATCTATAATCATATGATCGGGTCCAGCATACCAAAAACTACTTGTATTTAGTTTGTAAAAACTAGCATGTATCCCCCTCGCGAGGTTTATAAAACATTTAAGTAAGTAAAGGCGAGGCTATGAACTCACCTTGATGATACGGTAGACAGGATAAAGTAATGTCAATAGTTATAGTGGGAATGGCTCCGAAAGGCAACCTGAATAATATGGAAGTCTGAGATGTTGATAATTTAAGCTTGAATTATCGTGAATAATGATTTGAAATAATATCGAATGATAAAATGGTTTGTGTGACAAAGGTGGCTTGCGATTAAGGAAATAGAAGCGATAAAGAAAATGCATAAATTGCATACACATATAAAATGTATACAATTAGTCGACATGTATAATCATATTCCTTAGAATCCATGTACACATCTAAACTCTCTTAATTAGACTCATTAAGTGTTTCGCATAACAATTATATTTCGTTTTAATTCATTCCGCCTAATATGTAACTTTTAGTAAAAATTCCCATTTTGACCCATTACCACGATTAAGACTATTAGACATAAACAAAGCCAATGACTAATTTATTAGTCGCAAAATATTTAGTTTTACTTAAGCTTCACGCTAAAATAATTTCATAATACTACTAGCCTATTAGAAGAGTTTTGTCAAGATTGACTTTTGTAATATATTCTCCAAATCTGACCCGTCCGAAACGACCCGCTAGATGACATTTTCACGTTTCGGACTCAAAAGAGATTTTGTGTAAAACGACATTCCGGAAAACTTTTTAGTTATAGCCGAGACCTGAATCTCAACGAAAAATGACCAAAATACCCCTGCAAGTTTCAGTTGATAGTTTGACTTTTTAAATAAACTGCAGTAGTTTGACTTTCCGTTTTGACCAGTTATATTACACTTTCGTGACTCGGACTCTGAAGAGATTTAATGCAAAACGATATTCTGAACAACTTTCGTGTTTTAACTGAAGGCCGATTCGGACCAGAAAAGGCTCAAAACCCCGTTTAAAAACTGCATCAGCTCACTTTTTATAAAACAAGTGCTGTCATTTTAAAAGAAAAATGTAGAACTGGTTTTTAATGAAAATCACCCACATTTTCGCACTTTCACACCCCAATTCCACGCGGTAGACTAAAAACGTTGTTTCGGACAACTTTCGTGTTTTGGCCGAAGGTCGAAACGGGACAGAAAATGACGAAAATGCCCTTATTCAGATCTGACAGCAACAAAATTTTATACAAGTGCTGTTTGGAATTTTATAATTTTTCAAAATTTCAAATGACCGCCAAACGTTCGTTATTAAGAGTTAGAAGCCGAATTTTATATCAAAACGTTCATATTAACATCCTCTATCATATTCAAAAGACAAAAATCAGTTTCAAAAATTTCAACCTAGGCGAAACAAGCCTCAACTTTCTGGTCTAAAATGGGTAGCTTTAAACCCCTTCAAACTTCAATTTTCGCAATATACAACATCACCATAACCTCTAACTAGCCTAACCCCATTCACTAATCATCCCAACTATTAATCCAACCTTAATAATATTTCACACATCACCACATGGATTCTAAGTACTAGATTATAAACATGCATGCATATATATAACCAAAAATCAAATTAAGATCAAAGAAAATACTTACAAAAGAGGTATAGAAACAAGAAGATGATCAAAACCACAAACCCTTGTGGTTTTGATGATTTGGCCGAGCACAAGGAGGAACAAAGGAGACCAAAACCTTGATTTTTCTTGCCCACAATTGCTTATTGTTAACCCAATTTAGCTCCTTAGTAACCCTTGAACCTTTAATTGCTTCCAATTTGGAAAATTAAGAAATCTTCAAAATTTATAATCTTTTAAAAATCAATGCATGATGGATTTTATTTGTTTGGGATTGATTAGTGTTAGTTTAGGATAAATTTTAGAGTGATTGGAAGTGATTTTAGGAATCAAGATGAAGATTTTTGGTGGTTTTGGGGGTTGAATTGTCGAACAGTAGGGAGGAGAGGAGCAGGACACGTTTTTTTTTTTCTGTTATCTGTGATGCGGTGTGTGGTTTTATTTATAAAAGGTATATTGGGTATATATTGATATAAGGTAAGAAAAAAAAATAAATTAAGGGGGAGTGTTTGGTTTTTGGTTTTGATGGGGAAGTAAAAATTATAAAAGGAGTGTTTGGCTAACTATATGTATTTATCTTTCTAAAAATTTACATTACATTAGTTTGTGTTAAAACACTTAAATACAATGTTACAAAATTTGAACATACTATTTTGACACAGATTTCGGCTAAAACGCGAGAAAATTCCAGAAACACTAAAATAGAAATATTTAAGCTCTAGAAGCTAAAAATATGAAAATTTTGATTTCTTAAATGATTTAACGGATATATATCCAAGGCACGATGCAAAATTAGTTAAAAACGACAATTTCGTTAAAACGACTAGAAACAAAAATAATGAATTCCATAAAAATTTGTAATAGAATAAGAGGTTGGTTCACTTTGTTAAAACCTTAAAACGTAAATTCAAATCGCATAAAACGTATAGGTGCAAAGTTTGCGTAAAAATGGAAAAATTGAAAAGTGACTTTTAAGATAGGATTGTAAGGAAACAATGATGCATAAAAAGTGTAGAATGGACGCAGTCTAGTTGCGGATGGATTAATTGAACGTGTCATGACGTACGCGGATGACTTCCGATGAAGTTAACTATTTAGCGATAGAATAGTTAAATAATAAAATACTAAAATTAATGACATGAAAATTTTGAAATGTCACAGCATGTACCCCTTAAGAGAGCGACGTCCCGGTGCTCAATTCGTCTTAATCACTGAATGGTTTAATAGTGAAGAGATGACGATATAGACAAGTCATCGTTGAGGTTTCCAACGGAAGGTGAATGACCAAATGCCAAAGCATCAAATATGTTCAATGAACTAGAGTGAATGGATTGAAGAATTCTAATCAGTCGTCAATTCTTGCAAGCGGATAATAGAACACTACTATTAACTTATCAAGCTTGCCGCGGTCGATACAAGATCGGAAAAAATCCACATAACAAATTACGAGTCAGGAGGAGTTCATAGCCCAAAGAATGATTCGTACACACGCTATGGTGGATACACATAAGCCCACTCATTCATAACTCGTCATTTACATAAAGAGGCGTCCCAATCCATGTAAGTGAAAATTTATGAATTTATGGTTCGGCAGTTTATAATTTCCTTATTTAAATGAAGAAGCGTCCCAATTCATTTCAATAAGACGATTATAAATCATCCTACTTAAGTATGTCCGTCACTAAAAAAAATACACAACAAGAGTAAGTGCTATAATAAATAAAAGGATGTCTAATTAACGACATGATTCATCAAAATCATGAGAAGTAACGAGAATAATAATATGACATTAGTCAATCGCATTCGCAAAGGTAAGTGCCAAAGGATAGCATGATCCGGGATGACAAGTTAAGGTCGTACTCCCATCAATTGGAAGATTTCAAAACAATGGATAATGAAAACAACATACGCGGTTCAAAGGCATAAGAAGAATGTTCACACTCAGAGTTGAATAATAAAATAGCTAGTGGAATTGACAAAGTACACCGAATGTTAATATCATCAAAAGGAAATAAATTAAAGTAGCGAAAATATTTCAAAGATCACCACATCGTTCATAAGAGGTTAAAGTAAACAAGTAATTTAGTTTATAGATGATGGTAAAGTAGTTTGTAAGAGAGTGGAAAGCATTGTATTAAAATTTTAGCGAAAATGGTTTAAAAGATGGTAGTAAACTAGTTTTACAAAGTAATTTACCAAATAATTTGTAAAGGGGTAACAAAATAGTAAATTCTGAACTAGTCAGAGCTAAAATAGTGGTGCATCATGTTATTAGTTTGTAAGGTAGTAGTGGGGTAATTTATTGACATGGTGCTATAGAGACTGAGTGTAAAGAGTCGGATAAAACGTTTATAATAAATATCCTTATACAAATAAAAAGTAACGCTCTTGTAAATAGGTATAAATAGTCAAGAGAAAATCAAGTGTATATAGATAGTCTTCTATATAATTTGTATCAATTTGAAAAAAAAAAGTGCAGAAATGCTCAGGAAACATAAGTTTACGGGGAGTGAAAAATCAAGAGGAATTGATAAATTGTAACGAGTTTCGCCGTTAGATGTAATGATAGTATATAAGGTTATGAAAGAGTTTAAAGACCATTGTAATCACCTACAATGTCTGACAAATAAAAGAAACCATTGTGCAACTCACAATGTTAAAGAAGTAAATGAGACCATTGTGTAACCCACAATGTCTTAAAAAAAATTTCATAGATTACAAGAATGTAAGAGTAGGCATGAGAGAGCAAAATCATTACTAGGGGATATATTCATTAGTCATATAATAGAAGTATTGATGCAAAATAGAGCATATAAGTTACCTGGGAGCAAGCGTGCGCGGATATCGCACAATGGTGAAAGACTTAAAAAAAAATTTGAAAATCAGTTATAGTTTAGGTTTTGAAAACGACCTAATTCGCTATAACTAATGCTCTGGTACCATTCTGTGACACCTCCAAAATTTACAACGCAGCGGAATACCAATTTGGGTGTCACTTCATAGTTCATAAAAACAAGTTACATAAAATGACCTCAAAAGAGACGTTTAATAAAATGTCACATTCGATTTGATAAATCAGAGTACAAAGGTCCCAAGAATTTATATTTAAAACTTAAGTTACAAGAGTTCAAAAATGACTCATTTGCATATGTAAAGAAAATAATTATCGAATGTGAAGAAAACAAGTCCTTCAATGTTTGATATCCACGCGACTCCGATTGCTCCCAATGCTCAGCTAGCAAAATAATACCTGAGAAAATACATGCTAAAAAGTCAACATAAAGTTGAGTGAATTCATAGAGTTTAATAAGTAATAAGTTGAATACAAGCATTATTTATTGGGCGACAAGTATTGCAATTACATGTCGGTTTATTTGATTATAGTATTGAGTTCATGTAACCGAACCTTAACGTAATTTAATAATGCCCCAGAAAGGTAAAATTTGCCATTTACCACAATTCTAACTATTATGTGTCCGTATCCCGAACAAGCCCGCCAAGCCTAATATGCATATCCATAATACTAGCGTTTACTACTCGAGTAATTAACGGTTCATGAGGGGACTTAATTGGCAAAAAGCATTCAATATCTATAATCATATGATCGGGTCCAGCATACCAAAAACTACTTGTATTCAGTTTGTAAAAACTAGCATGTATCCCCCTCGCGAGGTTTATAAAACATTTAAGTAAGTAAAGGCGAGGCTATGAACTCACCTTGATGATACGGTAGACAGGATAAAGTAATGTCAATAGTTATAGTGGGAATGGCTCCGAAAGGCAACCTGAATAATATGGAAGTCTGAGATGTTGATAATTTAAGCTTGAATTATCGTGAATAATGATTTGAAGTAATATCGAATGATAAAATGGTTTGTGTGACAAAGGTGGCTTGCGATTAAGGAAATAGAAGCGATAAAGAAAATGCATAAATTGCATACACATATAAAATGTATACAATTAGTCGACATGTATAATCATATTCCTTAGAATCCATGTACACATCTAAACTCTCTTAATTAGACTCATTAAGTGTTTCGCATAACAATTATATTTCGTTTTAATTCATTCCGCCTAATATGTAACTTTTAGTAAAAATTCCCATTTTGACCCATTACCACGATTAAGACTATTAGACATAAACAAAGCCAATGACTAATTTATTAGTCGCAAAATATTTAGTTTTACTTAAGCTTCACGCTAAAATAATTTCATAATACTACTAGCCTATTAGAAGAGTTTTGTCAAGATTGACTTTTGTAATATATTCTCCAAATCTGACCCGTCCGAAACGACCCGCTAGATGACATTTTCACGTTTCGGACTCAAAAGAGATTTTGTGTAAAACGACATTCCGGAAAACTTTTTAGTTATAGCCGAGACCTGAATCTCAACGAAAAATGACCAAAATACCCCTGCAAGTTTCAGTTGATAGTTTGACTTTTTAAATAAACTGCAGTAGTTTGACTTTCCGTTTTGACCAGTTATATTACACTTTCGTGACTCGGACTCTAAAGAGATTTAATGCAAAACGATATTCCGAACAACTTTCGTGTTTTAACTGAAGGCCGATTCGGACCAGAAAAGGCTCAAAACCCCGTTTAAAAACTGCATCAGCTCACTTTTTATAAAACAAGTGCTGTCATTTTAAAAGAAAAATGTAGAACTGGTTTTTAATCAAAATCACCCTCATTTTCGCACTTTCACACCCCAATTCCTCGCGGTAGACTAAAAACGTTGTTTCGGACAACTTTCGTGTTTTGGCCGAAGGTCGAAACGGGACAGAAAATGACGAAAATGCCCTTATTCAGATCTGACAGCAACAAAATTTTATACAAGTGCTGTTTGGAATTTTATAATTTTTCAAAATTTCAAATGACCGCCAAACGTTCGTTATTAAGAGTTAGAAGCCTAATTTTATATCAAAACGTTCATATTAACATCCTCTATCATATTCAAAAGACAAAAATCAGTTTCAAAAATTTCAACCTAGGCGAAACAAGCCTCAACTTTCTGGTCTAAAATGGGTAGCTTTAAACCCCTTCAAACTTCAATTTTCGCAATATACAACATCACCATAACCTCTAACTAGCCTAACCCCATTCACTAATCATCCCAACTATTAATCCAACCTTAATAATATTTCACACATCACCACATGGATTCTAAGTACTAGATTATAAACATGCATGCATATATATAACCAAAAATCAAATTAAGATCAAAGAAAATACTTACAAAAGAGGTATAGAAACAAGAAGATGATCAAAACCACAAACCCTTGTGGTTTTGATGATTTGGCCGAGCACAAGGAGGAACAAAGGAGACCAAAAACTTGATTTTTCTTGCCCACAATTGCTTATTGTTAACCCAATTTAGCTCCTTAGTAACCCTTGAACCTTTAATTGCTTCCAATTTGGAAAATTAAGAAATCTTCAAAATTTATAATCTTTTAAAAATCAATGCATGATGGATTTTATTTGTTTGGGATTGATTAGTGTTAGTTTAGGATAAATTTTAGAGTGATTGGAAGTGATTTTAGGAATCAAGATGAAGATTTTTGGTGGTTTTGGGGGTTGAATTGTCGAACAGTAGGGAGGAGAGGAGCAGGACACGTTTTTTTTTTTTTTTTTTTTTTTTTTTTTTTTTTTTTCTGTTATCTGTGATGTGGTGTGTGTTTTTATTTATAAAAGGTATATTGGGTATATATTGATATAAGGTAAGAAAAAAAATAAATTAAGGGGGAGTGTTTGGTTTTTGGTTTTGATGGGGAAGTAAAAATTATAAAAGGAGTGTTTGGCTGACTATATGTATTTATCTTTCTAAAAATTTACATTACATTAGTTTGTGTTAAAACACTTAAATACAATGTTACAAAATTTGAACATACTATTTTGACACAGATTTCGGCTAAAACGCGAGAAAATTCGAGAAACACTAAAATAGAAATATTTAAGCTCTAGAAGCTAAAAATATGAAATTTTTGATTTCTTAAATGATTTAACGGATATATATCCAAGGCACGATGCAAAATTAGTTAAAAACGACAATTTCGTTAAAACTACTAGAAACAAAAATAATGAATTCCATAAAAATTTGTAATAGAATAAGAGGTTGGTTCACTTTGTTAAAACCTTAAAATGTAAATTCAAATCGCATAAAACGTATAGGTGCAAAGTTTGCGTAAAAATGGAAAAATTGAAAAGTGACTTTTAAGATAGGATTGTAAGGAAACAATGATGCATAAAAAGTGTAGAATGGATGCAGTCTAGTTGCGGTTGGATTAATTGAACGTGTCATGACGTACGCGGATGACTTCCGATGAAGTTAACTATTTAGCGATAGAATAGTTAAATAATAAAATACTAAAATTAATGACATGAAAATTTTGAAATGTCACATGCAATTGGAGGACCGTCTCTCTCAACAGTTGTAGAAGTTTGTTGAGGTGAGTTTGGTACTGGAATGTGATCAGGTTGAGCAGTGGAATTAGGTGAGACCTCAGTAGGACGGTATTCAATTGTGTCATCAAACAGTGGAGCAAACAAAGTTTCCAATTCTTTGTGGTTGAGTGGCAATGGTTCAGCCGAAGATTCCGGAGAGTTAAGATGGTTGAATTCGGGTCCTAAGCTGTGTTGCTCAGAAGCCATTTGTGTGAGTTCATCAAAATTAGCGTGAATGGTTTCTTGAATTCCTCTTGTTCGACGATTCCATATCCGAAAACCTTTAGAATTTTCACAGTATCCAACGAACACTCCGATGTCAGCCTTTGCTTTAAGTTTACCTAAATCATCACGATCATTTTTCGGATAACAAAGTGCTCCAAATACATGAAAGTAGTCGATGTTCGGTTTCCTTTTGTGAACAATTTGATAAGGTGTTTTGCGATGGCGTTTAGTGATCATGCAACGGTTTTGGGTATAACATGCAGTTGAAACAGCTTCTGCCCATAAGTAATCTGGTAATTGAGCATTAATCAACATAGTTCTAGCAGCTTCCACTAACGTCCTGTTGCGTCTTTCAACAACTCCATTCTGTTCTGGGCTTCTAGGAATAGATGTTTGATGTTCAATTCCCACTTTCTCATAATAGGACCGAAGTGTCTGATTCTTAAATTCAGTTCCGTTGTCAGTTCTGACTATTCGGACCGTGTTGCGTAACTGAACTTGAATTTTAGTGAGAAAGGTGATGATCATTGAAGGAGCCTGATCTTTACTTCGTAGAAAATAAACCCAAGTCCATCTGGAGTAATCATCCACAATTACAAGAATGTAGCGTTTACCGTTGATACTTTGAACACGCATCGGGCCACACAAATCCATATGTAGCAATTGTAAAACATGATTCGTGCTGTGCTCAGGTTTTGAAGGAAAATGAGCCCGAGTACTTTTTCCTTGTTCACAGGCTGAACATAAGTGATCTTTGGTAAAACGGAATCTTGGAAATCCATCAACAAGTTTGTAATGAGCAAGGTCAGTCATAGTTTTGAAATTCAAGTGTGAAAGACGTTTGTGCCATAACCAAGATTTAGTTGATTCTGCTTTGGAGAGAAGACATATCGGAGATGTAGCAATCATATCTGACATTGATATTGTATACAGGTTAGAACTACGTGAGCCAGACATAAGATCGTTTCCTTGTAAGTCACGAACGAAACAGGTTTTCTCACGAAATGCGACTTCTAGATCCCCATCACAAAATTGACCAACAGAGAAAAGGTTGTGTCCAAGGCCTTCCACATAATAAACACGACTTATTTCAATGTTCCCACTGACATAGTCACCATATCCCATGATTAAAGCGTAATGATCATTCCCGAATCTGACAGTACCAATGAACTTTGAGACAAAGTTTTGCAACAGTTTGAGATTGCCTGTCATATGTCAGGTGCATCCGCTATCAACAATCCAGAGAACAATTTGCACCACCTGTATCACAAGAAGAAGGCACGGATGGAACAGAAGTAAGGGTGGAACCCAAAGAAACTGCGGGTTCCTGTTGGTTAGAAGCACATGTATTCAACAATTTAGGAATCCATTTAAAGTCTGGTTTGTGTTGTAACCAACGTTGCCAATTCCAACTAGTTCGAGCTTTCTTAATGGTGAATTCACTAGTGTTTGGCTGATTCCTAGACTTGTTCTCTGCACTTATGGGGTAACATCAACTTCATTAGAAACCGTAGAAGGCGGCTTTCCTAAGATAGACTTAGAGGCAGTAGTGGGCCTAAAAGGAATGCGTGTCCTACGTTTCTTATGACGATTAAGTAGAGAATTAGCTATACATTTTGTATGATCACCAGATGAAACGCTTTTACGACAAAACACATAAGATGCATTAATATTCAAAACATTCAAAGGTTCATCATTCGTTACATTTAGATTTTGATTACAATTTACCAAATTAGAATCTAAATCTGATGCAACATGAGTTTTATTCAAATTCCTAAGTTGATCTTCTACTTCTTGAGCTTCTACTGATCCTCTTTTACGTTGCCAGAGCCTATTCTTCCTTTTACTTTTACGCTTGGGTCTGCTAACGCTATTAGTGGAGACTAGTCCTGTAGAAGTGGAGTTATCAACATTAGTGGTTTGAACAATATTTCCTTTAGTAGTTTTGTCTAATTGATACAATCCTGGTGCTATCACCGTGGTGTCAACCATTTTTCCTTTTTGAAGT
This sequence comes from Artemisia argyi, assembly GCA_030686995.1. Lineage (NCBI taxonomy): Eukaryota > Viridiplantae > Streptophyta > Magnoliopsida > Asterales > Asteraceae > Artemisia > Artemisia argyi. The sequence goes on from CM060688.1 coordinate 1,695,025, forward strand.
AGCTTAACTTTCTCTTTTAAATCAATGATGATCTGATTTTTATCCTGAATTTCAGACTCAAGTAAACCATTGCAATAGTTGATGTCATCGCGGTTTTGTTGCCATTCGGCGTTTTCAATTTTTAAATCCGCAATTTCTTTCTCGTATTTGAGACACAAACTTTTGAAAGACTCATTGTTTTTGCAAAGCTGACAAGTGTTTGAAATATTTTGACTTCGAAGTTTCAATTCCATTTTAAGACTCTGAGCTTGACACCATTCAAGCCTTTGTTTGAGTTGACAAATTTCTTTAGAAAACTGTTTTGTCACATCATTCTTTTTTCTCAGATTGTCATTCTCATGTTTAAGTGTCTCTAATTCCACGTTCAGCAAATTATTATCAACACAAAGATCATCCACAAGCATAGAAGTACCAGATTTATAGAGATCATTCATGATAATAGACAAAATATCAGCATTGAGAACTTGTTCCAAGAATTGATCAGCATCATTTTTTAAAACTCTATTTCTTTGCTTTTGAACCAAAATGTCATTTTCAGTTGCATTGAAAACGTTTATCATATTTTTGACCTCCTTTTGAAGTTCCTGATCCCAACGTGTAGCACAGAAACGGAGGCGTTTGACAATTGGCAACATTTGTTTTTGAAAAATGTCTCTCTTTTCACGCTCGTAAGCGGATTGAAAAGTTTCAACTTTTATTACTGAATTTCTTTCAATTGTTTCCTCCAAAATTTTGATGTCTTCTATAATAGTTTTGAAATAATTTAAGACACGACAACTTTTCGGTAAAGGTGAAAGTTCACCGGATGATGGTAAAGGACCATTTATTTGTGCTACAGTTTGGACAGGGGCCGCATTAGAAGATGAAACATATGACTCTTCGACAACCCATGATTTCTCAGGTAAGTCCTTTTGAGTAACAAAAGATTTAGAAATGGGAGGAGCTTTTGAATAATCATATGGTGTCCAATATTGAACATAACTCATTTTAGATCGACTCTCTTCTTCAAGTTCTTCTTCTTCCTCAGTATCGAAAACAACAGCACGCACAATCGTATTATCAAGCAGATGGTCCATACTGTAAATTTTAGGAATTTCTTTGAAAGCCGTGTGAAGAAACATTGAATTGTAAACGCCAAGTGCAAATCCTTTATCGGGTCTCGGTTTTAAAGTAAATTTCTGAATTGTTGTGACAGAGTTTCCGTGTTTGTAAACAATATTACGAAATTCTTTGAGTTGTTTTTCAAGATCAACAATATCACCGAGTAAGTCATCTATATACTTCCTTTTTTGTATTTTATGTTCACAAAACTCCTTTTTACAACTTGACAATTCTGTTTCTGTTTTTGAAAGTACTGTTTGAAGATGTTCAACTTGCATTTTGAATTCACACTTTTCACTTTCGAGTTTCGAAATCAACTTTCCGTTTGACTCAATTAAATCTTGCATTTTGCGTTGAAGATCTTGTTCTTTGTTGTAAGAATCTTGAAAAGGTTTTTCAAAACTTTTTGCATATTTAATCTTGTCTTCCTTATTTGAAAGCTGAATTTTATAACACTCAATATCTCTTGCAAGTGACGCATTTTGTTCTTTTAAAACTTTGTTTATCTCGTTGCATTTTATGATTTGCAATTGTTGAGCATCCAGTTGTTTAGATAACAATATGAGGTCAGGGTCTGGATCAAATGATGGTTCATGTTATTCTAAATTATCATGTTTATCATTCTCAATAGGATCAGCAAATGAAACAACTGTGTCATCATCAAATATGACAACTGTGCTTATTTGTTCATCTGTTTGAGAGGATAAAGATGATTTAGATGGAACAACTTGCGCCATATCTGATTCAGAAGCAGAAGGTGAGACTATTTCATGTATAAGGCATGCTTTATGGTCATGTACCTGAGACAAGCCGTCAGTGTCATACACTGGACTTGAATCATTAAACTGAAGTTCCTCCATGTTGGCCATAAGCATCACAGCTGCATTGGCTTCCAGATCTTCCATGTCATCATCGTTGTTCACATTTTCCATGAAGTTGTTATCCTGTTCAGGGAAATGTCCATCTTTTTCATCTTGAAGAGCCATGAGTAATGCCTGCTTGTGAAACTTACTACCCCGAGTTCTCGGTTTGGGACATGCTATCGCTATATGACCTTGTTCATTACAGTTATAGCACCACACTGCATTCCCTGAGTTGGAGTTCCTAGTTGCAACTGGTTCAGACCTTTGCTGAGAAGATCCTGAGTTGTTCCTGAACCCTCCATTGTTACTAAACCTCTGACCATTCCCATAATTTCCTGAAGAACTTCCTGAACCAGATCGACCATAGTTACGATTCTGAATTTCCGCTCTTCCATCATTGACAACAGCTTGATTCCTTGTGTTAGAAGATGAACGTTGACGGTTGTTTGTTTTGTTGGAGAATTTGCTAAAAGCACGAGCAATTAGAGCAAGTCCCTGATTCAACGTATTAAAGTCATCATCGCCATCGTCATTGGAGTTTGAGTAGTACACAGCATCATTGTTGTTTGACGGAACAAGTTGAGTAGAAGCATTCTGTGGAGATAAATCATAAGGGACCATTTGGTTCGAGGTAGAAGATTGTGGATAGCTGAAGTAGTTTTGCTCTTGAACATATGCATGATTAGACATTGGTGGTGGAGCATAGGGAGATTGAGATACGAGTGCCAAAGAATTTGGTGTTGGTGTTGGTGTGTATCCTCCTCGTAGAGCTCGATCTTTTTCAACTTCAGGTTCATGGTGTTTCAGAAAATCATACAACAAACCATATGGAGCATCATGAAGATTCTTTGTTTGACGAACAAATGTCACATATTTATGCCAATCAGGACCAAGACTACCGAAGAATTTGGAGTTCACTGCTATCCTTGGTACTGTGATTTTGTGACGTTCCAGATCATTGACAACATTTGTGAAACGATGATAGTAGGATTCAAGTGACTCTCCTGGTTCAATTGTGATGTCAGTGTATTCCATGTAGAGTTTGGATTCCATATCATCTTTGTTCAATTGAGTGCCTTCCATAAGGAGATGAACATGTTCCCACATAGCTTTGGCTGTTTTCTGAGCATCGACACTTCGATAAATTGGATTAGGTATACCTTGAAGTATGTAAGCCATTGCATATTCACCAGCTTCACGATGTAGTTTCTGTTTGAAACACCCCCAATTCATGTTGCAGCGGAATTCAACTTGGGTGTTACTCGATGGCACAACAGTCATAATAATAGAAAACGATCTCTAAACGAATCGTAATAAAAAGAGTTGTCATTCATATTATTCAAATATATCAAAGTTTACATAGTGAGGTCCCAAAATGTTGCATTGTTTCAAAACACATCAATATAAAGTCTATGATGTTTTTATAGAATGACATAATTGTTTATAGCCTTCTTCCTTCGGTACGTACCCTTCCCGCTCCATTCTTGATTATCATGGACCTGAAATACATGCTTAAGAGGTCAACACAAAGGTTGAGTGAAATTCATAGAGTTTGTTTAAGGTTGAACACAATATGTTGGTAGTAATGAGTTAATTAGACTCATACTCATGTTAGAAAACAAAACAGTTATTATTATGTACTAAGCTCATGCAACCAATACGTTAACGTGTACCAATATCAATCGGCGGTTATGTTGCCCCGGTAAGTACTTTGCCGTCATACTTAATGTTTTCAAATATAGTGCATTCATTTGAACTAACTGCTCAAACAAATGGGATTCGTCAATCCCAATAGGCCTATTCACAATACTCGCGCTCACTAATACTAGTGATTAAATGGTTCATGATGGGGCCTAGGATTGGCAAGGTAGGTACTTAGTAATAATAAAACAATCAGGCAGCATACAGTTTCAAAGCATTGTGTTCGGTTTAAAAGTAGCATGTATTTCCCCCAAGGGTTTGTAAAACATTAAAGTAATGTAAGCGGGGCTATGAACTCACCTCAAGTATGATAGCAAATAATGAAGGTGATGATCGGATCGTGTAGGTTTCTACGAGCAACCTAGAATAGAATGTTGCGACTTAGGATTTGTGTAAAGAATATAACGGAGTGCCTATATATATGTTTTGCATTTAGTCCATGATGAGGTATGATGTATATATGTAAGTCTTTGAAAGAAAGATTTATGAACATGTATGTTTTGGTATATCGTTTACTACCGTTCGGGCTAACATATTTCAGAAGTCATGTTAGTAAGCGTTCGAGGAGCCAGGACACTTTAACTCGTAAATCCACAACTCATCTCGACGGCTTACGTAATGAACTCCTCACATGAAGCTCCCTACTATTGTAGTAGTTGATAAAGTATATAGATATAAGTTTTGATCCGGAAAAGTTACATGTCCGATATTTGTATAAACTTAGGAAAGTTTATAGTACATGAAGATTGTTATTAGGGGTAGTTTTATAAGTCTTGTGTGACCATTTGCCTTGGTAAAATCTCATGGTTTCCTTTTAGGTGAAGTAGATACAAATTACTTGTTCATGTTATCGCCAATTTCATTGTTTCATGTTTACGCCTTTGTAAGTTGGTTTGGTCATTTCGTCATGGCCTAGCCATGACCTTTGGTCCTTGTTCCATGGTCATGAGACACTACCTTGGTTCTAGCCATGGTGGTGGTCTTGGTTATAGGTCATAATACCTTTTATTCCTTTGAAAGTATGACAATAACTTAGTAACTTAAAATATGTAAATAGCTGTTAAGAAAACTGAGAAATATCTCACTCAGAAGGCGTTTTCAAGGCTTGAGCCTCTTTTTCCTGAATGAAAACATGATTCCGGACAACTTTCGTGTTTTAACTTTTTCATGAATCGGACCAGAAAGGCCTCTTTTTGCGTGTTTTAGGTTCTGGCACAGAAATCACAGAAACATTTAGGCAGTTTTGCCGGAAATCTTTGGTAACTTCAAATCGCCATAACTTTTGACTCGTTTACTCTTTTTAGGTGGTTCAAATTGCTATGGTTTTCTTGTTAAGTCCTCTACTGTAATATGTAATAATCTAATATAAAATTTTTACCATTTTGATCAGGTTATAACAAGATATTCACTAGTTTGCTTGTTTTAGTAACTTGTTTCAATAAGTCATTACAACAACATCTTTTACTCATCATGTTTCATCATGGACATAATCACAACACATAATATAGCAAGAATAACATATAAATGAGATGAACATGATAAATAAACAAGAAGCATGTTAGGTTTAGGCTTACAACTTTAGGCTTTCTAATTAAAGAAAGGAGTAACTAGTAAGGAAATGGACTTTGATAGACAAGCTTCAACCCTTTTCACTTCAAGCAACCTTTCTACTCTTAGTATTCTTGAAAGATAGATGATAAAGGTTGAGGTGTATTGAGTAGATTTAAACTCAAGAGAAAACACCAAGTATGTTAGGGTTTGGAAGATTTTTGGTAAGAAATAAGCTATCTAGGGTTTCTATACTTGAACTTCACTTGAACCTTGCAACAAATTAGAAAGAAATAAGCTAAGGAGAGAGTGTTGTGGTGTGTTTGATGGCCGGCCAAGGAGGGGAGGGAGAGGGGTATATATAGGTCCATGAGGAGGTTAGTTTCATGGGATATTTTTGGCCAAAATACACATGTATGCATCCTAGATCACAAGGCATGAGATCAAGCCACCCAAGGGTGTGACTACCCCCCCCATTGGCGGTTCAAAACAGATAAGGAGGGGAGGTGGCTTGGCTTGGTATTATCCTTGGTTAATAGATGCATTTTGACTCCGGGAAATGCCAACCGTAAATGATTAGGCCTCAAAACGTAAAACCGGGTGTCGTAAAATTATAAAACTTTAAAGTATTGTTAGAAATGTTCATAAGTCCCATAATAAAATATAAAATGGGTGATAAGTTCCATTTGGGTGGTAAAACCTGCTAAAAGCTGGAAACACGGGTCTAAAACGCGTAATACATAAAATGTACGAATATTGCGTAAAACTGAGAAAAGTAAAATGTTACTTTTCTAATATGCTAAAAATGATTTAAAATGATTTATAATGTCTAGACTGGGCTCAGTCTGGTGTCGGTTGGTGTTAAATGTCTTTTAGACATCAAACCGGAAGCCTAAAAATCAAGGAATGATTTATAAAATCAAGGAATGATTTTTAGTCAATGGAGGAGGGAAAAATATGTTGACTTATTTAAATAAGTTGAAAGCTCAAATCATCTTAGAAATGCGGTGCAGGTAAAGGCTAGGGTTACGGCTGAGTAAAAACGCGTAAAACTGAAAATTCCAGTTTTTCACGGCCGAAGTTTATTTGGGCCATGATTTTTCTCAGTCATGATTTATTCTCAAATAAATCATAAGTGTGTTAAACATTTTTCTGATGTGGGGTCACCTGACGGGATCAAATTTCGTTGTGCGTAGAATTTCTGATTGACGTTTTGCCCTAAAACGGGTAATTCTGTGTAATCCCTTAATAACTTTCACGAAAATGATCTGACGAATGTCAAACATTTAATTTGCCATGGAAATGATTTATCACTCGAGAATATGAAATAAAAATCAACTTTCGGGAAAATTTCAGAAAGAAATGAACAGTAGAAATGAATAGTAACATGAATAGTAAAATTTTCCGAAAATAGAAATTAACCTGAAATTGCGAATTGTTACAGTCTCCACCCCATATGAGAGCTCCGTCCCGGAGATCAATTAGCATTGGAGGTAGAAGCTTCGTTGGTAAAAAGATGTGGGTATTTCTTACGTATCTGGTCCTCTCGTTCCCATGTGTATTCAGGACCACGTCGTGAGTTCCAACGAACTTTGACAATTGGTATACGGCTTTGTTTGAGTTGTTTGACCTCTCGGTCCATGATTTCTACGGGTTCCTCAACAAATTGAAGATCGCCATTGAGTTGAATTTCATCGAGTGGAATCACAAGTGATTCATCCGATAAGCATTTCTTTAGGTTAGATACATGGAAAGTGGGGTGTACATTACTGAGTTCTGACGGAAGCTCAAGTCTGTACGCCACAGGACCAACCCTGGCTAGGATTTTGAATGGTCCGATGTATCTTGGGTTTAGTTTTCCTCGTTTACCGAATCGTATCAAGCCCTTCCAAGGCGATACCTTTAGCATAACCCTATCTCCGACTTGGAATTCTAGGGGTCTGCGTCGTGTGTCGGCATAACTTTTCTGTCGATCTCTTGCGGCTTGTAATCGACTTCTGATTTGTACAATCTTATCCGTTGTTTCACGGATGAGTTCTGGTCCAGTGAGTTGAACTTCTCCCACTTCAGCCCAACAAGCAGGTGAACGACACTTTCGACCGTAAAGTGCTTCAAATGGGGCTGCTTTAATACTTGTATGATAGCTGTTGTTGTAGGAAAATTCGACTAATGGTAAATGAGTATCCCATCCTTTTCCAAAGTCTATTATACATGCTCGAAGCATGTCTTCAAGAGTTTGGATGGTTCGTTCACTCTGACCATCGGTCTGAGGGTGATATGCTGTACTCATGTCTAGATTTGTTCCAAAGGCGTCTTGGAGTGACTGCCAGAAATTGGAAGTAAATCTACCATCTCTGTCGGATATGATGGATATCGGTGCACCATGTCTTGAGACTATTTCTTTGACGTACAGTCGGGTTAGTTGTTCCATTTTGTAAGTCTCTTTGATTGGTATAAAGTGTGCGGATTTTGTAAGGCGATCAACTATGACCCAAATGGAGTCATAACCGCTTGATGTCCTTGGGAGCTTGGTAATGAAGTCCATAGTAATTCTTTCCCATTTCCAGGTAGGAATTTCTGGTTGTTGCAATGGACCGGATGGTTTTTGGTGTTCGGCTTTTACTTTGGAGCAGGTAAGACACTTGCTAACATATGTTGCAATGTCGGCTTTCATGTTCGGCCACCAATAAAGTAACTTAAGATCATGATACATTTTATCAGATCCTGGATGTATGGAGTATTTAGATTTGTGCGATTCATGCATGATCAAGTCTCGTAGGCCACCATAAAGTGGTAACCAACTTCGACCTTGGAAGCATAGAGTTCCATCTGAACGGGTTTCGAATTTCTTTTGTATCATGCCATCCAACCTCTCCTTTTGGATGTCTTCTTGTTTCACCGCCTCAGCTTGAGCGTGAAGGATTTGGGTAGGAAAGTTGGAATTTATGGTTAAAACTAAGGCTCGGACTCGTAATGGTTTAACCCGTTCCTTTCGGCTTAGTGCGTCGGCTACTACGTTTGCTTTTCTTGGGTGATAACGAATGTCGCAGTCATAATCACTAAGTAATTCCAACCAACGACGTTGTCGCATGTTTAGTTCTTTTTGGTTCAAAATGTGTTGTAGACTTTTATGATCGGTGTACACAGTACATCTAGTACCGTATAGATAGTGTCTCCAGATTTTTAGTGCAAAGACCACAGCTCCTAACTCTAAGTCATGAGTGGTGTAATTTTCTTCATGAACCTTGAGTTGTCGTGAAGCATAAGCCATGACCTTATCACGTTGCATCAACACGGCACCTAAACCTTGGTACGATGCATCACAATAGACTACAAAATCTTCGATCCCATCTGGCAATGCTAGGATAGGAGCACTACAAAGTTTTTGTTTAAGGGTTTGGAAAGCATTTTCTTCGTCTTCATCCCACACGTATTTCTTGTTTTTCTGAGTTAGCTTGGTCAAAGATTTTGCTATTGAAGAAAATCCTTCAATAAACCTTCGGTAATACCCGGCTAAACCCAGAAATTGACGAATTTCTGTAGGTGTGGTTAGGTGTTGGCCAGTTTTTGATAGCTTCAATTTTAGCGGGATCGACATGTAAACCGGTCTTGTCAATCACATGCCCAAGGAATTGTACGGATTGAATCCAAAATTCGCATTTGGAAAACTTTGCATACAATTTCTCTTCCTTGAGTAGTGCTAAAATTGTTCTAAGGTGTTCTTTGTGTTCCTCTTTGTTTTTGGAATAAATGAGAATGTCGTCTATGAATACGATCACAAATTTGTCCAAATATGGCTTACACACACGATTCATGAGATCCATGAATACTGCCGGTGCATTTGTTAACCCAAATGGCATCACTTGGAATTCGTGGTGACCATATCGTGTCCTAAAGGCTGTTTTTGGAATGTCTTCATCACGAACTCTGACTTGGTGGTAACCTGAACGTAGATCGATTTTTGAGTAATAGGTTGAACCTTGTAATTGATCGAATAAGTCATCAATTCTTGGTAATGGGTAACGGTTCTTTATGGTTAGTTTGTTTAGCTCACGATAGTCAATACACATTCGTAATGACCCGTCTTTCTTCTTCACGAATAAAACTGGAGCTCCCCAAGGTGAGGAACTGGGTCGAATAAATCCCTTGTCCGCAAGTTCTTGTAATTGATTTGATAGCTCTTGCATCTCTGAAGGTGCTAGCCGGTATGGTGCGCGGGCAACTGGCGCCGCTCCTGGTATTAAATCAATTCTGAACTCTATTTGACGATTTGGTGGTAGTCCGGGTAAGTCTTCTGGAAAGACTTCAGGAAACTCACGGGCAATAGGAACATCTTCGAGACGTTTTTCATCGGTTTTCTTTTCTGTTACATGGGCTAAGAAAGCATAACATCCTTTCTCAATGTACTTCATGGTTTTGATACATGAGATGATGTTTATTCGAGTTCCACTTTGATCACCACGAATGATCAAAGTTTCATTGTCACATGGAATGTGCACAACTCTTTCACCACAAATAATGTTAGCTTGCTGTTTAGACAACCAATCCATGCCAATAACTACATCAAAACTTCCGAGTTCAATTGGCATAAGATTGATGTCAAAGGGGTGGTCTAAGAGATTAAGGGTACAGTTTGGGATTACGGTATTGGTATTTACTAAGTCACCGGTAGCTAGCTCAACATTATAACTAGTGGTTAAAGTAATTGATGGAATATCAAGTAAAGGCGCAATTCTAGTAGATATAAAGCTCATATCAGCACCAGAATCGAATAATACTTTAACAGGAATATTATTGAGTAGGAACGTACCGGTAACCACGTTCGGGTCCTGGTGTGGTTCTTCCTTTCCTATGACATAGGCTCTAGCACGAGCACCTCCTCCTTGGGGCCCTTGGTTTTGAGGACAGTTGTTTTTGTAGTGTCCCCTTTCACCACACCCGAAACATGTAACTATGGGCTGTGAGTTAGCCCCAGTAGCTATACCCTTGCCCCTACAATCCTTGGCAAGATGTCCGGGCTTTTGGCACTTGTGGCATTTGGCTGGGCAAGGACCTTCGTGATGGTAATTGCACTTGGTACATTGTGGTTGATTACCCACGTACCTACCACCAGCAGGTGCAGCAACATAAGCCGTCGCGGCTTCTTGTCTCCTGTTCTGCTGATTGTGGTGGTTGTTGTTTCGGGTTTGGTTGTTGTTGTTGTTATTGTTATTGTTCCCACGGTTACCATCATATGGTCGTTTATTGTTGTTGTTCTTGTTGTTGTTGTTGTTACGGTAGTTGGAGTTGTTGGGATTGTTGGCATTGCTGTTGTTGTTGTTGGTGTTGAGGTTGTTTTGCCTGCGGGTTTCCGACATACGTACCACTTGATCCATGAGACTACGGGACATCCGCATAGCCTCATCAAGTTCTTTGGGATTTGCCGAAGTCACATTCCCCTGTATGCTTGAGGGAAGTCCCCAAATATACCTTTCCAACATTTTTTCCTTTGGGGAAACCATTGATGGACAAAGTATCCTCAGTTCCTGGAATCTACGGTTGTAGGTCATGATATCATTTCCCTTAACCGTATGATCCCAGAACTCAACTTCCAACTTTTGAATCTCACTGCGTGGACAGTATTCCTTAATCATCATTTGTTTCAAATTAGCCCAAGTAATTTTGTAGGCATTCTCAATGCCCATGGGTTGAGCAATTGAGTTCCACCAGGACAACGCCTCATTCAACAAAGTACTTGTGGCATACTGAACTTTGTCAACCTCAGTACATTTACTAACAATGAACACCGACTCCGCCTTTTCGAACCAACGGGTCAAACCTACAGCCCCTTCAGTACCCTTGAATTTGAGGGGTTCACATTTCAGGTAGGAAATGAACGAGCAACCCTTTGGTACTGTAGTAACATTGGTCACCGGAGGGGTAGGTCCTCCAAGGTTAAGACTGGCAAGTCTGGCAGTCTCTGCAGCTATTGCAGCTTCCGCAGCAGTGGCGGCTTCTGCGGCTGCTGCAGCATCAGCAGCGGCTGCAGCATCAGCAGCTGCTGCAGCATCAGCAGCACCAGCAGCTGTGGTGGCATCGGCAGCTGCTGCAGCTGCTGCAGCTACGGCTGCTCGTTCAGCGATAAGTGCTGCATTGACACTATCCTTCACCAGTTTGCGGATGGCGGCTTGTGTCATCGTTGGTGGGGTCTTTTTCTTTGGCGCCATGATTCTATTGTTCAAAAGATACATTGTAATTAGAGAGTTGTGAGATGAGCACAATGTTTGATAAGAATGATAGGATGATAATGTTTGAAACTTAAAAGCAACACATGGTAGTATATAAAACAAAGTTATATTTATATAACGTTGATTACAAAATCGAACTTATTACAAGTTCATTCAAAACTTACTAACTGATACTTTCAGTTAGTAATTACAACGTTGTACAAAAGCTAACTAGTACTATAACACTAGTCTAACGTTGGTTGGGAGGTTGTTGTGGTCCGGTTGGATTATTATTTCCGCGTGTTGCTAACACGTCTACGCTTTCGTTTGGACGGTATTCTTTGACCTCCTTTCGGTATAACCTTTGTTGTATGGAACTCATTTGAGTTTGCATCCCACACAAATCATTCCTAAGTTGATACCTGTCAAAGTTTGCCACATCTAACCGGATTTCGGCGGTATTTAGGCGGTGAAGTAGTTTGTGAATTTGAACCGCGTCCTATTCTTGGGCCCTCTCAACCAAAGTGAGTCTATCCTTGACATCATCCAAGCCAGTCAAAGGATTTAAGACTACTTCCCCAACATGATCCGAGTCACTCTTAACGTAGCTCATGTCAAGCTTAAACCAATATAGGTCGTCTCGAGCATTCATGGCATCCATTCTAGCAGAATTTACCTTGGACATACATTCATGCATTTGACTTGCCATACATTTAACTTTGAGTTGGGTTAGGTTGAGAGCTTGTTTCAAAGAGTAGATTTCGTATTGAGCTGAGTTCGCGAACATATGTGGAGATGTAGATGTTCCGCCGGTTTGGTAAGTAGATTTCGGAATTTGAGCTGGAGTGGTACGGTTAGATTCGGATGAAATTGGTGAAACCGGAGGTGGAGATGTCAATGGTGATAAATGTGGCACCACTAATAGTTCCTCCACTTCCTCCTCGATGCCTTCGATGTCAACATCCATTTCAGGATCCTCTTCGTACTCATCGATATTTATGTCCAAATCCATTTCAGGATCTTCGTCCGAATCTATTTCATTGTCTAGATCCTCATAAGGTATTTCCTCATCGTCATAGTCAATTTGTTCAAAGTAAGGATCATCGGGTCCGGGAAGAATTGGTAAATACTCGGGCATAGCATGAAGATGATCGGGAGATGGAGGTGCGGACATGATGTCTACAATTTATGATGTCAAAATAATCAAATGTTTATGGAAAATGTTCAAACTAAGGAAATGTGCATATGACAATATACAAATATGTTCATGTAGGATAACATGTGTAATAAGTCCATAATCTTCTGGAGGACGGAAGGCACGAAGAGCGGAAGGCTATAAAAATGTTTTTGCTTGTTATTGTAGTTATAGTTTAGGTCTCACTTAGACCCGTTTCTCTATAACCATGGCTCTGGTACCAATCTGAAACACCCCCAATTCATGTTGCAGCGGAATTCAACTTGGGTGTTACTCGATGGCACAACAGTCATAATAATAGAAAACGATCTCTAAACGAATCGTAATAAAAAGAGTTGTCATTCATATTATTCAAATATATCAAAGTTTACATAGTGAGGTCCCAAAATGTTGCATTGTTTCAAAACACATCAATATAAAGTCTATGATGTTTTTATAGAATGACATAATTGTTTATAGCCTTCTTCCTTCGGTACGTGCCCTTCCCGCTCCATTCTTGATTATCATGGACCTGAAATACATGCTTAAGAGGTCAACACAAAGGTTGAGTGAAATTCATAGAGTTTGTTTAAGGTTGAACACAATATGTTGGTAGTAATGAGTTAATTAGACTCATACTCATGTTAGAAAACAAAACAGTTATTATTATGTACTAAGCTCATGCAACCAATACGTTAACGTGTACCAATATCAATCGGCGGTTATGTTGCCCCGGTAAGTACTTTGCCGTCATACTTAATGTTTTCAAATATAGTGCATTCATTTGAACTAACTGCTCAAACAAATGGGATTCGTCAATCCCAATAGGCCTATTCACAATACTCGCGCTCACTAATACTAGTGATTAAATGGTTCATGATGGGGCCTAGGATTGGCAAGGTAGGTACTTAGTAATAATAAAACAATCAGGCAGCATACAGTTTCAAAGCATTGTGTTCGGTTTAAAAGTAGCATGTATTTCCCCCAAGGGTTTGTAAAACATTAAAGTAATGTAAGCGGGGCTATGAACTCACCTCAAGTATGATAGCAAATAATGAAGGTGATGATCGGATCGTGTAGGTTTCTACGAGCAACCTAGAATAGAATGTTGCGACTTAGGATTTGTGTAAAGAATATAACGGAGTGCCTATATATATGTTTTGCATTTAGTCCATGATGAGGTATGATGTATATATGTAAGTCTTTGAAAGAAAGATTTATGAACATGTATGTTTTGGTATATCGTTTACTACCGTTCGGGCTAACATATTTCAGAAGTCATGTTAGTAAGTGTTCGAGGAGCCAGGACACTTTAACTCGTAAATCCACAACTCATCTCGACGGCTTACGTAATGAACTCCTCACATGAAGCTCCCTACTATTGTAGTAGTTGATAAAGTATATAGATATAAGTTTTGATCCGGAAAAGTTACATGTCCGATATTTGTATAAACTTAGGAAAGTTTATAGTACATGAAGATTGTTATTAGGGGTAGTTTTATAAGTCTTGTGTGACCATTTGCCTTGGTAAAATCTCATGGTTTCCTTTTAGGTGAAGTAGATACAAATTACTTGTTCATGTTATTGCCAATTTCATTGTTTCATGTTTACGCCTTTGTAAGTTGGTTTGGTCATTTCGTCATGGCCTAGCCATGACCTTTGGTCCTTGTTCCATGGTCATGAGACACTACCTTGGTTCTAGCCATGGTGGTGGTCTTGGTTATAGGTCATAATACCTTTTATTCCTTTGAAAGTATGACAATAACTTAGTAACTTAAAATATGTAAATAGCTGTTAAGAAAACTGAGAAATATCTCACTCAGAAGGCGTTTTCAAGGCTTGAGCCTCTTAATTCCTGAATGAAAACATGATTCCGGACAACTTTCGTGTTTTAACTTTTTCATGAATCGGACCAGAAAGGCCTCTTTTTGCGTGTTTTAGGTTCTGGCACAGAAATCACAGAAACATTTAGGCAGTTTTGCCGAAAATCTTTGGTAACTTCAAATCGCCATAACTTTTGACTCGTTTACTCTTTTAAGGTGGTTCAAATTGCTATGGTTTTCTTGTTAAGTCCTCTACTGTAATATGTAATAATCCAATATAAAATTTTTACCATTTTGATCAGGTTATAACAAGATATTCACTAGTTTGCTTGTTTTAGTAACTTGTTTCAATAAGTCATTACAACAACATCTTTTACTCATCATGTTTCATCATGGACATAATCACAACACATAATATAGCAAGAATAACATATAAATGAGATGAACATGATAAATAAACAAGAAGCATGTTAGGTTTAGGCTTACAACTTTAGGCTTTCTAATTAAAGAAAGGAGTAACTAGTAAGGAAATGGACTTTGATAGACAAGCTTCAACCCTTTTCACTTCAAGCAACCTTTCTACTCTTAGTATTCTTGAAAGATAGATGATAAAGGTTGAGGTGTATTGAGTAGATTTAAACTCAAGAGAAAACACCAAGTATGTTAGGGTTTGGAAGATTTTTGGTAAGAAATAAGCTATCTAGGGTTTCTATACTTGAACTTCACTTGAACCTTGCAACAAATTAGAAAGAAATAAGCTAAGGAGAGAGTGTTGTGGTGTGTTTGATGGCCGGCCAAGGAGGGGAGGGAGAGGGGTATATATAGGTCCATGAGGAGGTTAGTTTCATGGGATATTTTTGGCCAAAATACACATGTATGCATCCTAGATCACAAGGCATGAGATCAAGCCACCCAAGGGTGTGACTACCCCCCCCCCATTGGCGGTTCAAAACAGATAAGGAGGGGAGGTGGCTTGGCTTGGTATTATCCTTGGTTAATAGATGCATTTTGACTCCGGGAAATGCCAACCGTAAATGATTAGGCCTCAAAACGTAAAACCGGGTGTCGTAAAATTATGAAACTTTAAAGTATTGTTAGAAATGTTCATAAGTCCCATAATAAAATATAAAATGGGTGATAAGTTCCATTTGGGTGGTAAAACCTGCTAAAAGCTGGAAACACGGGTCTAAAACGCGTAATACATAAAATGTACGAATATTGCGTAAAACTGAGAAAAGTAAAATGTTACTTTTCTAATATGCTAAAAATGATTTAAAATGATTTATAATGTCTAGACTGGGCTCAGTCTGGTGTCGGTTGGTGTTAAATGTCTTTTAGACATCAAACCGGAAGCCTAAAAATCAAGGAATGATTTATAAAATCAAGGAATGATTTTTAGTCAATGGAGGAGGGAAAAATATGTTGACTTATTTAAATAAGTTGAAAGCTCAAATCATCTTAGAAATGCGGTGCAGGTAAAGGCTAGGGTTACGGCTGAGTAAAAACGCGTAAAACTGAAAATTCCAGTTTTTCGCGGCCGAAGTTTATTTGGGCCATGATTTTTCTCAGTCATGATTTATTCTCAAATAAATCATAAGTGTGTTAAACATTTTTCTGATGTGGGGTCACCTGACGGGATCAAATTTCGTTGTGCGTAGAATTTCTGATTGACGTTTTGCCCTAAAACGGGTAATTCTGTGTAATCCCTTAATAACTTTCACGAAAATGATCTGACGAATGTCAAACATTTAATTTGCCATGGAAATGATTTATCACTCGAGAATATGAAATAAAAATCAACTTTCGGGAAAATTTCAGAAAGAAATGAATAGTAGAAATGAATAGTAACATGAATAGTAAAATTTTCCGAAAATAGAAATTAACCTGAAATTGCGAATTGTTACACTGTTCTTCAGTGAGTGAAGATTCTGGAAGGGGTCTATCACCAGGAGGACGTGGAGGATCAGCATGTGGATCACCAGCTTCAAATCTTGTTGGCCACTCAAATTGTCCTTCAAGTATCACTTGCTTCAAGAATTTCCCATGAGGTTTCTTTAGTTCAAGAAATCGTAAGAATCGACTTGACCATTGAACATAGTTTCCAGGTGTAAGCATTGGAGGTGTTTCAAGTGATCCTGCCTCATGTCGGGATTGTTGAGTTGTAATAACTTCACACATTCTGTCAAACCAGTGAGGTTGTTTGGAGGAAAACTGAGTGTTTTGTTGTGACATCTGATATGGTTGTTGTTGTGGAATGATTTGATGTTGTTGCATCATAAGGTAATGATGTAGTGGATTAAACGGTTGTTGTTGACTGTGTGATTGTGAAGGTTGTTGATATGGTTGTTGCTGATGGTATTGTTGTTGCTGATACTGCTGATGTTGTTGTTGTTGAGGATTAGGGAAGTAGTAATTAGGTGGTTGAGACATCTTAGAACACTTGTGTAGAAATGGATCTTTGTAGAAGATTGAAATGCACATTCCTTTGGTTAAGTTCAAAAATTCCTGGGGTAAGTTGATTTCTTAAGCGTAACAATAATCTTATGTAACAATTCGCAATTTCAGGTTAATTACCATTCCCGGAAAATTTCACTATTCACTTTTACTATTCATTTTTCCCGAAACTTTCCCGAAAGTTGATTTTTATTTCATATTCTCGTAAGTTAAACCATTTTAACGATAATCCGAGAGTTTGACGCTCGTCGGATCATTTCTGCAAAAATCACAAAGCCGTGTCCGAGATTTACTTTTAGGTTTAAACGTCCTTCCAGCATCCCGATATATCCATAAAACGTCATAAACAATAGAAATATGATTTTCTATCATTTTATGACAATTCCAAAAGTTTTGGAATTTTACGTTTTCCAGTTCAGCGTTTTACGCGAATTACGCGTTTTAGACCCGTGTTTCCAGTTTTTAGCAGGGTTTTAGCACCCGATAGATCCTACCACTCATTTTATATTTTATTATGGACTATATGGACATGTTTAACAATACTTTCAAATTCCATAATTTTACGACACCCGGTTTTACGTTTTGAGGCTTAATAATTTACGATTGGCATTTCCCGGAGTCAAAACTCATCTAGTAACTTGGATAATATCATCCAAGGCACACCTCACCCCCCCCCCCCCCTTATCCATGTGAACCGCCCTAGGAGGGGGGATTCACACTATGTGGCTCAATCTCATGACTTTAGCCCATAGATCATCATTTTATTACAACTTTGTCACCAAGTTATGTAACTTTCCTAGTAAGCTTCCTAACCTCCTCATTTGGACTATAAATACTCCCTCCCCATCCCTTCTTTGTGCCGTGCATCCCCAACCCCATAACCCTTCCATCCTTTGCTTATTTCCTTCCAATTTCTAGCAAGGTTCAAGTGATTCTTCAAGATAGAAACCCTAGCTAGATTATCATTCACCAAAACACTTCCATAACCTCATAAACTTGGTGATTTCTCTTGAGTTTGAATCCACTCAAGTCACCTCAACCTTCATCATCCATCTTTCAAGAATACCAAGGGTAGAAAGATTGCATGAAGTGAAGTGGGTTGAAGCAAGTCTATCAAAGTCCTATCCTTACATGTTAACTTCCTTTCATCTTTGAAAGCCAAAATTTGTAAGCCAAACCCTAACTTGATTCTTGTTAAATAATCATGTTCATGTTATTTACATATTATTCTTGCTATATTATGTCTTGTAGTTATGTCCATGATGTATAAAAATGACCCAAAACAAGTTATTGTTATTGATTGTTAAAACAAGTTACTAAAACAAGCAAACTAGTGACTTTCTTGGTAAGACCTGATCAAAATGGTAAAAATATGATATTGGATCATTACATATTGTAGTAGAGGACTTAACAAGGAAACCATAGCAATTTGAACCACCCAAAACGAGTATACGAGTCAAAAGTTACGCCCATTTGAAGTTACCAAAGATTTCCGGCAAAACTGCCAAATACCATTCTGATCAAATTTGGGTTTTGAAAGTCACACTTCTGATCCGATTCATCAAAAAGTTAAAACACGAAAGTTGTCCGGAACGCCGTTTTCGTTCAGGAACAAAGAATCTCGAGACCTAAAAATGCTTTCCGAGTGATAAAATTCTTCAAATTCTAAACAGCCCATTTTTAGGCGAAAGTCACTAGATTATGGTTATACTTTAAAGGGAACAAGAGGTCTTATGACCTATAATCAAGACCACAACCATGGATAGAGCCAAGGTTGTGTCTCATGACCTTGGAACAAGGACCAAAGGTCATGGCTAGGCCATGACGAAATGACCATAACAACTTACATAGGCGTAAACATGAAACAATGAATTAGGCGATAACATGAACAAGCAATTTGGATCTACTTCACCTAAAAGGAAACCATGAGATATTACCAAGAGAAAATGGTCATTCAAGACTTATGAAACTACCCCTAATAACAATCTTCATGTACTAATAAACTTTCCTAAGTTTATTCAAATATCGGACATGTAACTTTTCGGATCAAAACTTATATCTATATATTTCATCAACTACTACAATAGTAGGGAGCCTCATGTGAGGAGTTCATTATGTAAGCCGTTGAGTTGAGTTGTGAATTTATGAATTAAAGTGTCCTGGCTCCTCGAACGCTTACTAACATGACTTCTGAAATATGTCAGCCCGAACGGTAGTAAACGATATACAAAACATACATGTTCATGAATCTTTTCTTTCAAGGACATACAATATACATCATACCACATCATGGACTAAATGCAAGATATATATATTGGCATGTTTATGTTTCCTTAGACATTATTCCAAACCTAAGTTACAACAATTATTCTAGGTTGCTCGTAGAAGTTCTTACGGCATATCTATCATTCTCATTATACATCATCCAACTCAAGGTGAGTTCATAGCCCCACTTTCCATTACTTAATTGTTTTACAAACCCTTGGGGGGAATACATTCTATTTTTAACCGAGCACAATGTTTTTAAATTGTATGCTTGCCTGATTGTTTTATTATCACTAAGTACCATCCTTGCCAAACCGAGATCCTTTATTATGAACCATTAGTCACTACCTATAGTGAGCGCGAATATTGTGAATAGATCTATTGGGATTGACGAATCCCATTTGTATTGACTAAGTTCAAACAAATGCATTAATATTTGAGACATTAGGTATGACGGCAAAGTACCTACCGGGATAAATCTGCCGATCGATATTGGTACACGTTAACGTTATGGTGTCATAAGCTTAGTGTATAATAACGTAGCCTACCTGTTTTGTTTTCCAAACATTGGTGTGAGCCTATAACTCACACTACCAACATATTGTGTTCAAACGATTTAACAAACTCTATGAATATCACTCAACCTTTGTGTTGACCTCTCAAGCATGTATTTCAGGTTCATGACGATCAAGGATGGCACGGAAGGACACGGATACTCAAGAGGGCTATAAATTTTATTATCATTCAAAAACTCACTTAATGTGATTTGTAAACATGGAACCAATTGGGACCTCATTTTGTAACCTCTGATATTTATATAATTTGAATGATAAATCTTTTAAAACGACTCAATTGGAGTTCGTTTTCTATTATTGTGACTATTGTGCCGTCGAGTAACACCCAGTTCGAATTCCGCTGCAACCATGAATTGGGGGTGTTACAGATTGGTACCAGAGCCATGGTTATAGAGAAACGGGTCTAAGTGAGACCTAAACTATAACTACAATCACAAACAAAAACATTTTATAGCCTTCCGCTCTCCGTGTCTTCCATCCTCCAGACGATTATGGACTTAGTAAGCATGTTATGCTTCACAAACATATTAGTATATTCATATATACCCATTTTGAGCATTTCCCCGTAAGCATTAGTATATTGATATATAAACTCAGTTTATTTTCAATCATTTATCTAAACAATGGACTAAACAGATCTGTGTATGTCTATTCTAAGGCATTTCGGCACAGCCACACTCTCCCAATCATGTTCCTACTCCAACATTATATGTCCAAGACATTGTAACTAATTACAATGGTCTCATTCATTTTCCAAGACATTGTGAGATACAATGGTCTCATTCATTTTCCAAGACATTGTGAGATACAATGGTCTCATTCATTTTTTCAAGACATTGTGAGATACAATGGTCTCATTCATTTTCCAAGACATTGTGAGATACAATGGTCTCATTCATTTTACAAGACATTGTGAGATACAATGGTCTCATTCATTTTCCAAGACATTGTGAGATACAATGGCCTCATTCATTTTTCAAGACATTGTGAGATACAATGGTCTCATTCATTTTCCAAGACATTGTATGATACAATGGTCTTAATCATTTCTCAAATGTTTTGAGTCACACAATGGCCTAACCTACTTCCCAGACATTGTGAATTGCACAATGGTCTAACCTACTTCCGAGACATTATGTTTTGTGCAAATGGTCTCAAGAATTATTCCATCACATCATCAATATCATTTCTTATGATATCAAAAACCCGTCACAATCTATCGATTTCAAAACAAGAAATATGAGATTTCTAAAGGACAAACAAATCCATCACCTACAAAAGCTGAAGTTCAGCTTTACATTTATCAAAGTTTTCTTATGAAACCTTCATTATTAAAAGTTCGTGATCCTGGCCAAGTATGTTCTATTTTAGAACTACTTAAAACTTCCTTTCCATACGTACCTACCCTTACTATCTTCTATGCAATGGAATATGAAAACATACGTTACAAGTTTTGTATGGACGGGACTTGCAACTTAAGGGTTGACATCGCCTTTGTTTAGTGAACAGTTTCCCTAAACCAACGGACATATCACAAGTATACCTAATTTAGGTATTTGAAAATTTTATCGAACCTTGGCTAAATATAGACTAGTCACCTATATTTAACCTAGGGACAGTGGAATATAGTCTGACTAACTATATTCGACTTAAAATTTTCAAATACTGAGAATAGTTGTACTAGGGTTATGTTTAGATTGATTTCCTACATGAACACGATAAACCACCAGAGTACATTAAAACAATCTAGAGACACAATAGTGCCTTACCACTCAACAAGATCTTAACACCTTATTTGTATGATCTAAATTCATTCTTGAAAATTTTCATTTATGAGATAATCCGAACTACTATCTTGGGATAGTTACCAATTATTCTTTTCATCCTGTAGAAGTACTATCCTGTTTAGGTCCTAAGGATACCATTCCATCATAAACTTTTAAAATCTCTTAAGATTTTTAAAGCAAACTCAACATCTATACCTAAGAGTATTAATGTTAAGCATACACTACACACTTTTGTTCATCAACATATCATAACATTATCTTCACAACCGTTGGAACCACAAGCTCGTTAACAGATCTTGATGCACTTTTAAAGCTCAAATCATCCTTAGTTACACCACAAGTACCCTTATCAGCTTTACAAGATTGAATATTCATCTTGTACTTTTGGAACACCAGTATCATCTCGTAATGCCCTACCTTGTAACTCACCGGCTAATTGTGAATGTTGTGTTGGGAATTCTTAAGTAGGATGATTTGTAATTATTTGAATGGATTGGGATGCCTTTTCATTTAAATAAAGACATTGTAAATCACTGAACCATAAGTTTATATTTCCGTATTTACATTGTTTGGGATGCCTCTCTATGTAAATAAAGAATTATTAACAAGTGGGCTTATTTGTATCCGAAATAACATAGGTATGAAGTCAATGAACACTAGGTACAACAACCGATTACCCACTAGGCTATGATTGCAATTACTATATCAATTCCTATTAATATTCGACTGCTATATCAATTTCCTTTGATATTCGACTATTACCATACCTTTCCTACATAAAAATATGCCTGATCCTACACCATACACTGAAATGACAAATCAAATTACATCACCAGTAATCCCAGGCTTTAGTCCTCATAAGTAACCACACCTCTGCATCGACACCACTCCAACATATGACACACATAGAATTTCGGGACGAAGTTCCCCGTAAGGGGTAGAGACTGTAACAATTCGCAATTTCAGGTTAATTACCATTCTTGGAAAATTTCACTATTCACTTTTACTATTCATTTTTCCCGAAACTTTCCTGAAAGTTGATTTTTATTTCATATTCTCGTAAGTTAAACCATTTTAATGATAATCCGAGAGTTTGACGCTCGTCGGATCATTTCTGCAAAAATCACAAAGCCGTGTCCGAGATTTACTTTTAGGTTTAAACGTCCTTCCAGCATCCCGATATATCCATAAAACGTCATAAACAATAGAAATATGATTTTCTATCATTTTATGACAATTCCAAAAGTTTTGGAATTTTACGTTTTCCAGTTCAGCGTTTTACGCGAATTACGCGTTTTAGACCCGTGTTTCCAGTTTTTAGCAGGGTTTTAGCACCCGATAGATCCTACCACTCATTTTATATTTTATTATGGACTATATGGACATGTTTAACAATACTTTCAAATTCCATAATTTTACGACACCCGGTTTTACGTTTTGAGGCTTAATCATTTACGATTGGCATTTCCCGGAGTCAAAACTCATCTAGTAACTTGGATAATATCATCCAAGGCACACCTCACCCCCCCCCCCTTATCCATGTGAACCGCCCTAGGAGGGGGGATTCACACTATGTGGCTCAATCTCATGACTTTAGCCCATAGATCATCATTTTATTACAACTTTGTCACCAAGTTATGTAACTTTCCTAGTAAGCTTCCTAACCTCCTCATTTGGACTATAAATACTCCCTCCCCATCCCTTCTTTGTGCCGTGCATCCCCAACCCCATAACCCTTCCATCCTTTGCTTATTTCCTTCCAATTTCTAGCAAGGTTCAAGTGATTCTTCAAGATAGAAACCCTAGCTAGATTATCATTCACCAAAACACTTCCATAACCTCATAAACTTGGTGATTTCTCTTGAGTTTGAATCCACTCAAGTCACGTCAACCTTCATCATCCATCTTTCAAGAATACCAAGGGTAGAAAGATTGCATGAAGTGAAGTGGGTTGAAGCAAGTCTATCAAAGTCCTATCCTTACATGTTAACTTCCTTTCATCTTTGAAAGCCAAAATTTGTAAGCCAAACCCTAACTTGATTCTTGTTAAATAATCATGTTCATGTTATTTACATATTATTCTTGCTATATTATGTCTTGTAGTTATGTCCATGATGTATAAAAATGACCCAAAACAAGTTATTGTTATTGATTGTTAAAACAAGTTACTAAAACAAGCAAACTAGTGACTTTCTTGGTAAGACCTGATCAAAATGGTAAAAATATGATATTGGATCATTACATATTGTAGTAGAGGACTTAACAAGGAAACCATAGCAATTTGAACCACCCAAAACGAGTATACGAGTCAAAAGTTACGCCCATTTGAAGTTACCAAAGATTTCCGGCAAAACTGCCAAATACCATTCTGATCAAATTTGGGTTTTGAAAGTCACACTTCTGATCCGATTCATCAAAAAGTTAAAACACGAAAGTTGTCCGGAACGCCGTTTTCGTTCAGGAACAAAGAAGCTCGAGACCTAAAAATGCTTTCCGAGTGATAAAATTCTTCAAATTCTAAACAGCCCATTTTTAGGCGAAAGTCACTAGATTATGGTTATACTTTAAAGGGAACAAGAGGTCTTATGACCTATAATCAAGACCACAACCATGGATAGAGCCAAGGTTGTGTCTCATGACCTTGGAACAAGGACCAAAGGTCATGGCTAGGCCATGACGAAATGACCATAACAACTTACATAGGCGTAAACATGAAACAATGAATTAGGCGATAACATGAACAAGCAATTTGGATCTACTTCACCTAAAAGGAAACCATGAGATATTACCAAGAGAAAATGGTCATTCAAGACTTATGAAACTACCCCTAATAACAATCTTCATGTACTAATAAACTTTCCTAAGTTTATTCAAATATCGGACATGTAACTTTTCGGATCAAAACTTATATCTATATATTTCATCAACTACTACAATAGTAGGGAGCCTCATGTGAGGAGTTCATTATGTAAGCCGTTGAGTTGAGTTGTGAATTTACGAATTAAAGTGTCCTGGCTCCTCGAACGCTTACTAACATGACTTCTGAAATATGTCAGCCCGAACGGTAGTAAACGATATACAAAACATACATGTTCATGAATCTTTTCTTTCAAGGACATACAATATACATCATACCACATCATGGACTAAATGCAAGATATATATATTGGCATGTTTATGTTTCCTTAGACATTATTCCAAACCTAAGTTACAACAATTATTCTAGGTTGCTCGTAGAAGTTCTTACGGCATATCTATCATTCTCATTATACATCATCCAACTCAAGGTGAGTTCATAGCCCCACTTTCCATTACTTAATTGTTTTACAAACCCTTGGGGGGAATACATTCTATTTTTAACCGAGCACAATGTTTTTAAATTGTATGCTTGCCTGATTGTTTTATTATCACTAAGTACCATCCTTGCCAAACCGAGATCCTTTATTATGAACCATTAGTCACTACCTATAGTGAGCGCGAATATTGTGAATAGATCTATTGGGATTGACGAATCCCATTTGTATTGACTAAGTTCAAACAAATGCATTAATATTTGAGACATTAGGTATGACGGCAAAGTACCTACCGGGATAAATCTGCCGATCGATATTGGTACACGTTAACGTTATGGTGTCATAAGCTTAGTGTATAATAACGTAGCCTACCTGTTTTGTTTTCCAAACATTGGTGTGAGCCTATAACTCACACTACCAACATATTGTGTTCAAACGATTTAACAAACTCTATGAATATCACTCAACCTTTGTGTTGACCTCTCAAGCATGTATTTCAGGTTCATGACGATCAAGGATGGCACGGAAGGACACGGATACTCAAGAGGGCTATAAATTTTATTATCATTCAAAAACTCACTTAATGTGATTTGTAAACATGGAACCAATTGGGACCTCATTTTGTAACCTCTGATATTTATATAATTTGAATGATAAATCTTTTAAAACGACTCAATTGGAGTTCGTTTTCTATTATTGTGACTATTGTGCCGTCGAGTAACACCCAGTTCGAATTCCGCTGCAACCATGAATTGGGGGTGTTACATCTTACGCGTAAACTTTTAGGTTATGCGTAAAGAGTTAGTTATGCATAAACAATAAGTTTAGGCGTAAGTTTACTCTTTACGCGTAAGCTTTGGCTTATGCGGAAGTTTAGACTTATGCGTAAGGTTAAACAACCAAACAAATCTTCCAAGCTTGAAAGATATCCAACGTCGAAGTATTCCACTAACTTATCCAAGCTAGGGAAGTACTGAGTCACCGTAACACAAGGAGAAGATCTTTGTTGAAAGTTAAGCGTAGGTACTGAACCTTACGCGTAAGATTGACTTATGCGTAAAGTTTTATGCGTAGAGGCAACTTCTGCGTAGGATCTGTCTTCTGCGTAGGACTCACAACTTACTCATAGAATCTTGAGCGTAGGAATCACAACTTACGCGTAGAAATAGACTTACTCGTAGGTTTTATGCGTAGAAAACCAAAGTTACTCGTAAGAACATGGTTTTGACCTTAGTTACTCGTAAGAAAAGGGTTTTGACCTTAGTTACTCGTAAGAAAAGGGTTTTAGGCCAAAAGTTACTCGTAGAAAGGACAAAAAGTACTGTTCACAGCTTTTGAGTCGTACTATTCACTTGAGTTACGTGTAAACTGGTCAGAAACTTGAAAAATCTCAATTTTTTGAAGAAAAATGCTTAGAAATAAGGTACTTTTGATCAAATAACTTCACCAATACTTAGAAAACACTAACTATTGAAGATTTTGCTACCAAAAACTAGTTTTCCAATATCAAAGAAGCTATAAAACCTTAAAAAAAACCTTAAAAATCACAACTTTATGCAAAAACTAAGCTTCAAATCACTATATCAACCTTGAAACTTGTCCAAGCTTCAAGATTTGAGTGAAAGAAACCAAGAAAAATGCAAAAAGATGAAGAATAAGCACTAAACCCCACATTAGAACTAAGAAACACACTTCAATCTCTATTTGGCGAATGATACCACTTGTTAGGTCACCATTTATGTAAACACAAGTATGATGTTGAAAGAAATAAGATGAGAATGAGAGATGGTTGATTATGAGACAATATGAAAAGTGAGAGAACAAGAGTTTCCTTAGGATAATCAAATAACCAACAAATGAAAAGCTTACATAAGCTTAGTATTTATAGGATCCTAGTATATCACAAGTTTTAGTTCGGTATTTTAAAAGTTATTTATATGTATGAACTTTATATCTTATGAAGTTTTAAAGAAATTTTTCCTATGTTTGTCTCTAAGTCCCACTAGATATATAAAGATTTTAAAGATATCAAATGTTTGATAATAAAGTTTGAAGGATAAAAGTACATGAGTTTGTAAATCCTTTTTATACTTTTAAGGTCAAGGCTGTCAAAAATTTTATAACTTGTACATCTTAGAAAGTCCGTTACTATTAAACCGTATGTCGAAAAATTAAGTTTCTTATATCCCCGGAAAGGTATTCATCTGTACTAACAAGTTTGTGGGTCCCACTAAGTCAAAAATTACTTAACAATAGTAAAATTACCCATTTACCCTTATTACTCAGTTCAGAAATCTTTAACATTACAACAGTCCCACGAAAGTTTCGATATCTAGAGTTCTACAAGCCCGATTAATTCCCCGTTTATGGCTATGTTTAAGTTAAGATGTTACTTGAGAGCAAGTGTGCGCGGATATCGAACAATGGTGAAAGGCTTAAAAAAAAATTTGAAAATCAGTTATAGTTTAGGTTTTGAAAACGACCTAATTCGCTATAACTAATGCTCTGGTACCATTCTATAACACCCCCAAAATTACAACGCAGCGGAAATACCAATTTGGGTGTCACTTCATAGTTCATACACACAAGTTACATAAAACGACCTCAAAAGAGACGTTTAATAAAATGTCACATTCGATTTAATAAATCAGAGTAGAAAGGTCCCAACAATTTCTATTTAAAAGTTAAGTTACAAGAATTAAAACATGACACATATGTATTTTCTCAGGTATTATTTGCTAGCTGAGCATTGGGAGCAATCAGAGTCGCGTGGATATCAAATATTGAAAGACTTGTTTTCTACACATTCGATAACTTTTTATCTTTAAAATATACATATGTGTCATGTTTTAATTCTTGTAACTTAACTTTTAAATAGAAATTGTTGGGACCTTTCTACTCTGATTTATTAAATCGAATGTGACATTTTATTAAACGTCTCTTTTGAGGTCGTTTTATGTAACTTGTGTGTATGAACTATGAAGTGACACCCAAATTGGTATTTCCGCTGCGTTGTAATTTTGGGGGTGTTATATAAAGCCTCCAAGCTACCTTAACTGGTTCTGGTTCAGTTTTAGTAGGCTCCTCAGGGCAAGGAGTATTCAAGTAATTAAGTTTTACCAGTCGCCCTCAAGACAATTCTGAGCGATCGAAACCAATCATTGAAATTCTTTCCAGTCTGTTTTTCCCTCTCAAGATGGCTCTTGAAAGCAGAAATCACAGTTGGGTTATCGGGTTGAGCCATATCTACAGATAAAAGTTCAAATATTAGTATTTTCGATAATAAATATTTCCAAGAAAATATAATACCCAAGGCTATATTCATAGATCATTTGATTCCACCACATCAGTTGATCTGCTAGTGGTGAAAGTATAAAAGATGGTACTCTGACGAACAATAATTGGCAAACAAGATTTCCAATTCCTAGATCATTATGGGATTTACATCAAATTGATTCATGAATTTGCAATGTAAGCATGTTTCATCCCATCTCATGCCTTAAGTTCTAGGTCTCACGCACAACTTAATTAAGTCGTCTACCTTAGAAACATGTAAAATTACTATCTATTGTCTCACTCATTAACAAAATTTTACCTTGTTATTAAAATTTAGCCTAGGTCTCACGTTTACTAAATTATAACTTTAGGTGTTTCTTATAAATAGATGGCGTGTAACTTAAATTTTAGGGTATTTAGTTTGATGTGACAATCAAAACATGTATAAAGATGCATGCACTCACCTTTAGAGCATAAGTTTTCAAAACTTTTTTAATACCAATTCTTAAGATTAATACAAAAAGTTTTACTTGAGGTATCGGGTTCACCAATTAAAGAAGAACCAACAATTATCGCCCACAAAAGTGGAATTGAGGTAAATGACCCTTAAGATGATATTGTACAAGAATGAAGATAAAAGAAAATCGTTTAAGACGTATTCGTAAGTGAGATAACCAAGGCAGACTCTAAGGCTCTTTCCAAGCCTTTTTACCATCGCTTTGAATTTGTCTTAAAGGAGTTACTTTTAAAAACATGTGTACAAAAACATCAATCAAGCAAAAGTTTATGGATTAAATCTTATAACATGTAATAAAGTATGAATCTTGCTAGTCTCTCCGGGGAGATAATTACCGTGCGAAGCTAACCACTATTATTAGTCCAATTCATTTTCTTTATAAAAATTACCCTTTTATTGCTTACAATCATGTCCAACAAATAAAACAATAAAACAAATAATCAAAGACAAATCAAACAACTAATAAACATAACAATTATAAAGGTGAAACAAATAGCCACATGCAATCTCGATTAGAAAAGATCCTAAACAAATCAATTTTTGGTTTTAACATGCATATAATCAACTAAGACATTCTCTTCTTGAAGGAAGTGAGCCACATACATTGACAAGTCAATTGCGTAGGCCAAAGTCAATCACATACCACATAGCACATAAATTGATTTCAATAAATTTATTGAGGTCTTCCCCAATTTTAGATCTATCTAAACATGTGACATAAACAATAAAACAATTAACAATCCATGACTAACATGCATGTTTTGTCATGGATTAAAGCATAACCATTACCAATTAGGTGACAAAGATACGTTCAAATAACCGGTTAATGACCTAGGGTTTCTAATTAATTATAAGTTAATTAATTTTAAACCATACCAATATCTCTATGTTTTGATAATCACAAAACGTAAACTCATTGAACTACAAATTATAACATAAACAAGTATTTCATCGTAAATATTCACTTTAGCATCCAAATCACTTAAGGTATGAATAAACAAAGTGTCTAATGCATTTTATGATCAAAGGAAGTTTTATCTTTACAAACCTTACATTTTTTATAAAGTGGGACAAACATTTTTAAACTTATACAAAATATTTTTTGTATTTATAAGAAATGTTTTATTCAAAATAAATATTTTGAATTCAAATTTCTACCCGAAAAAATGGCCATATTCTTCAAGAAAAACCTTCCTCACAAAAAGACAAAAATTTAGAAGAAAAAATATTTTTTTATTAGGCGGCCCCCTTAATCGGCTAGTAAATTAAGGGGACCGGCCACACAATTAAGGGGACCACCCACGCTCCCAAACAATATTTTTTCCCCTATAAATACTGGTTCATTCCATAGATTTTTCTCACCTTTTGCACTCCTAAACTTTCTGTTCTAGATCCCCATCTCTATTCTCTTAATCCTTTGATCATACATACATAAATCTTTGTTTCAAAGTGATCCAAACATCATCCTCTCAAGTGCAAGAGAAGAATATGTTGGGAATTATACTAACAGTTACCACGGCTAGTGAAGACATTAAAACTGCTGAAGAATGTACTTGCAGTGGAAACTCATTACCACTGCTGTTTTAGATAACTGTTAGGAAACGTGTTTAGATAAATATAGAATAGATCTTGTATATATCTTATTCTATTAGCATTATACTTATCTTGTAGAAGAGGACTCCTTGTGCTATAAAAGGAGATCCTAGGTTAAAGGTTAGATATACGTTTCTAGAGCTTCAAGGTGTAACCCTAGTGATATTAAGATCACTCGTATTGTTATCATTAATAATATTGGAGCTAACCGTTTGTTACATATATTGTTCTTATTCATAAACAACTGTTTCATTCACAATCAAACTTCTAAGTGTTACTAAGTAGATACCGCATACTTAGTGATATAACTCAAAGTATCAATCTAACACAGTTCAAGGTGTTTAGATCCATCAAGTGGTATCAGAGCCAGGTTTTGATACTTTGATTTAGAAGACCCTAGTTCACTCAGAAGAATCAATGGAGACAGAAACCAGTCAATCAAACATTGCTGCTAAGCTTCCAAAGCTTAAGTTGAATGACTTTGAGATGTGGAGGCTAATGATCGAACAATTCTTTATGGTCCAAGACTATACACTCTGGGAGATCATTATGATTGGAAATTCCTTCAAACCAAGTTCTACTTCAGAGATGGTTTGTGGAAAAGAAGTAATAAAGGTTAACACTAGACCTGTTACTAATGATGAAAGACTTCAGATGAAGAATGATCTAATGGCCAGAGGTTTGTTGCTGATGACACTTCCCAGAGATCAAGTTCTAGCATTCAGCAAATACAAGACTGCAAAGACTCTGTTTGAGGAGATCTGTAATGTTTTTGGTGGTAATGATTCCACCAAGAAGAATTAGAAGACCCTGCTTAAGCAGACTTATGAAAACTTTGGTTCTACAAGTAATGAATCTATTGATAGCATTTTCACAAGGCTACAAAAGATTGTTACTCAACTCACTGTTTTTGAAATTGAGGTGGAAAGGGAAGACCTCAATCTAAAGTTCTTAAGAAGCTTACCTTCTGAGTTTGGAACCAATGTTGCAGTGTGGGAAGATAAGCCAGATTTGGAGACCATGAAACTTAATGATTTGTACAATAACTTCAATGTTATTGAACAAAGATTGAAGAAAGCTGGCAAATTAAGCACATGTTCAGGAAGTGTAGCACTCATATCATCATCTCTTGATGATAGTTCAGATGAAGAAAGTGACAGTGATGATGACAATGCTAACATAGTTGTTTCCACTGGTAGTGGAAGTGTTTCCACTGGTAGCTCAAAGAGACAGATTGTAGGACTTAGTGATTCTACCTTTTATACCTTTATATCAAGTCAAGTAGGTGGTTTAATTCTCAATCATGAGGATTTGGATCAAATTGATGAGGATGATATGGAGGAGATGGACATTAAATGGCAGGTGGCATTACTAAGCTTAAGAACAAAGAAGTTTTGGAAGAAGACTGGAAGAAAGATTAACATCAGTGGCAATGAAACAGTAGGTTTTGGCAAAAAGAATGTGGAGTGCTATAATTGTCATAAGAAGGGGCACTTTGCCAGGGAGTGCAGGAAACCAAGGAAATCTGACAACAGGTCAACTTGGTATAAGCAGGACAAGAAGAAGGAACCAACTACTGATGAGCCAAAGGGGCTATTGGCTATTGATGGAGTGAGCTTTGATTGGAGTTGTATGACTAAGGATGAGGAAGATGATTCAAAGTCTGCAATGGTTGCTACTGAGCTTGCACTAATGGCTTTTTCTGACTCTGAGGTACAAATTAATAATGCTTGCTCTAAAACTTGTAAGGCCTTAAAAGAGTATGAGAAAATTAAAGCACAATATGATGAACAATTGCTAGAGTTAAATCACACTAATTATACCTTAGCAAATCATAAAAGAGGCCAAGGTATTTTTGAAACTCAATTAGAGCATTATAGGGCATATGAATCTAAGTTCAACGATGATATTGCATTGTTAAAAAGAGACTTAGATTATCAGGTTGCTGTAAACAAGGTTCTTAGGGAAGAACTAGAAAAGGTTAAATTGGCTAGTGAGAATATAAAGATAACTTGCAATACACTGGATCATCAATCCAAGTGTATTGACAAAATTTGGGAAGCCCAAGTTGTGAACAAAGCCAAATCAGGAGTTGGATACAAATCAGATCCACCAGCTCTAAGAGGTGTTCCATCACCTCCTGGCATTGACTTAGCTCACACAGGATTAGAAGAATTCCAGGAACCACCTATGACCTATGGACAAAAATTTGTTAAACCAGCTGTTATTGAAAAGGTTCAAGTTGAGGTTGATACTTTTGATAGTGCTAGTGACTCATCTCTTAAAGATGAAAGTTTAAATGTTGAGTCTAAACCTAGTGTTCCTAAGAATGTAAAAGTGGAGGTTAAAAGAAGTATTCCTGATGTTGTCAAAGAGAAGCCTAGGTCACAACCTAATTTCACTAGGCCCACTACTAGATATGCAGTGATGTACAGAAGTAGGTCAACAACTCCTAGATGAAATATGAGGAGTTGGAATCATGTTAAATCTAGGCATTTTGGTAGTGACTTTGTGTTCAACAACAAACCCTGTCATATATGTGGTAGCTTTGACCATTTGTCTTATAACTGTACCTACCATTTGGGTAGAAGGGAAGTGTTTGGGAATACTAGGGTGAATAGCCACAATGCTAATAACTTAACTCACCCAAATCCACTTAGCAAGATGATTCCCAGGTCTGTTTTGCTTAACTCTGGCATTAAACCAATTTCCACTGCTAGACCAGCAGTCTCCACTGCTAGACCAGTAGTTGCCACTGCCAGAAATAAAAACAGAGTTTACCCTAAGTCCCCTGTTGCTACTTCTGTTAAATCTTCACAAACAAGGAAAAAGACAAATTTTGAGAAGAAAGTTTACAATAATCAAAAGTGGGTACCCAAAATTTCAAAACCAGCAGTTTCCACTGCTAAGCCAGCAGTTACCACTGTAGGGCCAAAGGTTTCCACTGGTGGGTTCGTGAACAATAAAAGGGTAAATATGGGAAATGCTGTTAAGGCCTCAGCACGTTGGGAATGGAAACCAAAAGGAACCATCACCTCAAACAATCCCAATGGTGTATCAATGACCTTTGACAGATACAATTATATTGATACACGAGGCAGATCCAAGTCATTTGTGGCTTTGGTCCCCAAACGGAACTAATTCCTTTATTTTATGTGCAGGAACATTCAAAGACTACTAATGATCAAGGATACTCAGACAGTGGATGTTCCAGGCACATGACTGGTAATAAGTCCTATATTTCAGACTTTCAACCTTATGATGGACAATTTGTCAGCTTTGGTGGAGGAATTGGTGGCAAAGTTTCTGGCAAAGGAACAATCAAGACTAGAAACATAGACGTTGAAGATGTGCAATATGTGAAAGAACTTAAGTACAACCTTTTTAGTGTGTCACAGATGTGTGACAAGAAGCATAGAGTTCTATTCACAAAAGATGAATGCTATATCTTATCTAAGGATTATAAGCTCCATGATGAAATTGACATTTTGCTTAAAATCTCTAGAAAAGGTAATCTGTATAGCATTGACATGAAGAACATAGTGGCTAATAATGATGTTACTTGCTTGCTTGCAAAAGCCACTTTGGATGAATCAATGCTTTGGCACAAAAGACTTGGTCATGTTAACTTCAAGACCATCAACAAGATTGTGAAAGATGGACTTGTCAGAGGTCTACCAGAGAAAAGACTTGAAAATGACCAAACTTGTGTTGCCTGTCTCAAAGGAAAGCAACACAGAGCTTCATGCAAGACCAAAGCATTTAATTCTATTGATCATCCACTTTTCATGCTACATATGGACTTGTTTGGTCCTACATCTGTGAGCAGCAACAATTTGAAGAAGTATTGTCTTGTTGTGACTGATGATTTTAGTAGATTCACATGGGTTTTCTTTTTAAGAACCAAGGATGAAACCACTGGCATCCTTAAGACATTCATCACTGAAGTTGAAAATCAATTTGAAAAGAAAATCAAGATCATCAGGTGTGACAATGGGGCAGAGTTCAACAATAAAGTTATGGATGATTTCTGCAGAGACAAAGGTATTAAAAGAGAATTTAGTGTTGCAAGAACTCCTCAACAAAATGGAGTTGTTGAAAGAAGAAACAGAACACTAATTGAGGCTGCTAGAACCATGTTAGCTGATTCAAAGCTTCCAGTGACTTTTTGGGCTGAAGCAGGTAATACTGCTTGTAACATTCAGAACAGGGTTTTAGTGGTCAAAACAAAGAACAAGACGCCTTATGAGTTATTCAGAGGAAGACCTCCTACTTTGGAGTTTATGAGGCCATTTGGATGTCATGTTACTATTCTCAATACCATTGATCATCTGGGTAAATTTGAAGAAAAGTCTGATGAAGGCTTCTTTATTGGATATTCTATGGTTAGCAAGGCTTTTAGAGTCTATAACTTAAGAACAAAGAAGATTGAAAAGAATTTGCATGTTGAGTTTCTTGAAAATAAAGCTAACATGGCAGGTTCAGGACCAGATTGGCTATTTGATCTTGAAACATTATCTAATACAATGAATTATGTACCTCTTACTTCAAGTACAGGAGACAAAGAACTTGAAGATTCAGAAGAATTCATTGATGAAGATGAAGCTTGCAAAGATGATGAAGATCAAATTGTTATGCCACTTTGGGACTTTGTTGAGAATTCTGAAATGTCAAGTGATGCAGATGGTGTGAATTTTGATGAATTGAATAAAGAAATTCCTACTAGCAGTGGTAACTCAATTCCCACTGCTACACCAGAAGTTTCCACTGACAGCCCAAATGTGGAACATACTTCTCAGGAATCACCAAGTGATGATGTAGAAATCACTAACATGCCTACAACATATGATATTCCTAGCACATCACAAACTTCAATTTACAAAGTGCATCCACTTGATAATGTTATTGGTGAACTTCAATCAGGTGTGAAGACTAGAAGACAGACAAAGAAAGATGATATTCATGGGTTCATTAGTGAAGTGTATGAGTCCAAGAAGCATAAAAGGAAGAATGAGTGTTTGTTTTTCTGTTTTCTCTCACAGGTGGAGCCTAAGAATGTTTATATGGCTCTAGAAGAATCTAGCTGGGTTGAAGCAATGCAAGAGGAGTTGCTGCAGTTTAAACTTCAAAAGGTTTGGGTTCTTTGTGACTTGCCTGATGGTATGAAGGTCATTGGTACTAAATGGGTTTTCAGAAACAAGAAAGATGAAAGAGGTATTGTAATCAGGAACAAAGCTAGATTGGTTGCTCAAGGAAACACTCAAGAGGAGGGTATTGATTATGAAGAAGTTTTTGCTCCTGTTGCGAGGATTGAGGCCATTAGATTGTTTTTAACCTATGCATCATTTATGGGCTTTACTGTCTATCAAATGGATGTTAAGAGTGCCTTTTGTATGGTACTATTGATGAGGAGGTATATGTCTCTCAACCTCCAGGCTTTGAAGATCCTCAACACCCAAATAAAGTGTATAAAGTGGTTAAGGCTCTTTATGGCTTACATCAGGCTCCATGGAAGTGGTATGAAACCTTAGCTAATTATTTGTTGAATAATGGGTTTCATAGAAGCAAGATAGATCAAACTTTGTTCATCAAGAAAGACAAGGGTGATATTCTACTTGTTCAAGTATATGTTGATGATATAATCTTTGGGTCTACTAGACAAGAGATGTGCAAAGAGTTTAAAAAGTTGATGAAGGATGAATTTCAAATGAGTTCTATGGGAGAACTTACATTCTTTTTGGGGCTGCAAGTACTACAGAGTAAAGAAGGCATCTTTATCAGTCAAGAAAAATATGTGACTGAGATTATTAGGAAGTTCAAGTTTACTGATGCAAAACCTTCAAATACCCCTGCTGACAAGACCACTCATCTATTGTTGAAGAATGCTAGTGGTGCTAATGTTGATGTCCATACTTACAGGTCTATGATTGGTTCTTTGATGTATCTTATTTCATCAAGGCCAGACATTATGTTTGTTGTATGTGGTTGTGCAAGATTTCAAGTGACTCCAAAGACATCACATATGACAGCAGTGGAAAATATTTTTAGGTACTTGAAGACTTATCCTAATCTAGGATTATGGTATCCAAGAGAATCCCATATGGAAATGATCACATACTCAGATAGTGACTATGCTGGTGCAAGTTTGGATAGAAGATCAACTACTGGAGGATTTCAATTTCTTGGATGTAGATTGGTGTCATGGCAGTGCAAGAAGCAAACTATGGTTGCTACTTAAACCACTGAAGCAGAATATGTTGCAGCTGCTAGTAGTTGTGCTCAGATCCTATGGCTTCAGAATCAATTATTGGATTATGGGTACAATTTCATGAACACCATTATCTATATAGACAATAGTAGTACCACATGCATTATTAAAAATCCTGTGCAACACACTAAAACTAAACATATTGAAATTAGACATCATTTTATTAGAGATTGTTTTGAGAAAAAGCTTATTAATGTTGTCCAAATCCATAATGATGACAATTATGCTGATTTATTAACAAAAGGGCTTGATGTGGGTAGGTTTCAATACTTGGTAACAGGTATTGGAATGCTAAAACCATAACTAATTGATGTCTAATACTTTTTAGTGTTGCAGGATAG
The DNA here is from genome assembly GCA_030686995.1 of Artemisia argyi. Classification (NCBI taxonomy): domain Eukaryota; kingdom Viridiplantae; phylum Streptophyta; class Magnoliopsida; order Asterales; family Asteraceae; genus Artemisia; species Artemisia argyi. The sequence goes on from CM060688.1 coordinate 1,731,810, forward strand.
TTTTTAGGTACTAGTATTGTTTGTATTGTATGTATGGTTTTCTACTAACTTGTATGCAGAGTTATCAAGAGCACAGTGGAAATAATCATACAACAGTGGAAAGATTGGTGATAAAAGCATAAAGAAAAAGTACTTTTATTAATGGCTAAAGAATGTACATAACAACCATTCAGATTACATAATCACCAGAAAAGTAAAACATCACAAGAGATCAACCAACAACCTAACATCTACTCCATAGGCTTCTTTCCCTTTCCCTCATAATCATGCTTGCCCTTGGAAGCTCTCTTTCTCTTGTTATCAAAAGAAAGTTGTTTCCTTGGACAAGCAAGTCCCAAAACTTGCTTGGGAGGCCTTGGTGCTTGTGTAGGCTTCTCAACAGCAGGCCACTTCATGTTGCTTATGGCAGACTTGAATGCTGTGGTGAGGGCCTTTGGAAGCTCTTTGGAAAGGTTGAAGGTTGGATCATCATCATCATCATCAGAGGAAGAACTGGAATAGAACTCCAAGGATGGAGCAGAAGAAGCTTCAATCTTTTTGGATGTCATGTTGGATGCTATGGATGTGGTAGCACTAGGAGGAAAGTCATCACTCCACCCTATTGAAAGATCCTCTGAGTTTGAGCAATAGCTGATCTCCTCATCAGATGAATCATCTGAAGATATGTAGACTAATGGAAACCAGCTCATTGTGTTGATAAAGGGTTTGTGTTATTGAAGATGTTTGTTGATGAGAGATAAAAGTTTTTGAGCCCCCTTTTATAAGCAAAGTCAAGGTCGAATTCTATTTAATGCAGAATATTTACTCTTACCTGTTTGGTAGGTTGGAGGAGTAAATTTGGTTATTATCGGGTTGACTTTTGAAAGATATTTTTGTGAATAGTAACTTGGTTAAAAAGTTACTTTGGGTTAAATTTTTATGGGTTAAGTTGAGTGTTATTTTGTTCTGCAGTATACAATCCATATTATTGGAGTCATTGGAGTTATAAGGTGTGTATCATAGACACAAAACAAATGGTTATTGATTCACCATGTCTAATCCACATAACAATCAACAAGTCCAGAGCAAACGGCTCCTGGTAAAGACTTCTCAAATCCGTTTATGGTTGATAGTTTACCAAAAACTATATGGTTATCAACTCACCATACTCCATGTGATCAAGAGTTGGCTAGTCCATAGCAAACGGCTAATGGTAAAGACATATCAAATCCGTTGATAGCTGGTAGTTTGCTAAAAACTATGATAAGAGCAGCTAATTTTCATGTTTTCTTTACCACTGCTCTTTGATATGTTGTGAAAATTTTACCACTGCTAGTTCATTAGTTACCACTGCAAGAGTAATTTTTCCACTGATGAACTAGCCGTTACAAGTGTTGTGTCAGTAATCTATTTTTTACTAGCCGTTGTAAATATAACCGTATTTCCTTATTAATAGGGTAAATCTTTTGTGATTATCTTCTTACTTCTTATAATTTATTCTTTTCCAAAGATAATTCTTTCTAAAGATAATTCACATTAGGCAACCTCCTCAAACCCTATTAGTATAAATTGATCATCATACGGCTTGATTTTTATCTTGATTACTAACACTTTTATTCTCTTTTCACAAATATCATGGCGATTCTAAAATTTGTCGAGGAGCACAACCAAGTGGCCTACCTACAAAAGTCAAATGAGAAGAGTGGCCCTGTTTTTCATCAGATTATGGATTTTTTTTTAAACACAACTCATATAAGGTATGCCTTAACTATTAATCCCACAATCTATGTCTCTCATATCAAACAGTTCTGGAAAATTGTGGAGTCCATAACTCTTGAACAGGGAGACACACATGAATCTGTGGAAGCTCTACGAGCCACAGTGGATGGGGTAACTATTGATGTTACTGAGTCATCCTTGAGGGGAATTCTCCAATTGGATGATCTCAATGGTATCATCACATTAACTAATTCAGAAATTTTCACTAACATTGCTTTAATGGGGTATGATACATCTGAACAAAAAGTAACTTTTAGAAAAGGATGTTTTTGTCCCCATTGGAGATTTTTAATTCACACTCTTTTACATTGCCTAAGTCCTAAGAAAACATCTTATGAACAATTTGCATCAACCATGGCTTATCTTTTGGTTTGTTTGGCGACTGATAGGACTTTCAATTTTTCAAAGTTTATTTTCAATAATATGAAAGGCATTGTAAAGAGTCAATATAAATTTTTGATGTATCCAAGGTTTGTGCAAGCAGTGTTAAATGAGTTTCAACTTCAACCTCACAATAGAATTTATGAAACCTCCTGTCTTAAGCCAAAAGTTTTTCAAAACATGAGTAAGGCTTCAGATCTTTGGAATGGGGAGGTTCATCCACTTTTTCCTCAAATGCTTGCTAAAATTTCTCAAGTACAGGGTGAAGATGCAACCATCCCAGTTGTATCCCAAAATACACACAATATTGTTGTTCCACCAATTCACCATACCCCTGCTGTAACTCACACTTATGAGAGAAGGCATAAACAGCCAACTTCTCTCATCTCAACATTGCATGTTGCTGAACCTTTTGGTTTAGGGACAAGCAGTGGTGGTTCAAGACTTAATCCTAGTCCAACTATGGAAGAACCTGAATCAATGCCCCATGATTCACCTCTCCCAACAGGTCACACAGTTGGAAGTGATGAGGGCAGTGTGCAACTACCTGAATTGATGGACATTTGTACAAAATTAGTCAAGCAGGTTCAAGCTCTGGAGAAAGATCTGGCACAGACCAAAGTACAACATGCCACAGAGCTAAATCAACTGAAGGCTGAGATTCAAAGATTGCAGAATGAAGTTGAGAATCTCAAGAAGAAAAGACCTGCTAAAGTTGTGTTCTCTGCATCAACTTCACCTCAGGATGAGTCTTCTGCAGGTTCTAGTAAAGATTTGGAAGATTCTTCCAAACAGGGGAGGAAATCAGATGCAGAGTTTAAGGGGAGGAGACTTAATTTTGATAAGGAATTTGCTGAGTTAACTGATTCTGACAATGCTCAAGCAAAGGAAGATGCAGCTGAGACTAAGGGGAGGAAATTAGATTTTGAAGATATGGATGCTGATGCTGATTTTCACTTTAATGATACAGTTGGAACTGCTCAACCAATTTTCACTGTTGCAGAAAATGTTCCCACTGATAGTCAAAATGTTACCACTGCAGAGGAAGAAGCTGCCAGAATAAGATCAGTCAAAGGTAAAGCAATTGTGACAGGTTCAGAACAAGAGCAAACAAGAAAGATTTCTAAGAAAGATCAAGCTCAAATTGATTTTGATGCAAGATTGGCAGTGCAAGAGCAAGCAGCAGAGAATGAAATGAAGAGAAAGCTAGAGGAAGACAAAGTTGCTAGCTTTATGGAGGCAAAGAGGTTGGATAAACTTGAAGCAGTAATGGCAGAACCACTTTCAGTTGTTCTACCAACTATCATACATGAGAAACCTCCTATGTTCACTTATGTGCCTACAGAAGAAGAGATTGACTACTTGATTAATAATGATCAAGTAATCAGGAAGAAGGCTATTGAACTTATTGCAAATACAACCTTGAATGAAGAACAAAGGTCTGCACAACTAAAAGATTTAATTCAAATGAAGAATCAGCAGGCTCTTGATGAAATCATTGGGGATGTTAGAAAAGGTCAAAAGAAGCCAAGGAAACTTACAAAGGCACAGATCATTGCTGAGATGAAGACTTTTTGTTGTCATGTTGGCAATATGAAGATGGCTCAATTCAAAGGAATGTCACATGATCAAATTGAAGGTATTTACTACAGGATTAAAAGACAAGATAGTAATTTCATTCCAATGGATCAAGAACCTGTAGTAATGAAGACAAAAAGGTCTGGAGTGAGTCTTGGATCAAAAGATGCAAAGAAATTGAAGACTCAAGAATCATCTCAAGCAAAAGAGGGTCCTAGCAAGTTGACAGAAGAGCAAGTTACAAATATGATGTTCATAGAGACTATTGTATTTAATATTGAGCCTCTACAAACAAAATATCCAGTTGTTGGTTGGGAAATTTATTCTGATGATTTTGGAGTTGCTTGGAAGATCATCAGAACTGGAAGTGTCACAAGTATTTGCAGAGATTTTGAAGACATTGTTAGATCTTGTGATAGAGAAGACTTGGATACTTTGTGGAGGATTGTTCAAGATCAGTTCAAGAAGGATGAACTTGTTGATGTCAAGGCTAAGGAGTTATGGGTTCACTTCAGAAGATTATATGAACCTGACCCAAGTGACAGACATTAGAGATTTGAAGCTCACAACATGAATACCTTGTGGAAGTTTTATGACTCAAGTGTTGTACATCATCTTTCTACTCAAGATGGAGTTGATGTGTTTATGCTTGCAGAGAAAGAATATCCATTAAGAGCTGGAGTATTGACTGTGATGATGTCAGTGAAGCTTAGGTGCTGGGAAAGAACTGAAGTCATAAAAGATTTGCTGCAAAGGATTTATGATCAAAGTGTGAGAGCTGATAAAGAGTTAAGAAGAAGAAGATAAGTGTTTGGAAGAATTCTCATATCCTCATGTTTGCTGATTACTTGAAGAAACTTATTGATTTTTTTATTAATCATAAGTTTAGGGGAGGATTGTTGGGAATTATACTAACAGTTACCACGGCTAGTGAAGACATTACAACTGCTGAAGAATGTACTTGCAGTGGAAACTCATTACCACTGTTGTTTTAGATAACTGTTAGGAAACGTGTTTAGATAAATATAGAATAGATCTTGTGTATATCTTATTCTATTAGCATTATACTTATCTTGTAGAAGAGGACTCCTTGTGCTATAAAAGGAGATCCTAGGTTAAAGGTTAGATATACGTTTCTAGAGCTTCAAGGTGTAACCCTAGTGATATTAAGATCACTCGTATTATTATCATTAATAATATTGGAGCTAACCATTTGTTACATATATTGTTCTTATTCATAAACAACTGTTTCATTCACAATCAAACTTCTAAGTGTTACTAAGTAGATTCCGCATACTTAATGATATAACTTAAAGTATCAATCTAACACAGTTCAAGGTGTTTAGATCCATCAGAATACTTCTATCCTCCAAGACAAGAAGTATTACAACTTGTTGTGACCTCCACATCCAAGTTGTTAGAAGATCATCCATTGTATCTATCTCTTTGTGTAATTAGTTGTGAATATTTGATAGTAGATACTTTTGCTTGGTGTATAGATAGTGTGATTGGTTAGTAGATTGTTGTGAAGGAGAAAGTTAGGAAGTAGATAGTTGTGAAGAAGATAGGTGTGATGTAGATAGTTGTGAAGAAGATAGGTGTGAAGAAGATAGGTGGGAAGAAGATAGTTGTGAAGATAGATAGGTGTGAAGAAGTTGTGTAGAAGTTGTGATTAAGTTGTGGTGTGTAAATTGGTGTGTAAGGTTTTCTCCGCCATAAGGGAGCTTGTTGACATAGTGAAGAAAACTCTCGAGTAGGTGACTCGGGGAGTGGAGTAGGGCAAGGAAGGTGTCCTTGTAGCCAAACCACTATAAATGCTTTGTCTCGCGGTTTGATCTTTCCATCTCTTACTTATTATCTTGCTTATATCGTTATTACTTTCGAAGACGTAGACGTATATTTATGTAGTTGCTCATATAGTACTAGTGTTGATTTCACTTTAAGATCAAACAAAAGTTTCATTCACTAAACAAAGTCTTTACAATCAAACTAAAAAGATAACATACATATAATTGATCATTTCGATCAAGTATAGTTTTCATACAATATATAATTAAGGATTACATAATAAACATTTACTTACTTATCACTCGTATATAGCTATAATTGTTTATATTATTCATGTATTGATTTTACATACTTAGCTTACATTATTATTATTGTTCATACTTTGATGTAGTTGTTCATATTGTTCAAGATTTGAGTTCACATAAGATCGAATCAAAGTTTTAAAAGTAAACAAGGTTTTATGTAACACCCCCAATTCATGGATGCAGCGGAATTCAAACTGGGTGTTACTCGATGGCACAATAGTCACAATAATAGAAAACGAACTCTAATTGAGTCGTTTTAAAAGATTTATCATTCAAATTATATAAATATCAGAGATTACAAAATGAGGTCCTAGATGGTTCCATGTTTACAATTTACATTAAATGAGTTTTTGAATGATAATAAAATTTATAGCCCTCTTGAATATCCATGCCCTTCCGTGCCATCCTTGATCATCATGAACCTAAAATACATGCTTAAGAGGTAAACACAAAGGTTGAGTGATATTCATAGAGTTTGTTTACTGGTTGAACACAATATGTTGGTAGTGTGAGTTAATTAGACTCATACTCATGGTTGGAAAACAAAACAGGTAGGCTACGTTATTATACGCCCATAAAATGTATTATACACTAAGCTTATGACACCAAAACGTTAACGGGTACCAATATTAATCGGCGGAGTTATCCCGGTAGGTACTTTGCTAACATACCTAAATCTCAAATATTAGTGCATTTGTTTGAACTTAGTCAATACAAATGGGATTCGTCAATCCCAATAGGCCTATTCACAATATTCGCGCTCACTATTACTAGTGATTAAATGGTTCATAATAAGGGATATTGGTTTTAGCAAGGATAGTACTTAGTGATAATAAAACAATCAGGCAAGCATACAATTGAAAAGCATTGTGTTCGGTTTAAAATAGCATGTATTCCCCCCAAGGGTTTGTAAAACAATTAAATAATGGAAAGTGGGGCTATGAACTCACCTTAAGTTAGATGATGTATAATAAGAATGATAGATATGCCGTGAGAACTTCTACGAGCAACCTAGAATAATTGTTGCAACTTAGGTTTGGAATAATGTCTAAGAATACGAAGAATTGCCTATATATGTCTTGCATTAAGTCCATGATGTAGTACTTAGTATAGTGTAAGTCTTTGAAAAGAAATGGTTTATGAAACATGTATAGTTTATACATCGCTTACTACCGTTCGGGCAGACATAATTCAGAAGTCATGTAGTAAACGTTCGAAGAGCCAGGACACTTTAATTCGTAAATCCACAACTCATCTTGACGGCTTACTTAATAAACTCCTCACATGAGGCTCCCTACTATTGTAGTATTTGATAAAATATATATATAAGTTTTGATCCGAAAAGTTACATGTCCAATATTTGAATAAACTTAGGAAAGTTTATTTTTACATGAAGATTGTTATTAGGGTAAGTTTCTTAAGTCTTGAATGACAATTACTTGTAATATCTCATGGTTCTTTAGATGAAGTAGATCCAAATTGTATGTTTAAGTTATCGCCAACTTTTTAGCTCATGTTTTCGCCTAAGTAAGTTTATATGGTCATTTAGTCATGGCCTTGCCATGACCTTTGGTCATTGTTCCATGGTCTTGAGACTCAACCTAGGCTCTAGCCATGGTTGTGGTCTTGAATCTGGGTCATTAGACCTCTTGTTCTTTTTTAAACCATAACCATTATATAGTGACTTATATATGTAAAATAGCTGTTAATAAACTGAGAAAAATCTCATTCGTTATTGGTTTTCTGGAGACGTGCTCCTGAGTTTTTGAAGAAAACGTGATTCCGAACAACTTTCGTGCCTTAACTTTTTCATGAAACGGACCAGAAGGGCATCTTTTTACGTGTTTAAGGTTCTGTTACAGAAAGTATTTAGGCAGTTTTGCCGTAAAGTTTTGGTAACTTCAAATGGTCATAACTTTTCACTCGTGTACTCGTTTTAGGTGGTTCAAATTGCTATGTTTTCCTTGTTAAGTTCTCTTTAACAGTAAGTAAGTGTACAATATCATAGTTGTACTATTTGGTCGTGGTTATCCAAGAAAGTTACTAGTTTACTTGTTTACTTATCATAAGTTAACATATATATATATATATATATATATATATATATATATATATACCAATACTTGTTTTACTCATTTTTATACATGATGGACATAATCATAAGACAAAATATAGCATGAATGATATGTAAATAACATGAATATGATATTTAACAAGAAGTATGTTAGGGTTTTGCTTACAACTTTTGGCTTTCAATTAAGAAAGGGAATCAAGTATGGAACTAGGACACTAAACCTAAGCTTTCAACCAATCACCACAACCCTTGCTAACCATTTATCTAACCCTTGTGAAAACCCTTTAACCTCAGCCCCTAACACCTTGGGTAGCTCCTAATTTAACCATGGAATCACCAAACAAACTAGAGATTCATGTAGGGAATCACTAGGCCTTTAACATTGGTATGTAACTTGTAACTAGGAAATGAAAGGATCATGAGCTTGTGAATTGAAGTTGGGCGTTTGAATGATGAATAAATGAAGAGGATGAGCTCTCTTTTATACTTAAAATGATGAGGTTTAAGGAAGGTGTGAGGATGGTGCATGAAGAGGTGCAAGTTAGGATATTATCTAAGACTTAAGTCTTAAGTTTAAGACTTAAGATTTAAGTAACTAGCACATGGTTTAGCTTCCTTGGTAAGCTTCAATTACTTGACTTATTTGGCTAGGAAAAACACCACATATGGCTAGTGGATGAGATTGGTGAGTTTTTGAAGTTATCTTGCCTTTACGGTGTGAGTTTAGGTCCCGTTAATCACTAATGGTGAGTCGTTAAGTCATGAAACTTAAAATCGGGTATCGTAAAAATATGAAACTTATAGGAATGATTAAACTCATCAATATACTCATTATTATCTTATAAAAATGAGTGATAAGTTTAATGAATCTTGAAAACGCTGATAACGTAAGTTTAGAACGCGTAAAACGTAAAACGTACGAAAGTTGCGTGAAATTGAGAATAGAAAAATGTAATTTTTCTAATAGGATAATAATGATTTAAAATGACTTATAATGTCTAGACTGGGCTCAGTCTAGTGTCGGTTGGTATTTAATGTCTTTTAGACGTAAAATCGTAAGCCTAAAAATCAAGGAATGATTTATAAAATCAAGGAATGATTTTTGGTCAAAGGAGGAGGAAAAATATGTTGACTTTTTCTAAAAATGTGAAAACTCAAATTGTCTTAGAAACGCGGTGCAGGTATAGGCTAAGGTTACGGCTGAGTAAAAACGCTCAAAAATGAAAATTCCTGTTTTTCACGGCCGAGGTTTATTTGGTCATATTTTTCTCAGTCACGATTAATTCTCAAATAAATCATGAGTGTATCAAAAAATTTTCTGATACGGGGAAAATTAACGCGGTCTAGTTTCGTCGTGCGTAGGATTTTTGAATGACGTTTTACCCTAAAACGTGTATTTCCTTAATAACTTTCGCAAAAATGATCTGATGAGTGTCAAACATTTAATTTGCCATGGAAATGATTTATCACACGAGAATATGAAATAAAAATCAAATTTCGGGAAAATGAATAGTAATAGTGAAGAGTAAAAGTGAATAGTGAAATTTTTCGGGAATACTAATTAACCTGAAATTGAGAATTGTTACTGTCTCTATCCCTTACGGGGAACTTCGTCCCGAAGTTCTATGTGTGTTATATGTTGGAGTGGTGTCGATGAAGAGGTGTGGTTACTTATGAGGACTAGTGTCTGGGGTTACTAGTGATGTAGTTTGATTTGTTCTCAGAATACAGTGTGTCAATAGAGATTGATAACATAGTTGAATATCAGTAGAGATCCATATAATAGTCGAATATCAAAGGAAATTGATATAGCAGTCGAATATTAATAGAAATTGATATAGTAATTGCAATCATAGCCTAGTAGATAATCTGTTGTTGTACCTAGTGTTTATTGACTTCATACTTACGTTATTTCGGATACAAATAAGCCCACTTGTTTATAATTCTTTATTTACATAGAGAGGCATCCCAAACAATGTAAATAGAGGAATATAAACTTATGGTTCGGTGATTTACAATTTCTTTATTTAAATGAAAAGGCATCCCAATCCATTCAAATAATTATAAATCATCCTACTTAAGAATTCCCAACACAACATTCATACTTAGCCAGTGAGTTACAAGGTAGTGTATTACGAGATGATACTGGTGTTCCAAAAGTACAAGATGAATATTCAATATTGTAAAGATGATTAGGGTGCTTGTGGTGTAACTATGGATGATTTGAGCTTTAAAAGTGCATCAAGATCTGTTAATGATCTTGTGGTTGTAACGGTTGTGAAGAGAATGATGTGATATGTTGATGAAAAAAAGTGTGTTGTGTATGCTTAACATTAATATTCTTAGGTATAGATGTTGAGTTTGCTTTGAAAATTTTAAGAGATTTTAAAAGTTTATGACGGAATGGTATCCTTAGGAACTAAACAGGATAGTACTTCTACGGGATGAAGAGAAGAATCGATAACTATCCCAAGATAGTAGTTCGGATTATCTCATAAATAAAAACTTTCAAGAATGAAATTAGGTAGTACAAATAGGGTGTAAAGATCTTGCTGAGTGGTAAGACACTATCGTGTCTCTAGATCGTTTTAAAGGATTCTGGTGGTTTATCGAGTTCAAGCAGGAAATCAATCTAAACATAACCCTAGTACAACTATTCTCAGTATTAGAAAATTTTAAGTCGAACATAGTTAGTCAGACTATGTTCCACTGTCCCTAGGTTAAATATAGGTGACTAGTCTATATTTAGCCGAGGTTCGATAAAATTTTCAAATACCTAAATTAGGTATACTTGTGATATGTCCGTTGCTTTTTGAGAAACTGTCCACTAAACAACGGCGATGTCAAACCATTCAGTTGCAAGTCCCGCCCATACAAGACTTGTAACCTATGTTTTCACATTCCATTGCATAGAAGATAGTACGGGTAGATACATGTGGAAAGGAAGTTGAAGTAATTCTAAAACAATCCATACCGGGCCAGAATTACGAACTTTTAACAACAAAGGTTTCAGAAGAAAACTTTGATGAATGTAGAGAAAGTTGCTAAACTTTGATGAACGTAGAGAAACTCCAACTTTTGTAGATGATGGATTAGTTTGTCTTTTAGAAATCTCATATTTCTATTTTGAAATCGCTAGGTTGTGATGGGTTTTTGATATCATATGAAATGATATTGATGATGTGATGGAATAATTCCAGAGACCATTATGCAAATCACAATGTCTCGGAAGTAGATTAGACCATTGTGCAATTCACAATGTCTGGGAAGTAGGTTAGACCATTGTGTGACTCAAAACATTTGAGAAATGATTAAGACCATTGTATAATACAATGTCTTGGAAAATAGACGAGACCATTGTATCATACAATGTCTTGGAAATAGGAAAGACCATTGCAATTAGTTACAATATCTTGGACATAAAATGTTGGAGTAGGAACATGATTGGGAGGATATGGTTATGTCGAAATGCCCTAGAATAGGCATACGCAGATATGTTTAGTCCATTGTTTAGATAAATGATTCAAAATAAATCGAGTTTATATATCAATATACTAATATGTTAATGTAGTATAAAATGCTTACGGGGAAATGCTCAATTATGTTAAGGGTACATATATCCATGTGCTAACATGTTTGTGTAGTGTAAAAGGCTTAATAAGTCCATAATCGTCTGGAGGATGGAAGGCATGAAGATCGGAAGGCTATAAAAATGTTTTTGCTTGTCATTGTGGTTATAGTTTAGGTCTCAATTAGACCCGTTTCTCTATAACCATGGCTCTGGTACCAATCTATAACACCCCCAATTCATGGATGCAGCGGAATTCAAACTGGGTGTTAGTCGACGGCACAACAGTCACAATAATAGAAAACGAACTCTAATTGAGTCGTTTTAAAAGATTTATCATTCAAATTATATAAATATCAGAGATTACAAAATGAGGTCCCAGATGGTTCCATGTTTACAATTTACATTAAATGAGTTTTTGAATGATAATAAAATTTATAGCCCTCTTGAATATCCGTGCCCTTCCGTGCCATCCTTGATCATCATGAACCTGAAATACATGCTTAAGAGGTCAACACAAAGGTTGAGTGATATTCATAGAGTTTGTTTAATGGTTGAACACAATATGTTGGTAGTGTGAGTTAATTAGACTCATACTCATGGTTGGAAAACAAAACAGGTAGGCTACATTATTATACGCCCATAAAATGTATTATACACTAAGCTTATGACACCAAAACATTAACGGGTACCAATATCAATCAGCGGAGTTATCCCGGTAGGTACTTTGCTAACATACCTAAATCTAAAATATTAGTGCATTTGTTTGAACTTAGTCAATACAAATGGGATTCGTCAATCCCAATAGGCCTATTCACAATATTCGCGCTCACTATTACTAGTGATTAAATGGTTCATAATAAGGGATATTGGTTTTAGCAAGGATAGTACTTAGAGATAATAAAACAATCAGGAAAGCATACAATTGAAAAGCATTGTGTTCGGTTTAAAATAGCATGTATTCCCCCCAAGGGTTTGTAAAACAATTAAGTAATGGAAAGTGGGGCTATGAACTCACCTTAAGTTAGATGATGTATAATGAGAATGATAGATATGCCGTGAGAACTTCTACGAGCAACCTAGAATAATTGTTGCAACTTAGGTTTGGAATAATGTCTAAGAATACGAAGAATTGCCTATATATGTCTTGCATTAAGTCCATGATGTAGTACTTAGTATAGTGTAAGTCTTTGAAAAGAAATGGTTTATGAAACATGTATAGTTTATATATGCTTACTACCGTTCGGGCCGACATAATTCAGAAGTCATGTAGTAAACGTTCGAGGAGCCAGGACACTTTAATTCGTAAATCCACAACTCATCTTGACGGCTTACTTAATGAACTCCTCACATGAGGCTCCCTACTATTGTAGAATTTGATAAAATATATATATAAGTTTTGATCCGAAAAGTTACATGTCCAATATATGAATAAACTTAGGAAAGTTTATTTTTACATGAAGATTGTTATTAGGGTAAGTTTCTTAAGTCTTGAATGACAATTACTTGTAATATCTCATGGTTTTTTAGATGAAGTAGATCCAAATTGTATGTTTAAGTTATCGCCAACTTTTTAGCTCATGTTTTTGCCTAAGTAAGTTTATATGGTCATTTAGTCATGGCCTTGCCATGACCTTTGGTCATTGTTCCATGGTCTTGAGACTCAACCTTGGCTCTAGCCATGGTTGTGGTCTTGAATCTGGGTCATTAGACCTCTTGTTCTTTTTTAAACCATAACCATTATATAGTGACTTATATATGTAAAATAGCTGTTTTTGAAGAAAACGTGATTCCGAACAACTTTCGTGCTTTAACTTTTTCATGAAATGGACCAGAAGGGCCTCTTGTTGCGTGTTTAAGGTTCGGTTACAGAAAGTATTTAGGCAGTTTTGCCGTAAAGTTTTGGTAACTTCAAATGGTCATAACTTTTGACTCGTGTACTCGTTTTAGGTGGTTCAAATATGTTTTCCTTGTTAAGTCCTCTTTAACAGTAAGTAAGTGTCCAATATCATAGTTGTACTATTTTGGTTGTGGTTTTCCAAGAAAGTTACTAGTTTACTTGTTTACTTATCATAAGTTAACATATATATATATATATATATATATATATATATATATATATATATATATATATATATATATATATATATATATATATATATATATATATATATATATATATATATATATATATATACCAATACTTGTTTTACTCATTTTTATACATCATGGACATAATCATAAGACAAAATATAGCATGAATGATATGTAAATAACATGAATATGATATTTAACAAGAAGTATGTTAGGGTTTTGCTTACAACTTTTGGCTTTCAATTAAGAAAGGGAATCAAGTATGGAACTAGGACACTAAACCTAAGCTTTCAACCAATCACCACAGCCCTTGCTAACCATTGATCTAACCCTTGTGAAAACCATTTAACCTCAGCCCCTAACACCTTGTGTAGCTCCTAATTTAACCATGGAATCACAAAACAAACTAGAGATTCATGTAGGGAATCATTAGGCCTTTAACATTGGTATGTAAATTGTAACTAGGAAATGAAAGGATCATGAGCTTGTGAATTGAAGTTGGGCGTTTGAATGATGAATAAATGAAGAGGATGAGCTCTCTTTTATACTTAAAATGAGTAGGTTTAAGGAATGTGTGAGGATGGTGCATGAGGAGGTGCAAGTTAGGATATTATCTAAGACTTAAGTCTTAAGTTTAAGACTTAAGACTTAAGTAACTAGCACATGGTTTAGCTTCCTTGGTAAGCTTCAATTACTTGACTTATTTGGCTAGGAAAAACGCCACATATGGCTAGTGGATGAGATTGGTGAGTTTTTGAAGTTATCTAGCTTTTACGGTGTGAGTTTATGTCCCGTTAATCGCTAACGGTAAGTCGTTAAGTCATGAAACTTAAAATCGGGTATCGTAAAAATATGAAACTTATAGGAATGATTAAACTCATCAATATACTCATTATTATCTTATAAAAATGAGTGATAAGTTTAATGGATCTTGAAAACGTTGATAACGTAAGTTTAAAATGCGTAAAACGTAAAACGTACGAAAGTTGCGTAAATTGAGAATAGAAAAATGTAATTTTTCTAATAGGATAATAATGATTTAAAATGACTTATAATGTCTAGACTGGGCTCAGTCTAGTGTCGGTTGGTATTTAATGTCTTTTAGACGTAAAACCGTAAGCCTAAAAATCAAGAAATGATTTATAAAATCAAGAAATGATTTTTGGTCAAAGGAGGAAGAAAAATATGTCGACTTTTTCTAAAAATGTGAAAACTCAAATTGTCTTAGAAACGCGGTGCAGGTATAGGCTAAGGTTACGGCTGAGTAAAAACGCTTAAAAATGAAAATTCCTGTTTTTCACGGCCGAGGTTTATTTGGTCATATTTTTCTCAGTCACGATTAATTCTCAAATAAATCATGAGTGTATCAAACATTTTTCTGGTATGGGGAAAATTAACGCGGTCTAGTTTCGTTGTGCGTAGGATTTTTGAACGACGTTTTACCCTAAAACGTGTATTTCCTTAATAACTTTCGCGAAAATGATCTGATGAGTGTCAAACATTTAATTTTTAAAGTCTCTACCCCTTACAGGGAACTTCGTCCCGAAGTTCTATGTGTGTTATATGTTGGAGTGGTGTCGATGAAGAGGTGTGGTTACTTATGAGGACTAGTGTCTGGGGTTACTACTGATGTAGTTTGATTTGTTCTTAGAATACGGTGTGTTGATAGAGATTGATAACATAGTTGAATATCAGTAGAGATCCATATAATAGTCGAATATCAAAGGAAATTGATATAGCAGTCGAATATTAATAGAAATTGATATAGTAATTGCAATCATAGCCTAATAGATAATCTGTTGTTGTACCTACTGTTTATTGACTTCATACTTATGTTATTTCGGATACAAATAAGCCCACTTGTTTATAATTCTTTATTTACATAGAGAGGCATCCCAAACAATGTAAATAGATGAGTATAAACTTATGGTTCGGTGATTTACAATTTCTTTATTTAAATGAAAAGGCATCCCAATCCATTCAAATAATTATAAATCATCCTACTTAAGAATTCCCAACACAACATTCATACTTAGCCGGTGAGTTACAAGGTAGTGTATTACGAGATGATACTGGTGTTCCAAAAGTACAAGATGAATATTCAATATTGTAAAGATGATGAGGGTGCTTGTGGTGTAACTATGGATGATTTGAGCTTTAAAAGTGCATCAGGATCTGTTAATGAGCTTGTGGTTGTAACGGTTGTGAAGATAATGATGTGATATGTTGATGAACAAAAGTGTGTAGTGTATGCTTAACATTAATATTCTTAGGTATAGATGTTGAGTTTGCTTTGAAAATCTTAAGAGATTTTAAAAGTTTATGACGGAATGGTATCCTTAGGAACTAAATAGGATAGTACTTCTACGGGATGAAGAGAAGAATCGATAACTATCCCAAGATAGTAGTTCGGATTATCTCATAAATGAAAACTTTCAAGAATGAAATTAGGTAGTACAAATAGGGTGTAAAGATCTTGCTGAGTGGTAAGACACTATCGTGTCTCTAGATCGTTTTAAAGGATTCTGGTGGTTTATCGAGTTCAAGCAGGAAATCAATCTAAACATAACCCTAGTACAACTATTCTCAGTATTCGAAAATTTTAAGTCGAACATAGTTAGTCAGACTATGTTCCACTGTCCCTAGGTTAAATATAGGTGACTAGTCTATATTTAGCCGAGGTTTGATAAAATTTTCAAATACCTAAATTAGGTATACTTGTGATATGTCCGTTGCTTTTTGAGAAACTGTCCACTAAACAAAGGCGATGTCAAACCATTCAGTTGCAAGTCCCACCCATACAAGACTTGTAACCTATATTTTCACATTCCATTGCATAGAAGATAGTACGGGTAGATACATGTGGAAAGGAAGTTGAAGTAATTCTTAAACAATCCATACTGGGCCATAATTATGAACTTTTAACAACAAAGGTTTCAGAAGAAAACTTTGATGAATGTAGAGAAAGCTGCTAAACTTTGATGAACGTAGAGAAACTCCAACTTTTGTAGATGATGGATTAGTTTGTCTTTTAGAAATCTCATATTTCTATTTTGAAATCGATAGGTTGTGATGGGTTTTTGATATCATATGAAATGATATTGATGATGTGATGGAATAATTCCAGAGACCATTATGCAAATCACAATGTCTCGGAAGTAGATTAGACCATTGTGCAATTCACAATGTCTGGGAAGTAGGTTAGACCATTGTGTGACTCAAAACATTTGAGAAATGATTAAGACCATTGTATAATACAATGTCTTGGAAAATAGACGAGACCATTGTATCATACAATGTCTTGGACATAAAATGTTGGAGTAGGAACATGATTGGGAGGATATGGTTATGTCGAAATGCCCTAGAATAGGCATACGCAGATACGTTTAGTCCATTGTTTAGATAAATGATTCAAAATAAATCGAGTTTATATATCAATATACTAATATGTTAATGTAGTATAAAATGCTTACGGGGAAATGCTCAATTATGTTAAGGGTACATATATCCATGTGCTAACATGTTTGTGTAGTGTAAAATGCTTAATAAGTCCATAATCGTCTGGAGGATGGAAGGCACGAAGATCGGAAGGCTATAAAAATGTTTTTGCTTGTCATTGTGGTTATAGTTTAGGTCTCAATTAGACCCGTTTCTCTATAACCATGGCTCTGGTACCAATCTATAACACCCCCAATTCATGGATGCAGCAGAATTCAAACTGGGTGTTACTCGATGGCACAATAGTCACAATAATAGAAAACGAACTCTAATTGAGTCGTTTTAAAAGATTTATCATTCAAATCATATAAATATCAGAGATTACAAAATGAGGTCCCAGATGGTTCCATGTTTACAATTTACATTAAATGAGTTTTTGAATGATAATAAAATTTATAGCCTTCTTGAATATCCGTGCCCTTCCGTGCCATCCTTGATCATCATGAACCTGAAATACATGCTTAAGAGGTCAACACAAAGGTTGAGTGATATTCATAGAGTTTGTTTAATGGTTGAACGCAATATGTTGGTAGTGTGAGTTAATTAGACTCATACTCATGGTTGGAAAACAAAACCGGTAGGCTACATTATTATACACCCATAAAATGTATTATACACTAAGCTTATGACACCAAAACGTTAACGGGTACCAATATCAATCGGCGGAGTTATCCCGGTAGGTACTTTGCTAACATACATAAATCTCAAATATTAGTGCATTTGTTTGAACTTAGTCAATACAAATGGGATTCGTCAATCCCAATAGGCCTATTCACAATATTCGCGCTCACTATTACTAGTGATTAAATAGTTCATAATAAGGGATATTGGTTTTAGCAAGGATAGATCTTAGTGATAATAAAACAATCAGGCAAGCATACAATTGAAAAGCATTATGTTCGGTTTAAAATAGCATGTATTCCCCCCAAGGATTTGTAAAACAATTAAGTAATGGAAAGTGGGGCTATGAACTCACCTTAAGTTAGATGATGTATAATGAGAATGATAGATATGCCGTGAGAACTTCTACGAGCAACCTAGAATAATTGTTGCAACTTAGGTTTGGAATAATGTCTAAGAATACGAAGAATTGCCTATATATGTCTTGCATTAAGTCCATGATGTAGTACTTAGTATAGTGTAAGTCTTTGAAAAGAAATGGTTTATGAAACATGTATAGTTTATATATCGCTTACTACCGTTCGGGCCGACATAATTCAGAAGTCATGTAGTAAACGTTCGAGGAGCCAGGACACTTTAATTCGTATATCCACAACTCATCTTGACGGCTTACTTAATGAACTCCTCACATGAGGCTCCCTACTATTGTAGTATTTGATAAAATATATATATAAGTTTTGATCCGAAAACTTACAAGTCCAATATATGAATAAACTTAGGAAAGTTTATTTTTACATGAAGATTGTTATTAGGGTAAGTTTCTTAAGTCTTGAATGATAATTACTTGTAATATCTCATGGTTTTTTAGATGAAGTAGATCCAAATTGTATGTTTAAGTTATCGCCAACTTTTTAGCTCATGTTTTCGCCTAAGTAAGTTTATATGGTCGTTTAGTCATGGCCTTGCCATGACCTTTGGTCATTGTTCCATGGTCTTGAGACTCAACCTTGGCTCTAGCCATGGTTGTGGTCTTGAATCACGATCATTAGACCTCTGGTTCTTTTTTAAACCATAACCATTATATAGTGACTTATATATGTAAAATAACTGTTTTTGAAGAAAACGTGATTCCGAACAACTTTCGTGCTTTAACTTTTTCATGAAATGGACCAGAAGGGCCTCTTGTTGCGTGTTTAAGGTTCTGTTACAGAAAGTATTTAGGCAGTTTTGCCGTAAAGTTTTGGTAACTTCAAATGGTCATAACTTTTGACTCGTGTACTCGTTTTAGGTGGTTCAAATATGTTTTCCTTGTTAAGTCCTCTTTAACAGTAAGTAAGTGTCCAATATCATAGTTGTACTATTTTGGTCGTGGTTTTCCAAGAAAGTTACTAGTTTACTTGTGTACTTACCATAAGTTAACATATATATATATACCAATACTTGTTTTACTCATTTTTATACATCATGGACATAATCATAAGACAAAATATAGCATGAATGATATGTAAATAACATGAATATGATATTTAACAAGAAGTATGTTAGGGTTTTGCTTACAACTTTTGGCTTTCAATTAAGAAAGGGAATCAAGTATGGAACTAGGACACTAAACCTAAGCTTTCAACCAATCACCACAACCCTTGCTAACCATTGATCTAACCCTTGTGAAAACCCTTTAACCTCAGCCCCTAACACCTTGTGTAGCTCCTAATTTAACCATGGAATCACCAAACAAACTAGAGATTCATGTAGGGAATCACTAGGCCTTTAACATTGGTGTGTAACTTGTAACTAGGAAATGAAAGGATCATGAGCTTGTGAATTGAAGTTGGGCGTTTGAATGATGAATAAATGAAGAGGATGAGCTTTCTTTTATACTTAAAATGAGGAGGTTTAAGGAAGGTGTGAGGATGGTGCATGAGGAGGTGCAAGTTAGGATATTATCTAAGACTTAAGTCTTAAGTTTAAGACTTAAGACTTAAGTAACTAGCACATGGTTTAGCTTCCTTGGTAAGCTTCAATTACTTGACTTATTTGGCTAGGAAAAACGCCACATATGGCTAGTGGATGAGATTGGTGAGTTTTTGAAGTTATCTAGCTTTTACGGTGTGAGTTTATGTCCCGTTAATCGCTAACGGTAAGTCGTTAAGTCATGAAACTTAAAATCGGGTATCGTAAAAATATGAAACTTATAGGAATGATTAAACTCATCAATATACTCATTATTATCTTATAAAAATGAGTGATAAGTTTAATGGATCTTGAAAACGCTGATAACCTAAGTTTAAAACGCGTAAAACGTAAAACATACGAAAGTTGCGTAAATTGAGAATAGAAAAATGTAATTTTTCTAATAGGATAATAATAATTTAAAATGACTTATAATGTCTAGACTGGGCTCAGTCTAGTGTTGGTTGGTATTTAATGTCTTTTAGACGTAAAACCGTAAGCCTAAAAATCAAGGAATGATTTTTGGTCAAAGGAGGAGGAAAAATATGTTGACTTTTTCCAAAAATGTGAAAACTCAAATTGTCTTAGAAACGCAGTGCAGGTATAGGCTAAGGTTATGACTGAGTAAAAACGCTTAAAAATGAAAATTCCTGTTTTTCACGGCCGAGATTTATTTGGTCATATTTTTCTCAGTCACGATTAATTCTCAAATAAATCATGAGTGTATCAAACATTTTTCTGATACGGGGAAAATTAACGCGGTCGAGTTTCGTTGTGCGTAGGATTTTTGAATGACGTTTTACCCTAAAACGTGTATTTCCTTAATAACTTTCGCGAAAATGATCTGATGAGTGTCAAACATTTAATTTGCCATGGAAATGATTTATCACACGAGAATATGAAATAAAAATCAAATTTCGGAAAAATGAATAGTAAAAGTGAAAAGTGAAATTTTTCGGAAATAATAATTAACCTGAAATTGCGAATTGTTACATTTTATAACTAAACTAAGTTTTCATAATAAAATTAAAAAGACGTAAAACTATTCAACCCCCCCTCTAGTTTTTCCACAATTGGTACCAGAGCCACGTCAAACAAGATTTTTAAAATATATTGTATTTTAAAATTGAATCGATCTATGGAATCGGAAAAATATTTAGAAGGGCAATCTATGCAAAGACCACCACTATTTGAAAGTGATGGTTTTCTTTATTGGAAAAACAGATTCGAAACTTATGTGAAATCAAAAGATCTTGATCTTTGGCATGTCATTACCTTTGGTGATTTCCCCCTATTCAATATAATTTTGAAACTAAAATGGATGAAATTGTATCTTTTGAAAAACAAAATGATGATTTGAAAAAGAAACTAGCAAAAAATAATGAGGCTAAAATGGTTATTTATAATGCGTTACCAAGCAAAGAGTATGAAAGAATTTTTATGTGTAAAACCGCAAAAGAAATTTGGGATTCTTTACTAATCACTCACCATGGTAATAGTCAAGTTAAAGATAACAAAATAGATCTTCTTGTTCAACACTATGAACAATTTATGATTCCGGAGGAGGAATCAATAGATAATGCTTTTGCTAGGTTTAACACTATCATCACAAATTTAAAAGCACTTGATGAGAATTTTTCTAGTAAGAATTTTGTTAGGAAATTTCTTAGGGCTCTTCATCCAAAATGGCGAGCTAAAGTTACGGCAATTGAAGAATCGAAGAACTTGTCAACTCTTCAACTTGATGAGTTGATCGGCAACCTGAAAGTCTACGAAGCAATAATAAAGAAAGACTCCAAGATGGTCAAAGGAAAAAGAGAGCAAAGCAAGTCAATTACGTTGAAAGCTAGGAAGGAATCTAGTGACGAGGATAGCTCAACCTCCGAATATGATGACGAAGAATATGCCATGGCCGTAGGAAACTTCAAGAAATTCTTCAAAAGGCGAGGAAGATTCGTTAGACAACCGCATGATGAAAGGAAAGCTTCTCAAAGAAACAAAGACGACGAAGGTAGCAAGAGTGAAAAGAAGTGCTTTAAATGCGGAGATCTAAATCATCTCATTGGAAAATGTCCAATGATGTCAAGGAATCAAAATCAAAAGGCGTTCATTGGAGGAGCATGGAGTGATAGCGATGAAGATGAGAAAGAAACCACAAAGGAAGAAAGGTGTCTTATTGCCAAGACATCAAATGAGGTAGATTCCGAAACCGAATACTTTAGTGACGAAAATTTATCATTAGACGAAAAAGACCTAGATAGTAAATATAATAGGTTATGCAAATTAGGTCAAAAGGTTATATCTAAAAATAAGTCACTAAAACATATTAATAATCTATTAGAAAATGAGGTACTCGAATTAAAAATTAAACTACGACATTTGGAAAAAGGAAAAGAAGTTTTTATAGAATGTAAAACATGCTTAGAGCTTAAAAATGAAAACGAAAAACTTATAGATGAAATTTTCAAACTTGACAAGTTTAAAAATAGTAGTAACCCACTTAAGAAAATAATAAGTGTGCAAGAAACTTCGGGAGATAAAACCGGTCTAGGATTAACCTCAACTAATGTTTCAACTAGTGAAAATAAAAGTATAAAGTTTGATTGAAAATCTAGTAAACAAAAATCACTAGAATCAAAACCTAAGTTTATACTTACAAAAGATAGAAAAATACCCATTGCGAATGATGAAAAAGTGAAAACTTTTTATAAACCATCCTTAAAGACCGAAGTAGGATCCTCTAAACCTAAATTAAGATCTAAAACTCCACCACCATGAAAACCAAATAATCCTCATGCTCGACCTAAAACACCTCGACCTAGAAGAAACCAAAATAGACAAAACTCCAATAACAATAATCATCAAATGTGGAATTATCAACCAAGTTACAACCCTTGGGGAATATTACCACCATACACGCATCCTAGCCAAATGTTAAATATGCTTGGACCAAACAACTTTGGACCAATGAGAAAATGGGGACCAAGTGGCTAAGTTATCATTCTTCAAAAATGTTGGAATCTCGTCTTTATATGTCTTCCATAAGTCAACATGGTAACTTGATGTGCTTGAAGAAAATCAATAGAAGACTAAAAGGTACGCATCTCTTTTAAGGTCATCGCTATAATTTTCATGCTTTGATAAATGATTAGTTAGATTAATGCTTAGCTATACATATATATCGTTTGCAACTCTTATACATATATACGTACATAATAGCATATATACTTATAACCTAGAAACATCATTAGTTGACTTTCCTAGGAATATGATAAAATTGTTCCTTGCCGAACAAAATAGAAAATGGAAATCTTCTATATCCACTATTAACAAACTCATGCTGATGAAGTGAAATGAGTAAAGTGGATCAATCGTTAATATAGAAGTAGGATTAAATCCCTCGCGTAAGAAAACTATGGATGAAACAAGCTCTCGCAGACTATGGCATTAAGTTAGATAAGCGTGCGAAAACAAAGGAACTATAGATGTTAGGTTATACCCCATTCAACCCTCTCGCATCTAACATATAAATTATCGTCATCACTTCCTTTAGGATCATAGGATATGTAGAAACGATAGCATGAGATAATATTAGGCTTAACCAATCCTCTTGAGCATGAGATCTTTAATAAATATCTTTTAAAATATATGATTAATGATATTTGTTGTCAAAAATCTAATATCTCTAAAAATATGCAAAAACCTCACATTTTGGAAAATAGTTTTTCAAATAACTATTCCACTTTTAAATAACATGTTTTCTCTATCAATATCCACAATTTTGTTTTGATCAAAACAAAAGATTGGGAAAATTTTCTTTACCTTCCATTAACACATTTTGAAGTAAAACCCAATCTATTTTATTCAAACAACTCTCATATCCACGTGAAAACCTACTTTCAAACATTATTGAATAATGCTAAAAACGTCTCTTTAAATCATGCATGGTGATCTCATACTTGTCATCTATATTTATATAAATGACACTTATAAGTGAACTAAATCAAATCAAGAAGACCATGGTGTGTCTAATAAGACTTTGTTTGTAACAAGTCTAGAAATCCATGCTATCATAACTACCTACTTATTGAACATTGATACACATTAGGATTAATCCTCCGAGTTATGTAATTATAAAATACTTGATGTTGCTTATTGTTTCGTAGCACTTATATTTTACTTGCTTGATGTGTATGTTTACATGCTAGATGAAATTGCTTGTTTACTTAATCTCTTCGGTTAACATGCTTTGGCTACATAATTAGTATATGCTTAATTGCCTCAAAGAGTTTTTGAGACCAAAAACACTACCTTTCTGCAATTCACTACCATAAACTCTTTTCTGGCAATCTGGGAATCACCAGATGGGCGGCCCCCTTAATTATTAATGGTCGAAGGTGTTTTTTTCTTTTTCTATTTTTTAGCCCATTTCATCCTATACTTCCCAAAATTCACAAACCTATTTTATCCTAAACCTTCTATCAAAATTTATACATCCTTTATCCCACCAATCCTACATTATAAACACTCTCATGCCTCTCAATCTCCACTCATCTCATCATGTCCTCTCCCATTAAATCAAAACCACCATGAAACCCGTTTGTAAAAGAAAGCCTGACTTCCATTAAAAGCCGATCAAACCAAATAATGTTGTCAAACATCTAACACCAAATTCCTCCTATTTCTTCAACATTACATACCTAACACCTCACTCTTCTTCCCACCAACATTAAATATCAACAACCTTTACTCACCCATATCCTTCTACATTACACTCAAACCTCATAATCTTTACACACTTAAACCTCATATCCTTCTACCTTACACTCAAACCTCAAAACCTTCACGCACTCAAACCTCATAACCTTTACTCACCTCAACCTCAAATTTCATCTCCTAGTGCACCTAATGCACCATCTATAACACCCTCCTACTAAGAAATCCCTTCCATGAACATCGCTCTTTCACTCTCACCAATCACATCACTTGATACTCATTTCCCATCTTTACTAATAACTCCACCTAGTCATCCTCAAAAAAGACTCAACCATATAACCATTCCCTACACTCTACAAAGTGTGTCATCACCACTACAACTTACCCATGAAGGTTAAACCATATTTCATTATACAAAAACCTCTTGTTCACTCAAATGAACCCTTTCACAAACCTCATCATAATAACCAAACATCCATCCTTGTTCCCAAAAATACACCTTCATCTCACCCACATAAGCCATATGAAGAGCATGTTCAATCTCAAAACAACAATCCAATCTCATTCCTAACACCTCACATTTTGTTCAACCTACCAATCCACCATCCAAAACATCCTCCACTCATGAAACATCCTATTCTTCCACAACTTCATTCTCATCCATTCATGATTACCCATACTCACAAATATCTCCACCACCAAGAGTATCACCACCACCTCCTACCAACACACATGTTATCCCTATTTTACATGTCCAATCATCCATCCATAATAACAACTAGACTCCACCATCATCACCTTCCTCCGAACACTTGAAGTTCATTGAAGAACCCAAGGAAGCCCATGAGCTTTGTGCTCTTCTTTCTTTACAACTTGCTCAATGCAACTTGGAACAACTTTCTTCAAGCTCTCCTTCATCACCCCACAACTTTGATCAAGTTGAAAAACATGTCAACAATTGACTTTGTTGCATCTTTCTCCTAAAAACCATTGCATTCAATGAAGACTTCACTTGGATTGAATACCTTCTCACTAGATCACATCCAATACCCACTTGAACAACATCCAAAACCTCAATCAACCTCTTCCGCTACAAACTCTCCAACACCAAAATCTCCAACATCCATGCACCCAAACATATGCCTCCATTAATCCAACAACCTCACCCAAACTAAACTACATCATTCCATACACTCCATCATTAACCATTCTAAGCATACTATATGCTTATGACTTTCACTTTCAAACAAGAATTAACCAACCTCTTGTTGCAAGCAAGTCCGATGGCTCTCTTTGGAAAATTAGAATCTTTTACTTATTGAATGCATTAAGCATAATAAATGAATATATTGCTATGTGAGCTTAGTATTTGTTTGCTATGCTTATTGTTTTCCTTATTTTGTTATATATGCTTGTGTTTCTAATATTTTTCTTGCGAGAATTTCATATCTCGATTCCTTGGTGCCCTTGAACGAGGGGGAGCACACATCAAGGGGGAGCTTTCTACCCGTCTAACTTCATTCATGAAGTTAGTCGGCATAACTTTTTTGATTCTACAAAAATGGGGAGAAGTGAATATAAACTCACTAAGTACTTGTCTAAAAATTAATTTTTAGTCTTAATGAGTTTAGGTTTTGTAATCATCAAAAAGGGGGAGATTGTTGATATAAATAATGCCTAAAAACGTTATTAACATATATCAATATCTCTATGTTTTGATAATCACAAAACGTAAACTCATTGAACTACGAATTATGACGTAAAAAAGCATTTCATCATAAATATTCACTTTAGCATCCAAATCAATTAAGGTATGAATAAACAAAGTGTCTAATGCATTTTATGATCAAAGAAATTTTTATCTTTACAAACCTTACATTTTTTATAAAGTGGGACAAACATTTTTAAACTTATACAAAATATTTTTGTATTTATAAAAAATGTTTTGTTCAAAATAAATATTTTGAATTCAAATTTCTACCCAAAAAAATGGTCATATTCTTCAAGAAAAACCTTCCTCACAAAAAGACAAAAATTCTCAAAAAAATATATTTTTTTTATTAGGCGGCCCCTTTAATTAATTAAGAGGACCGGCTAGTAAATTAATGGGACCGGCCACACAATTAAAGGGACCGCCCACGCTCCCAAACAGTATTTTTCCCCTATAAATACTGGTTCATTCCATAGATTTTTCTCACCTTTTGCACTCCTAAACTTTCTGTTCTAGATCTCCATCTCTATTCTTTTAATCCTTTGATCATACATAAATAAATCTTTGTTTCAAAGTGATCCAAACATCATCCTCTAAAGTGCAAGAGAAGAATACTTCTATCCTCCAAGACGTATTACAACTTGTTGGGACCTCCACATCCAAGTTGTTAGAAGATCATCCATTGTATCAATCTCTTTGTGTAATTAGTTGTGAATATTTGATAGTAGATAGTTTTGCTTGGTGTATAGATAATGTGATTGGTTTATTGATACATTATTTCTAATTATAACTTTACGAAAAAATGATAATTTTTAATTAAAATAACTATAACCTATAAAAATTCAAACTATTTGACCTCTAAATAGACGTGCGAGAGAGATATGAAATAGTTGTAGATTTATATATTAGATGCAATTACACATTTTTAATAACATTTTTTATAATAACTAACTTTTAGCGGTTACAAGTATTAATATGGTGACATTTTTTTCTCATTAAAAATCACATTTATTTCCTTAATATTATAGGTTATAAGTTTTGACCAAGTAAATTACATTTAAATTTTTATTGCTTTCTTGAAAAAGAAATGTTTTTTGTTTTAAGAATTTTAAAACTTCCTTATTTAGAATTTCCTAAATGCTTTTTAAAAGAGTATATATATATATATATATATATATATATATATATATATATATATATATATATATATATTAAAACTAACGTGAATGTTATTATAATGATTAAATACTTGTAAGAGGACCATTTAAACCCCTCATCACGTATTCTTTTGAATTTATTGAAGAGTATATGTAAATTCAAGCTTTTCGAACCAAACTCGAGTTTTACTCAAACTTTACACGAGTCGAGCTCAAGCGTGGATGTTTAAAGCTTGTCAAGCTATCAATCCAAGCTCAAGACTACCTTCTACATTTCAAGCCAAGCTCGAGCCCTACTCGAAAGTATTAGTCACATGATCTGCTGAGTTATTGTCGGGCAAAACATGTTTATGACTTTTTCTAGTTTATGATACTGTAAATTATAGCGAATTGGTTTCGTTTATGAAGTTTGTCTTTTTGTCACGGCATGTTTTTGTTGACTGAGTTTTTATTGGTTTCATTTATTTAGATGAAGGTTACTTGTCAGTTGTTAGCATTTCTTTTTTATTTTTCTCAATATTAATCAATTAGGTCAATTTTGACGTGGACCGGACATGATTAGATTTGAAGCAGTGTTTTGAAACCCCGGTCGACCCGGAAGAGTTAACCGGTTCGACCGGTTCCGGCCTTAAAAACGGGTAAAAAAACCAGAGTTTTTATAACCGGGTTAATCGGTTATACCCGCCGGGTTTTGAGTCACCCAGGTCAACCCGGTTCTCGAAACCCGGCCGGGTCTCGTTTTTTCAAATTTTTTTAATAAAAACCCGGGTTGACCCGGCGGTCGAACTGGTTGACCCTGCCGAAAAAATAAAAAAATAATAAATTGAAAACCGGGTTGACCCGGTGGTCGAACCGGTTGACCCGGTGCCCGGTGACTCGACCGGGTCGATTTCGAACCCGGTATTCAAAACATTGATTTGAAGCAATTTTTTATTTTCTTTTAAAACACAGGAAATAGAATAAGTCAACCCGGAAATCTACAAGCATCATATCAAAGCACTTGCTGCATTACAAACAAGCCTGTCAAACGATATAAGGTTTCTAGCACTGGCCCGGAAGAAATCGATCATGAGGATCGATTGATCGATATTGCATATCGATCGCACCACTGTGGGTTTTATGAATATCGATCACCAGTCAAGCTAGATACCACAAATCATTCGGTTATCCAATAAAAAAAAAAGCTTTTTTTCCAAAATATTTACAACTTTTCATCCTATAAAATACCTACATCAAACCCACTTTCAAACACAAAATGTAAAAGAAAAACACTCCACAATCAAAAAACCAACGATCCCAACTAACCCAAAATGCACCGGACATAAATTTCTCTCCGCAAAACACCTTTGAACTAACCGGCATAACACCACCACAACAATGGAACATACGCTTTCGTCCACAATCTTTTGAATATCCACCACAATTACCACAAGTCAATCAAAGAGAAAACTTGTTTTTCGTTCATCGTCCTTTTGTCCCACCACAATGTGTTAATCATCACGAAGAACCAAGTGAGCCGTCTTATCGTCCTAACATGGATTTCTTGCATTGTTCCCAACAGTATCAAAAACATTCTCCGATTCGGTCTACTAATCTTGATATGAATTTGGATGATTGGGCTGACTATCATAAATTTGGCTATTCGACCCAACACTATCCAAGCCAAGACCAACCGAGTCAAGATGTTTCGATGGGGCAAGGTTCGGGTCACGGTTCCTACCACGGTTCTTTCCACGGTTCTATGTCCGTTGATGACGATGAGTCTGACGAAATCGAAGAGACAACACCCGTCAAGCCAAAGAAGCCTTCGCGGCATGCTACAAAGGCGAAAGGTAAAGCAAAAGCCAAAGAACCCGAACCGGCCAAAAAAATTGAACCATGGTCTAGCAGAGAAGAGGTCATTCTTTGTAAAGCTTTCATCTTTGCTTCTAAAAATGAAAAAAAAAAGGAAACTCTATGAATCGGCACAAATTTTGGGAGAAAGTGGTAGCCTACTTTTGGAGAGAAACTAGTTCAGACCGGAAAATGAATTCAATCATTTCCAATTGGAAGACTAGATTTCGTTTTCAAGTTGCGAATTTTGGTGCTATTGTTGATAATGTCAAGGGGACGCATGTGGTAAGAATGACCTTGACGATATGTCCAAAGCTCTTTTGGAGTATCGTGCGCGTTACGGTCAATATTTCACAATGGTGGAGTGTTGGAAAGTTTTGAGGGGGCATGATGCTTGGAAAGAAGAGATACCCCTTTTCCAATCGGGCTGTCGAAAGAAAGTGAAGGGTTCAACAACTACGTCGGGGTCAACACAAGGCCCCCCGAATTTTTAAGACATGGATGATGACGAGGATGAAACGGAGGATGATACTAGAGAATCACGACCACAAGGTCATGACAAAGCAAGGAGGAAATCACCCACCTCCTACTCTCATGAAACATCAAAATCATTCATGCGTGGGCAAATAGCGGATTTGTGGAAATCAAGACCGTCAAAGAAGGAAAAAGGTAAAGAGCGTGATGAGTCGTGGAGACAATTCAAGGAACGAGAGCTAGCGCTTAAAGAACAAAAATTGGAATATCAATGAAAGCTCTTGCAATGCCAGGAAGAACAAAAGGAACTCTTGAGAAATACCAAATGGGATCAAGAATTGATTTTCTACAACTTGGAAATCGACCCAAATTTGCCCGAACGGCAACGAGAGGAACTTATGCGAATTAAATCGGAAATCAAGGAACGCCAGAAGCTAAATTATTAGTTTTTAAGTAAGTGTTCGCCTGTTTAATTTTTAGTTGTTTAAGTTTTTTATTTAGTTGTAATGGTTTTCATTTCGTATCATTTCGTTTATGTAATATTTACGTTTTATTAATAAAATTTGTGTTTGTGTTAAAAAAAAAAAAAAAAAATTGATGAAATATGGGTTGCCACTGTGATGAGAGAGGTAAATATGGGTTAAGGAGAGAGAATGCTGAGGTGACAGCCGGAAAGATAATACAATATAGTCCACCACTGTGGGTAGCCTAACGTACATAACTACATACACCTTTTTACTCCGCTTACAAGAAGTCCACTTTTGTGAACTAGGTGATATAAGTGAAAAAAATTGTTCTTAAAAAAAATAAAAAATAAAAAATGTTGCAAGCTAACAATATGAAAAAAAAGATGTAAGTATAGAGGCACTTTATTTTACACTAGAAAGGTGCCCGCGCGATGCGGGGTGGATTGTTGGGGGTGAAGAGGAGGGAGGTGGGGTGGTGGAAAGTGGTTGTTGGGTGGTTGTTGAGGTGGTTATAAATTGTTGAGGGTGGTTGTTGAGGTGGTTATAAATTGTTGGGGTTGGTTGTTGAAGTGGTTATAAATTGTTGGGGGTGATTATTAGGGGTGGTTGTTTCCATAATTAGTAAGTAAAAGTTTGAATTTTTAAGCCTTTCTAATTATAAAATAGTCCCAAATACATTATATAGTAGTATAGATACTCTAATTTTAGTGCATACCAATAGACAAATCCCCACCATCCATCTAGTTTGATCTAATTGTGAGAATTAACCTAACATTAAATGGGGAAATATAAGTCCATGTTTTTTCTTCCTTTTTCTTTGTCTTTTTTATTATTCATTTATTTTCTTTTTTTTTCTTTCTTTCTTTTTTTTCACGCTTGATTGCTATCTTTTTTTTTTTTTTTTTTTCTTTTTTTTTTTCTTTTTTTTTTTTGTCTTTTTTACACATTTTTTTTTCTTCTCTCTTTCTCTAATCCACGCTTTTATTCCTAATAAACTTTTTTTTCGCTTTCTATATTCTTGTTTTCATACGTTTTCATACGTTTTTGTTTGTTTTCGTACGTTTTTGCCCGTTTTCATATATTTTCGCCCGTTTTCTTATGTTTTCGCCCGTTTTCATACGATTTTGTCCGTTTTCATACGTTTTCGTCCGCTTTCTTACGTTTTCGCCCGTTAACGTCTGCTTTCATATGTTTTCTTACATTTTCGTTCGTTTTCTTACGTTTTCATACGTTTTTGTTCGTTTTAATACATTTTCGTCCGTTTTCATACGTTTTAGTTCGTTTTAATACATTTTCGTCCGTTTTCTATCATCTTCGTCCATTTTTCATATGTCTTCGTTCGTTTTCATACGTGTTTTTACTCTTTCATATGTTTTCGTCCGTTTTCATACATATTCGTCCATTTTCTTATGTTTTCGTTCGTTTTCATACATTTTCGTCTGTTTTCGTCCATTTTTCAAACGTTTTTGTCCTTTTCATACATGTTTTCACACTTTCATATGGTTTCTTTCGTTTTCATACATTTTCGTTCGTTTTCTTACGTTTTCGTCCATTTTTTCATTTGTTTTCGTGTGTTGTAAATGTTTTTGGCAATTTTCATACCTTTTCATATGTTTTTAATTATCACAAGTGATATTCTGAATATCACTAGTGATATTCTGTGTATTCTAAGTATTACAAGTTATACTCTGAATATCACAAGTGATACTCTGTGATACTCATAATATCACAAGTGATACTTAGAATATCACAAGTGATACTCAGAATATTCGTCCATTTTCTTATGTTTTCGTTCATTTTCATACATTTTCGTCTGTTTTCTTTCGTTTTCGTCCATTTTTCAAGCGTTTTTGTCCTTTTCATGCATGGTTTTACACTTTCCTATGTTTTCTTCCGTTTTCATACATTTTCATTCGTTTTTTACGTTTTCGTCCATTTTTTCATTCATTTTCGTCTGTTTTTAAATGTTTTTGGCAATTTTCATACGTTTTCATATATTTTTAGATATCACAAGTGATATTCTGAATATCACAAATTATATTCTGAATATCAAAAGTGATATTCTGTGTATTCTAAATATCACAAGTTATACTCTGAATATCACAAGCGATATTATGTGATACTAAGAATATCACAAGTGATACTCAGAATATCACAAGTGATACTCAGAATACCACAAGTGATAATCAGAATATCACAAGTGAGACTCAATAATATCACAAGTGATACTCAGAATATCACAAGTGATACTTAAAATTTCACAAGTGAGACTCAGATTATCACACGTGAGACTCTGAATATCACAAGTGATATTCTAAATATCACAAGTGATATTCCGAATATCACAAGTGATTTTCTGTGATATGCAGAATATCACAAGTGATACTATGAGTACCACAAATGATATTCTGGATATCATAAGTAATATTGTGTGATATTCATAGTATGACAATTGAAATTCTGAATATCACTTGTGATACTTTGAATATCACAGAATATTACTTAAAATATCCAAAATATCATTTTTGGTACTCACGGCATCACTTGTGATATTCTGCATATCACAGAAAATCACTTGTGATATTCAGAATATCACTCTTTGAATATCACAGAATATTACTTAAAATATCCAGAATATCATTTCTGGTACTCACATGATCACTTGTGATATTCTGCATATCATAGAAAATCACTTGTGATATTCTGAATATCACAGAATATCACTTGTGATATTCATAATATAACTTGTGATATTTAGAATATCATAGAATATCACTTGTGATATTCAGAATATAATTTGAGATATTCATAATATCACTTGTGATTTTTAGAAACATATGAAAACGTCTGAAAATTGCCAAAACATTTAAAAACGAACAAAAACGAATAAAAAAATGGACAAAAACGTAAGAAAACAAACAAAAATGTATGAAAATGAAAGAAAACGTATAAAATTGTAAAAACATGTATGAAAAGGACAAAAACGTTTGAAAAATGGATGAAAACGGAAGAAAACAGATGAAAACGTATGAAAATGAACGAAAACGTAAAAAAATGGACGAATATGTATGAAAACAAAAGAAAACGTATAAATGCGTAAAAACACGTCTGAAAACGGACGAAGACGTGTGAAAAGTGGACGAAAACGTAAAAATACGGACAAAAATGTATTTAAACAAACGAAAACGTATGAAAACTGACGAAAATGTATGAAAACGAACGAAAATGTATGAAAACAGACGTTAACGGGCGAAAACGTAAGAAAGCGAACGAAAACGTATGAAAACGGACAAAAACGTATGAAAACGTAAGAAAACGGGCGAAGATATATGAAAACGGACGAAAACGTAGAGAAACAGACGAAAACGTATGAAAACAGACGAAAATATATGAAAGCGAAAAAAAGGTCTATTAGGAAGAAAAAAAAACGTTTAGTAGAGAAAAAAAAAGCGTGATAAAAAAGACACAAAGAAAAAAAAAACAAAATAAATAACGAAAAGAAAAGAAAAAACAAAAAAACAAAAAAAAAACAAATAAAACAAAAAAAAACTATTATGCGTGAAAAAAATGCCAAAAAAGAGGAAAAAAAGGGAAAGAAGGAATGAAAAAAAATGAATAATAAAAAAGACAAAGAAAAAGGGGAAAAAAACATGGACTTATGTTTCCTTATTTAATCTTAGATTAATCCCCACCATTAGATCAAACTAGATGAATGGTGAGGATTTGTTCCTTGGTATGCATCAAAATAAGGGTATGCATTTGAATTTTCCTCTGTAAGTATAAAATATAACAGTTCCACCTTGTTTTTGGATCAATCTTATCCAAAATGATTCCTCCAAACTAACTTCCATAGATTCTTATCTAGTAAGGGCCATGTTGACCACACCCTGGTCTATTTTTTAGCCCCACCCTGGTCTATATGGGAGGGAGTACTTTGTTGTACTTTTTTTTTTGTTTTTTTTTGTACTTTTTTCTTGTGGTTGTTTTTTTTGTTTTTTTGTTTTTTTGTTTTTTTTTTAAGTTTGTAATGTTTTTGTTTTGTATATTTTTTTTGTAATGTTAGTAATGTTGTGTATACTTAATTAATAGTTACATATATGACGTTATAAAAAAAGATGATGTTGACTCATTTTTGTGTATACTTAATTAATAATTGCCTATATGAGGTTATACAAAAATATGACGTTATAAAAAAAGATGACGTTGACTCATTTTTGTGTATACTTAATTAATAATTGTCTATATGACGTTATAAAAAAAAGATGACGTTATAAAAAAAGATGACGTTGACTCATTTGCATTTATAAACTACGACATATCAGTGTTTACACCTAAACTTATATTATTTAAAAACAACAACTATTATTATAAAATTAAACGTCAACGTTAACATATTATTTAAAAACAACAATATCTACGACATATGTCAACAGATTCAGGTTGGTATAAGAGGCTGTTGAAGAAGAGGCTTGATTAAAGTACTCTTCTTCAAATTCATCTTTCCACGGGTAGTTTCCTGAACAATAGGTTGAATATTTTTTCGTTTTGGTTTAATATGTTATATTCAGATTTATTCTCGTTGTTTCAAAAGTTTAGATCTATAAAAAAAAAGTTTAGATCGATGATAAAAGTTTAGATCTATAAAAAAGTTTAGATTTATTCGTTTTGGTGAATATTTTTTTTTTGGTGGATATTTTTTCAAAAGTTTATTTTTTTTGGTGAATATTTATTCGTTGTTTCAAAAGTTTATTTTTTTTGGTGAATATTTATTCGTTTTTGGTGAATATTTTTTCAAAAGTTTATTTTTTTGTTGAATATTTTGGTGAATTTAACCATTATCAGGGAACGTACACCATAAAGCGTACGACGTAGGGTGAATAAAAAATAGTTCCTCAAGCTCATTATTAGCATGATTTTACAATACTTTTTTTTTTTTTTTACAATACTTTTTTTTACAATACTTTTTTTTTATAAACAACACTTTTTTTTACAATACCTTTTTTTATAAACAATACTTTTTACAACTTTTTACAACTTACTTTTTTTTTTTAGCTTTAACAACTTTTACAACTAACTTTTTTTAACACCTTTTATAACTTACATTTTTATAACAACATTTATAACAACTTTTACAACTTATGTATAAGTTTGAAAAAAAAAAAAAAAAAGAAAAAAAAAAGAAAAAGAAGTAAAAACCGGATGCGCCCATTGTTTTGTTGCTATAATCCAACCAACCTCCACATCACTCATTCACTCCCCTTTGTCTCACTCTCTCTCACTTAAACTGCCTCACTCATTTCTCTCTCTCCCCTTTGTCAAACTGTCAAATCACTAGGGAGGGTTTGTACTTGGCATGGGTAGACCCCCGTCCGGTCAACAGCACCCATCTAGTAATTCCAATCCTGAAGTCAAAACAATAAATTCCTTCAACCAACTCCCAAGGACGACTTCTGTTTTTCCACCGGTCCAATACTAGGTTGGATCGGATGTCAACCTGTAGTAATTCCAATCCTGAAGTCAAAACAATAAATTCCTCCAACCAACTTCCATACATTCTCATCTAGTAATTCCACAACTGTTCCTCCAACTAACTTCTTGAAGTCAAAACAATCAATGCCTCTAACCAACTTTTGGACATTATCATCAAGTAATGGCAAAACAGTTCCTTCAATAAACTTTCATACTTTTGGACCTAAAACTAGCATGTTTTTGGGCGCGGTAGATTATTAGTTGCATAAACAAGCTTTTAAAAACATTCTAGAGATTATATTTCACAAAATTACCGTCTTGCCCTTTTTTGTTTAGTATTTCTATTCATATTGGGTTTGTTATTTGTATGTTCAATTATATCATTTTACATTTTTACTCTACAATTAAAGCTAGTTTGCCAAACACCACTACAACAAAAAAGCTACAATTTTAATCTATTCCAGCAACACCACCAACATCAGCAACATCACTTAAAATAGCAACAGTAAATGCAATAGCAACAACAACAGCAACAACTATTTTTGCCAAACACACACATGGTTGAAACTTCAAACTATAACCGGTTAGTCAGGGACAAAAGCTAGAAATTAGCAATAAAGAGGCAGACTTTTTTCTCAAACTAATAAAGTAATGTAGATAAAACATAATGATAGGTTCTAATGATCACATATGCTAGGTTTCAAACGCAAATTTTGATAAGATTTACACATTGACAACTAATAAAAAATATTAGATGAAAACCTTGCGCATGAAATGGTATCAAACTTTTCTTAATTCTTTTGTCATCTAAAGGTTGAGAGTCATTTGCCTATAGTTGGTCATAGAATTGAATTTTAGTTTATGTTGTAGCATCGGTTATTGCTCTGGTTACGAATGACCCAATCTATCTATGGCAACCACCCCTACTTTTAGTAGATGGAGATGCGCACCTAGTGATGTGCAATTTGTTAGTGTAAGTTTTAAATTTAGAAGGATGAGTTACCAAATCTAGAAACAACACATACGAGCAAGTGTACTCGTCCGTTATAGCAAGATATGATGGTAAGTCGGGATCGTTCGCAGGGATTTGTGAGTGAATCGAAATATAAGTCTAAAAGTAAATCTCTAATGTACGCAAATAAGATAATAAGCAAATTCAATAAATTAAAAACTACACTTGTTTAGACTAGTTTTCTACTTAATGACACACATGATTGTGATAACTTTTGATAACATGTTGGTTGAGATAATTAGATGGTGATCTAATCTATTGTTTCTAAAAGTTAAACTTTGGCCAAGAATTTAGTTCATAAAAACAAGCTTTAGGTGTAAACCAATCAATTCAAGATCCATCCAAGGTTCATAAGGTATGGTGAATATCTTAAACACAAGACAAACTTTTATTACCAATCAAATACTCGTAGGAAATGGTCAATACAAAAGGTAACCTCTTCATAGACAAAAAGGTCACAATCGTTTATAAACATTTAAACTTTCGTCCTACTAAAGGTTTACAAACAATCCGATTTGATGTTATAAAAGAATTCTTATTACAATCATACTTCTTGTTTCTTTGTTTAGTCAAGAATAATTATGGTGAAAAACAATCATTCATAGACAAATGATTATAACTAGTTGAGTAATAATAAATCTTTCGACCTTTGAAACTATTATCAATTAGTTAATCTTAGACTAAACAAATGTCACGATGAAAGTTAAGGTACAATTCGTTCTTAGGATTGATTTGAAATTGAATTAAAACGTGTTATCACAATCATTACTATCACTAAGTATAAAACATCATCAAAACAAGTGTATAAAGATTACTAGCCACTCATGGCAAACATGCAAATAAACTCAGAATATTTAACATAAGAATCCATGGTTATAAGTCTTACAATGCTTTGAAATTGATAACAAATGACAAGGTATTGATAACCTAAGAGTGGGTGATGATTTCTTAAGATTTTCAGACTTCAAATGTTGCTTCCTTGGTCCTCCAAAGTTCCTGGTTCTTTCTGCACGAATTTTCCTCCTTAGAGAGCTAGAAGATGATAATAATTGTGTGTAGTAATGAGAGTAAATGGTATCTTCAATTGTGTATTGAGTTATGCACTTTTTGAGGTCCCTTATAGGCTTGTCCAACACTCTTGGTAATAAATAAGGACTGAAATGCTTGAACTTGGACAATAAGACACTAAAAAGGCCTAGAACCATGGGACAAAAGACCAAGATTCGTGCACAAAAGTTGGCAAAAACATGCAGTATTGACCATCCGATCGGTTGCGGGTTGGTACCGATCGGATGGAAAGAAGTCATTATGGCAATTCGATCGGTTTCACACCAACCGATCGGATGGTAATTTCTGGCAGTTTTGGACTTTGACTTTGACTTGTGTAGTTCTTTATGTACTATCCAAACTTGATTAACTTCTGAACTTGAAACTTTGAGATGACAAAACTTAGGTTCTCATATGAATTACTTCAAAGATTGGACTTTTGAGCTCGGGAATCTTTATGTAATCGCGTATACTTCATTTTCTTCACTTTTTCTCTATTTTTCCTGTATTTGGCTACATATGCTACAAAAACATACTTTGATATGATTTAGTGGCAAAAGCATATAAAAACAACCAAATAACATACACAAGCACACTAATAATGCTTATAAAAACATGTTAACTTTGAGCGTTATCAAATCCCCCACACATAAACTTTGCTTGTCCTCAAGCAAATCTAGAAGAAAACTAAATATCTACATGGTAACCAAAAAATTATTAGAAAAATGTGATGCAAATCCACCAAGTACAAGTACAAGATAAGATTCATCCTTTTTAAGCTTGAATGGTGAAAATTCAAGATGTTTGACAATACCCAATGATTTTCTTACTTGATTAACATTTCTAAACCCCTCACGAAAAAGGAACGAAGTATAATTCACTCAATCACTCATTTATTTAAGAAGTGGAGTAAATATAAGAGAAATTACACACATTGCTCAGTCATGATATAATTATTACCATAAGCTTGTACAAGAAACAAAACTACACCGCAATGGCGTAAGCACCAAGTCTACATATCAAAGAGGTCTTTTATTTGGGTTGTAATGTAAGGCTTTGGGTTGTACCAGGCTTATGTTCAAACATCTCATACAAAAACACAATAGATTACTAGCGCGAGTTTTTGATTACTCAAAAACCGGATGGTCACTACAATATTCTTGCACTTGACATTCTGACAAAGCCATTACAATATCCGGATAGATAAAGTAATTTGGTAAGGGTAGGGATAAGGCATGGGAATATTTATGAAATTGGTTTTAAAATAAAATAAAACAAAGTCTAAGTCCCATTGTTGCTAGTCACCAAACTAACCACGAACCCGTAAATGATTGTAGTTAAAATCTTCCTCTTCTTCACATAATGATACATCGATTTGCCATAATAATATTCTTCATACGTAGCACATTGGCTAACAACATATCACAAAATTTCCTTTATTCACATATATAGCACATTTGCTATAATTGTCACCTTATAGTTACGATGACTTTTTTTATTTTTTTTTTATTTTTATTTATTTTTTATTTTTATCACAATAAAGTAAACTCACCCACACTTCACAAAAGCAACACCACAACAATACAAATAAGAAGCTGCAGTCTCCGTCTTTGTCGGAATGGCACACACATAATTGGTGAAGTGTGATTAACTAATAATCATCAGAAACTATCCAACAAACAAGCAACTAGCAACCCACCATTTAGACATTGACAAGGGTTAGGCTAGGGTTTAAAGTGTAAAATATTTTTGTATTTTGCTGGATTTATCAAATACGAAAAGAATGGCTCGAAGGGTGTAACTAAGGGTATCTAGCGTTAAAAATGAACGCTAACAAAAGGGTTAAAAATTGAAAATTAACTAATCAATTTAACTAGCTAAAAATCAACAATGAAGGCTATTTGGTTAAAATCCTAAAGTTGCCTCTTATCATGTATGTATACTTATATTACAAAAATGTAATCTCACAATGGTCTCGTAATGATTTACAAGTACAAGTTCTAGAATAAATAAAATCACCGGCACACTCATAACAAAAGATTCAAGCATAAAAGATGTATGCTAGATATGAAATAGGCTCGAATCCTCACAATTTAGTGGAAAGGGTTATAATATGCGCTAGCAAATGTTATCAATCCCAGAATGGATTGCAATATTAATCGGGACACATCTCAAATTTTTCAAAAATTACTAGTTTTACCAGTGGATAGATCCAGTTATTCTAATAAATTATTCCTAAAAGAGTGAAAATAACTAGATCACAAGGACAAACAAAATTTCAAAATTAAATCGATATTAGACTTAATTTCTTATTTTACCTACTCATCCCCCCACACTTAAGTTAAACATTGTCCTCAATGTGATAAACGAAAAAGCATGAAAGTAGGGAAAATGAGAAAATAAACCATGATATCTGGTGTTATCCAATCTTCTGTTTCTTGTAGTCAACACCTGTATTATTAGAAACAAAAACAAAGAAACAAACAAAAGGCATTGCAGTTTTATTCAAATTAGTGGCACACCCCCACACTTAAGTTCGACCAAGTAGTAAAACTTTGGGGTATGAACACTGAAAATCAAAAACAAAAATAAAATAAAACACACGGGTTGCCTCCCGAGAAGCGCTTGTTTTATTAACGAGTCCTCAGCCGGACTCAAACTTCGAAATAGATTATGAAGTTTTAGTGTTATGTTTCCTTTTAGGGATATAAAACACATTCCCTATCACAATTCCCTCTCCTGTTTCATCTATGTTTTCCAATTTAACATTTTCCCATGCTCTAGGAAGAGCATCATAGATAAAACCTTTACTGTGTGCCCAAGGAACCATTTCCTTGAGTGGATCCATGAATGTGATAGCTTCATATTCAAATTTGGATGAAATTTCTTCATTAGAAATCATGTTTAATTGCTCCTTATCATAATAGAGTTTAATT
The DNA here is from genome assembly GCA_030686995.1 of Artemisia argyi. Classification (NCBI taxonomy): domain Eukaryota; kingdom Viridiplantae; phylum Streptophyta; class Magnoliopsida; order Asterales; family Asteraceae; genus Artemisia; species Artemisia argyi. The sequence goes on from CM060688.1 coordinate 1,772,247, forward strand.
CGGTGCCCATTTACAATGAAACTTCTACTATGTTTGTCATAAAGTTCAACATAACCTGATGGAAATCCATGTTTCACTACATATGGTCCAAACCATTTTGGCTTGAGTTTTAGAGCTTTAAACTTGTATTTCATATTAAAAAGCAGAACTTTATCTCCAGCTTTGAATTGTTTTCGAATTCTCAGCTTTCTATCGTGATATGCTTTGGTTCTTGCTTTATATAGCTTGGAGTTTTCATAAGCTTGAAGTCTTAACTCATCAAGTTCATGTAATTGCAAAAATCTCTTTTCTCCAGCTATTTTTAAATCAGGATTACAGCTTCCTAACACCCAGTAAGCACGGTGTTCAAGTTCGAACGGTAGATGACATGTTTTCCCATACAAGAGTCTGTACGGTGTCGTACCAATTGGTGTCTTATATGCCCTACGAAATGCCCATAGAGCGTCATCTAATTTCCTTGACCAAACGGAAGGATTGTCTTTAACCATTTTTTCAAGTATTCTTTTTATAGCTCTATAGGTATTTTCGACTTGACCACTAGTTTGTGGATGATAAGCTGTAGCAAAATGATGATGAACTCCATATCGTTTCATTACTTTCTCCATTTGTTTATTACAGAAATGGGATCCTCTATCACTTATTAAAGCTTGAGGAATTTCATAACGAGCAAAAAGCTTTTTGAGAAAGTTGACAACAACTCGTGCATTGTTAGTAGGAAGAGCTTCAGCTTCAACCCATTTGGAAACATAATCGATTGCAACGAGGATATATTCGTATTTGTGTGATTTAGGGAAGGGTCCCATAAAATCAATTCCCCAAATGTCGAATATTTCACAGACTTGAATGCTCTTTTGAGGCATTTCGTCTCTTCGAGAAAGGTTACCGGATTTTTGGCACGCATCACAGTTTTGAACAATAGTATACGCTTCTTTCAAAATTGTAGGCCAATAGAATCTAGCATCAAAAACTTTTCTAGCTGTAGTGGAAGGACCATCATGTCCCCCAGTTGGTCCATGATGACATTCATCAAGAATTTTTCTTGTTTCGGCACCCGAAACACATCTTCGTATCATTCCATCCTTGCACATCTGAAAAAGGTAAGGTTTCTCCCAATAATAGTGCTTTAATTCTGAAAAGAACTTACTACGTTGGTAGTGACTCATCCCTTTTTTAAGAACATCTCCTGCAAGATAATTTACGTAATTTGCAAACCATGGTATCTCCTCATCATCATCTTTATCTATCATCATGAGAGTTTCTTCTGGAAAATAATCATTAATTTCATTTTCTTTTAATTCTTCCAAATTTGGATTCTCGAGACGTGATAAATGATCTGCTGCAAGATTTTTTGCTCCTTTCTTGTCTTTTATTTCGATATCAAATTCTTGCAGCAATAAAATCCATCTGATAAGACGTGGTTTTGCATCTTGTTTGGTAAACAAATATTTGAGTGCGGAATGATCGGTAAAAACTATCATTTTTGAAAGCACAAGATAAGATCTGAATTTGTCGAATGCAAAAACTACGGCTAATAATTCTTTCTCCGTAACCGTATAGTTTTGTTGAGCATTGTTGAGTGTTTTACTAGCAAAGTAAATAGGACGAAAATGCTTCCTTCACGTTGTCCTAAAACAGCTCCAATAGCGAAATCGCTTGCATCACACATGATTTCAAATGGTAGTGACCAATTAGGTGCAACCATAATTAGGGCACTAGTCAATTGACTTTTCAATGTTTCGAAAGCTTTAATGCAGTCAGCATTGAAATCAAATACAGAATCCTTTTCTAAACATTTAGTCATAGGACGTGATATTTTTGAAAAATCTTTGATAAATCAGCGGTAAAAACCGGCATGTCCTAGAAAACTTCTAACGGCTTTAACGTTAGTTGGTGGTGGTAATTTGGTGATAACATCTATTTTAGCTTTGTCTACTTCCATCCCTGAACTTGATATCTTATGTCCTAACACAATTCCTTCAGTTACCATGAAATGACATTTTTCCCAATTAAGAACTAGATGTGCAGCTTCACATCTTTCAAGCATTTTATCGAGATTGGAAAGACAAGTTTCAAAAGAATCACCAAAAACTGAAAAGTCATCCATGAAAACTTCCATAGATGTTTCAAGCATGTCTTGAAATATTGCGATCATACACCTTTGAAAAGTTGCAGGTATATTACATAGACCAAAAGGCATACGCCGGTAAGTATAGGTTCCAAAAGGACATGTAAATGTGGTTTTCTCTTGATCGGCTGGATCGATAGGAATTTGGAAATATCCCGAAAAACCATCAAGGAAGCAAAAGTATTTGTTTCCTGCTAATCTTTCGAGCATCTGATCCATGAAGGGTAAAGGAAAATGATCTTTCCTGGTGGCTTTGTTAAGTTTTCTATAATCAATACATACTCGCCATCCAGTGACAGTTCTAGTAGGAACTAACTCATTCCTTTCGTTTGTCACTACAGTCATTCCTCCTTTATTTGGAACACAATGAACTGGACTCACACATGGGCTATCCTCGATAGGATAAATATTCTTGCGTCAAGAAGTTTAATGATTTCCTTCTTAATAACCTCTTTCATATTTGGGTTGAGTCGACATTGTCTTTCTACAATGGGTTTAGTACCTTCTTCACAATTGATTTTCTGTTTGCAAAAATCTGGACTAATTCCTGGAATATCTGAAGTTTTCCACGCAAAAGTGCGTTTATGCTTCCTAAGAACAGAAATGAGTCTTTCTTTTTGATTTGTTTCGAGCAACGACGATATGACTACTAGAAGAAGTGAATTTTCTTCTAAGTAAGCATATTCGAGATTATTGGGAAGGGTTTTGAGTTCCAAATCTGTAACACCCCCAAAATCGTCACGTCAGCGGAAGACTTAAAATGTCAGCGGAAGACTTTTTGGGTGTTACTTCGAGGATCTTTGTCACAATCATAGAAAACGACACAAAAGTGACGCTTTAAAGTTTAATTCATTCAAAATACCAAATATTCGAGACATCAAGATGTTTCATAATTTAAACAACAAGTTTATTTAAAATATGTCAAAATGTTTATTTAAGCCCATGCCGGGTTACAAGCCCACTCCGTGCCTTCAAGTTCCTTCTTGTATAGTTACCTGAGATAAACACATGCTAAAAAGTGTCAACACAAAGGTTGGTGAGTTCATAGAGTTTATAGTTTAAATTGCTAATTAGAAAATGAGTGATTTCCTTATCACTCAAAAATAGTTCGTTGGGTTGCCCTTCACAGGGTCAGCATCAAAAATAGTAATTGGTTTATAAATCCATTTAACACGAGTTTCGAATCACAAGTTAAGAATGTATTGTAATCACATACAATCAATAAGTTTAAATCAATGTTCCTGTTATTGCCTTAAGCTCATGATACTCAACGATTAACAGCCAATCATAATCTCAAGTTATGACGGTAAGTAGTAGGCCCTCAAGATAGGTATTTGCCAATAACCTATAATAAGAACAATAAAGTGCGCCTGGTGTTTTCTCTAACAACCAAACGAGGATTGTCAATCACTAATAGTACTATCCACATTTATTTACGTTCACCCTTCAAGTGATTAAGGTTCATGATCGAGGGACTTTTGGCAATAGTAACTTAAGCAAATAACATTGGCCTGACGGTATTTCAATACCCGGTATAAAAGACTTGTGTTCGAGTTTTAAGCATGTATCTCCCCCACGGGAAAAATAGTTAAAGAGTGGGATATGAAATCACAGTAATATGTAAATAGTTAACGAGTACTTGTAAAAGTATAAAACAATAGTTAAGCATGTATCTCCCCCAAAAATGTTTATAAAATAATTATAAAAATGGGGCTAAGAACTCACCTGAGAGTTATGATAGGTATAGATAACGTAATGTCAGAGGTAGAAATGAAATGACTTCAAAGAGATAACCTGAATGATACGGAAGTCCGAGATAAGTTCGACTTATCGAGAATCGTGATTTGAATAGTGTTCGATGACAAAATGACTTGTGGCAGAGGTGGCTTGCGTGGCTAAACGCTTAATAGTTCAAGAGCAAGTTATATACAATATAACTTGTCTATAAGTATCGTTTAATGTTTATATATTTCTCGTTATGAATTTATGATATGTATTGAAGGTTGGTGAATTATAGTAAATGTCAATTTAATTAAATGAATGGATGACTTCTGAGAATTAATCATTTCCTGACGTGTATTCAATCTATTTCTAATAACGTTAAGTTATATATATTTTATAATTCAAGTTAGTTAGAAATATCATTTCATTATAGTCTCAAAAATGTGGATTTTTAATATATGTTATTACTATAATGTCGTAAAATATTATTTGTTAAAAATAATTAAGTTTCTATGTAAACCTTTAAGTTATACCAAGGTGACTCTTTTAACCTAAATAGATAAACATGTTTACAACTTATAAAAGTGTTGGGTGGAAAATGTCACGTATAATACTTGAAGGCTGAAATTGTAACAATAATATAAGGGTTTAAAACTTATAATAGTTTTTAAGAACAAATGGTAAGTGGTACAATTTAGAAGGGCTGAAGCTGTAAAATAGAAAGAGTTGTAACAATAAGTAAAAATACAAAGTGTGGGATTCGAACTTAGGTTAGTAGCACACAAACATGCGCCCTTCCCAACTGTGCCATGCTACTTGTTGTTTTATATATTGCAGGCTAATGTATTTATCGTGGTTTGTGATTGTTTAACATATGTTGCAAATTTCATTCATCAGATATTGAATCGTGCATGTATGACGTTTAGGTGCTTTGTGTTTCCTCTTCGTTATTTCCAACTGTTTCAAAGCTTCACGTAAGTACAGTGGCGTATGTTTAGTTATTTTTGATTCGTAATAATTTGAGTGAGACAAAGGTTTCGTTATTGTTTTCATTCAAATAAGTCCATGCTACTTTAAAACGTGTTATAATAGTTTGTCATATGTGATTAATAGTTCCATGTTATTATACCACTTCATGCATAGCCACGCCACAAAACATGATGCCACACTTTTAATAACAATGATGAACGAGAGTAGAGGAGACTTACAACACCCCTATGGGTGGGGAGGATACTAGATATGGTCAAGAATCAGAAAAAGAGACGATGTGGCTCGCATGAGACTCCAACAACGAACCAAGACCAACACTCTTTTGTCTTAACAGTCGAGCTACATTTCTTGAATTGGTCTAGTTTTCTGCTCGTACTCACCACAGGAGGCTAGGAATTTATGAATCAAGCTTTATGAATGTGAAAGTGTATGTGGGTACGTATGAAATGAATTATGTTGCATGGTTCCTTCTTCTTCTTTCTTTCTTCTTCTCGACAGCAACAACAAAAGCAATAATTTAGGTTTAAGTTTGATTCAAGGGTAGTGAGGGAAGTGGAAGGGTGATGGTGTACGGCTCAGTTCAGGGCTCACACACGAACCAAGATTAGTTACTAGTTTCCAAAATCTTTCTTTCTCCATCCCTGGCTCGACAGAAACCCCAAGTATGTATGATTTTATGTGATGTGATTTGTAGTGAGAATGTCGATCATAATGGAACCTTTAAATACTCAGTTGGAACGAGATAAGGATCAGGAATAGAATGTGTGCATGTTCTTTGATTGGGGAGGCTTTGAGGTGGAAGGTTAAGGGTGTGAGTGAGCTGTCGACTAACATGCCACCTCCTTCTATGTCCAACCAAGATCAAACAAGTGATGTAGCATGAGAATGTGTAAGGCATCATGCTTGAATATTCCTGATCAAACTTAGATGTTTGCAAGCGATTGGAGAGCTGTGGAGGTCCTTGTAAGAGTTTGCACATGGTTTGTTTGGGTCGTTACTGGAGCAGTGAACAAGTGAGGGAGGTGGTTTGGATTCACACGGTTTGGTTAGCTTATCACAATAGTTCCGTGACTTAAGGTATAGTGTGTCAGTGTGTCATAGCTTGTATTTGTAAGTAAAGAAAGTGACATGGTTCTTGTTGTTACCAGTCGAACAAAAGGAAACCAAACAATATCAAGAGTTGATTTAGTTTTGTAGTTTAGCTAGAAAAGGAGAAAAATAGAGTAGCTATGTAAGGAAATAACATGGTGGCCTGCTGTTGTCTATGTTTCTTGGAGTGTTCGATGCAATGGGTGGATAAAAAGGGGAATGTTAGTTCTTGCTTTTGATCATAGTACCTGTAGGTTTTGTTTATATATTAAATGTAGAATAGACTTGTAGTAAACTAGGAAAAATATTATGGGGTTGTGACTGTTATAGTGATAGGAAACAAGAAAAAGAAAAATATGAGTATGGAGGTGGAGTTTGAACTAAGCACATTACTAGGCAAAATGTGATTTTTGAGCTAAGCTTGGTCGAATATTAAGCCATTAAATGATCGAATAAATGATAGTGAGTTGTCACACTTGATTCTTAGTAGTGAGCTTATACAGGTCGTGTAATAAAATAGATATGTCGTGTGTCGAGTTTGGAAATAAATGAGCTAAAGGAAACATGCCTCGTGACTTGTAAAAACAACATAACTAGGGGTGCGTTGAGTCTTTAAGTGACAATATATATAAAAAAATGTTTGTTAGCCGTAGGACACAAGGCCATAATAGAAAAGAAATGGGTTGGGTGTTGTTGCCTTGTTTGGAGTCATTTAGAATGGTTGCTAGTGAAAATCAATATGTACAAGTTATATAATAACTTGTCGGTGGGTTCGCTTGTCAAGGTCGTGAATCAAGTTAAAATGTATTGGTTTAGTGATAGCTGAGATGTGGAAAAACGATGGTATGGCATTTTGAGTGTCGGGTCGAGGTTAAATAACATTGGTGAGTATGTAGTAAGCTCGGTAAATATATAAAACATGTTTGGTAATTATTGTAAGTTTGAAACGTATAATTATTAATTATCAACGTTGTAAGTCATTTGTGATATTTAGTTTATCAAAGTTCATGTGTAAATAACGTTTCAAGGTAAGAGTGAATAATGTCACAATTGACAAAGTATATATAAAAAAAAAAAAAAATTGTCATGGGTAAAAATGGTTACTTTTATGTATTAATCGTAGGAAAATTTTACGGGATGTTATAAAATCAGTGGGTGGTTCTTCTAGAGATGATTTGATTTTCAATTGATCTTTCTCAGTGATATCTTCAAATTTCTCTTCTTCCTCTTCTTCTAATTTTATTTCCATGAATTCCTCAAATTTTTTATCAGAATCTGTTTCACTAATCTTTTCTGAAGTAGTCATGAATGGTTTCGAATCGTCAAGTAATGCATCCAATTCATCTTCAGTGACTTCATCAATTACATCGATATTATAGCATGTGTCATCACTGGAATTTGGATATTTCATTGCTTTATCGATTAAGAATGTAATTCGATCTTCTCCTACTTCAAGATTTAGTTCTTTACCTTTAACTTTAGTCATTGCATCAGCAGTGTTTAAGAAAGGCCTTCCTAATATTAAGGGTACTCGACTATCTTTTTCCATTTCTAAGATAACAAAATCCACAGGAAAAACAAATTTACCAACTTGAACAAGCATATTTTCAGCAACCCCAACAGGATATTGGTATGTATGGTTAGCTAATCGTATACTCATCTTAGTAGGTTTCAATGTATTGATGGAAAGTTTAGAATACAACGAATAAGGCATCAAATTGATACTTGCACCTAAATCGGCTAAAGCATCACATGTGATGTTGTTTCCTAATGTACATGGTATAAGAAAACTTCCGGGATCTCCAAGTTTTGGTGAAATTTTGTTTTGAATAATAGCAGAGCATTCTTCATTAAGAACGGTAGCGGAAATTTGTTCTAACTTGTTTCGATTATTAAGAAGTTCCTTCAAAAATTTCCCCTAATTGGGCATTCCAGCTAGAACATCAACGAGGGGTACGTTAATTCGAACTTCTTTGAACATCTCTAAAAACTTCTTATTTCGCTCCTCCCTTTTCTCTTTTCTTAGGGCTTGTGGATATGGTATTTTCGGTGTATATGGCTTTATTGGTGGAACGGTTGGTTTTTGGGTTGGTTCTTTTTCAATTGCTTCTTCCTCAGCTTCTTCATCCTCTTCTTGAATAAGAGTATTATCGGTAGGAATGGGTGGTGGATCATATGAAAGACCACTTCGAGTAAATACAGCATTGATATGCTCATTTCTGTTATGAGGTGGACGATAATTCTTATCGTTTGATCCAGATGGTTTTGGATTGGATTGGGTGTTACTTGGTAATGTACCAGGAATTCGAGAAGAAAATTGATCAGAAATCTACCAAATTTTTGTTCAAGATCCTGAATAGAAGCTTGATGATTTTGCTGACCTTGCTCAACTTTGGTTTTGAGATTGAAAAATTGAGTTTTTACAAACTCATTTGTGGTTCTTTGAGCATTTACGAATTCTCGCATCATTTTTTCGAAATCAGATTCTTCCTTTTTATCTGAATTTGTTGGGTTTGGATTTTCTGTTCGAGGTTGAAAATCACGGTTGTTATCCCTTTGTTGGCGATCTTGCCAATTTCCAGAACTTCTTCCATAATAATTACCACGAAAACCTCCTCCACGATATCCTCCTTGGACATAATTGGCTTCCCCTTCTTTGGGTCCATTCATAGGTTGGTCATCACACTCGGATGATGTGTGATTTCCTCCACAATTATTACAGCCATATTGCATTTCTTTCATTTCTCCTTTTATATCTTTGTATTCTGAGTCCATTTTAGAAGACAAGGCTTCTATTTTGTCCATGAGTTTTGAATTATCTGAACTTTCGGCAAAAGCAACGGTTTTCCGTAAGGGTTTGGTTTTGGAATCTTTTGACCAATCGAGTTTAAGAAGTACTCGATCTTCAAGAAGTTGATATGCCTCATTTGGTGTTTTGTAAAGGAAAATTCCTCCGACATCAAGGATTGCTTGAGATGCTTCATCAAGACCGTGATAAAAGATTTGGATTATTGTTCCTCGTCCTAAATTATGACCATGACAACTTCGAAGCAAATCTTTCATGCGAAGCCAAGCTTCAACAAGAGATTCATTAGGATTTTGTGAAAAAGCACGAATTTCTCCCATTAATCTATCATACATGGCAGGTGGAAAGAATCGGCATACAAAAGCTTGCCTCATCTCCTCCCAAGTATTAATAGTTCCTGGGGTTAACTCGTTATACCATACTTTGGCATCTCCGGCGAGTGATGATGGAAAAAGTTTGAGTTTGATAGCATCGACATTAGTGTTTCCATAACGAAACATGCCATAAATTTCAATGAATTCGGCAAAGTGTTTATGCGGATCGGCCCACGAACGGCCATCGAATTGACGGTCTTTGATCATAGAAAGATGGTGACCTTTAACGGTAAAGTTTTCACCAAGGTCGGCGACAACAATAGCAGCTCCAGGAGTAGGTGCTATGGTTCTATTGGCGGCCCACATGGGTAAGTCGTCAGCCATGGGTAATGGTTCAAAAAGATTAGAAATTGGGTGTTCTTCGGAAAGATTATCAAACCAATTAAGAATAGTTGAAGATCTCTCCTTACGAAACAAACTTTCGGGATCGGATAAAGGTGTACTAAGCTTTTTAGTAGTAGAACGAGTGTTCATACAACTATCAAGAGAATCAAGTTAATTACCTAAACAAAAGAACAAGAAAAATAAAAAAAAAATAAAAACAGAAAAATTCAATCCGAATCGGTAGGGAACCAAACCGATCGGTTGGACGCTACGGTAAAAATTAAAATGTGAGAAACCGATCGGTTGGAAGTGAATCCGATCGGTTGGTAGCTACGGATTTTTTTTTTATTTTTATTATTTTTTTTAGAAAACGAACACGAAAAGAAACGGACTTTTAAAACTTAAAGAAACACAATCAAAATCCCCTGCAGCGACGCCAAAAACTTAATGTGCTATTTGTTAGTGCAAGTTTTAAATTTATAAGGATGAGTTACCAAATCTAGAAACAACACATACGAGTAAGTGTACTCGTCCGTTATAGCAAGATATGATGGTAAGTCGGGATTGTTCGCAGGGATTTGTGAGTGAATCGAAATATAAGTCTAAAAGTAAATCTCTAATGTACGCAAACAAGATAATAAGCAAATTCAATAAATTAAAAACTACACCTGGTTAGACTAGTTTTCTACTTAATGAAACACATGATTGTGATAACTTTTGATAACATGTTGGTTGAGATAATTAGATGGTGATCTAATCTATTGTTTCTACAAGTTAAACTTTGGCCAAGAATTTAGTTCATAAAAACAAGCTTTAGGTGTAAACCAATCAATTGAACATCCATCCAAGGTTCATAAGGTATGGTGGATATCTTAAACACAAGACAAACTTTTATAACCAATCAAATACTCTTAGGAAATGGTCAATACAAAAGGTAACCTCTTCATAGACAAAAAGATCACAATCATTTATAAAGATTTAAACTTTCGTCCTACTAAAGGTTTACAAACAATCCGATTTGATGTTATAAAAGAATTATTATTACAATCATACTTCTTGTTTCTTTGTTTAGTCAAGAATAATTATGGTGAAAAACAATCATTCATAGACAAATGATTATAACTAGTTGAGTAATAACAAATCTTTCGACCTTTGAAACTATTATCAATTAGTTAATCTTAGACTAAACAAATGTCATGATGAAACTTAAGGTACAATTCGTTCTTAGGATTGATTTGAAATTGAATTAAAACGTGTTATCACAATCATCACTATCACTAAGTATAAAACATCATCAAAACAAGTGTAAAAAGATTACTAGCCACTCATGGCAAGCATGCAAATAAACTCAGAATATTTAACATAAGAATCCATGGTTATAAGTCTTACAATGCTTTGAAATTGATAACAAATGACAAGGTATTGATAACCTAAGAGTTGGTGATGATTTCTTGAGATTTTCTGACTCCAAATGTTGCTTCCTTGGTCCTCCAAAGTTCCTGGTTCTTTCTGCACGAATTTTCCTCCTTAGAGAGCTAGAAGATGATAATAATTGTGTGTAGTAATGAGAGTAAATGGTATCTTCAATTGTGTATTGAGTTATGCACTTTTGAGGTCCTTATAGGCTTGTCCAACACTCTTGGTAATAAATAAGGACTTAAATGCTTGAACTTGGACAATAAGACACTAAAAAGGCCTAGAACCATGGGACAAAAGACCAAGATTCGTGCACAAAAGTTGGCAAAAACATGCAGTATTGGCCATCCGATCGGTTGCGGGTTGATACCGATCGGATGGAAAGAAGTCATTATGGCAATCCGATTTTCACACCAACCAATCGGATGGTAATTTCTGGCAGTTTTGGACTTTGACTTTGACTTGTGTAGTTCTTTATGTACTATCCAAACTTGATTAACTTCTGAACATGGAACTTTGAGATGACAAAACTTTGGTTCTCATATGAATTACTTCATAGATTGTGTAACACCCCCAAAATATCGCAGCGGAAGACTGTGTCATTGGGGTGCTACTTCATAATACAAAGTATAAGTTATAGAAAACGACCTCTAAATGAGACGTTTTGAAAAGTTACCATTCGATTAATGAATTCAAAGTTACAAACATGAGATTCCAAAGTATGATACATAAATGTATACAAAATATTTTTGAATGGTAAATGATAAAAGCGTAAGTCTTCAGAATATGCAGCTTGACTCTAAGTTCCACGCACTAGCTATCGCCTTATTAACTTGAGATAAACATGCTAAAGTGTCAACACAATGGTTGGTGAGTTCATAGAGTTTGTCTTAAAACAGTTAAAAAGTCTTAAAGAATGTTCACACAGCAAAGGCATTGTGAATCCACTCAGTTGCAAGTCCCGCCATAAGAGACTTGTAACCTGTGTGTTCACAACCCACTGCTAATATATATTATGATTAAGACATATGAGTATACGATATGTGTACATGCCAATGCTCAAAGATTAAAGACTACTAGGTGCCATTTCCCAAAGTTATGAGATTACTGGGTGCCATTTCCCAAAGTTAACACAATCATATATGTATGAAATTAAGTATAATGCAATCAAGTATAAGACAATCAAGTATAAGACAATCAAGCATAAAAAAATCAAGTATAAATGTTTTGAGTATTTGTACAAGTAAGCAAGTAGTTGAGCATGTATCTCCCCCAAAGAGTTAAAACAAGTATGAAAAGAGTAAGGCAATGACTCACCTTAAGCTTATGTAATGAGAAATGATAGTGGTAGTCGAATCGCGAAAGTCTCTAAGAGCAGCCTATAATAGAACGTTGCGACTTAGGTTTGGAGTAACGTCTAAGAATACGAAGAATTGCCAATATGTGTCTTGCATAATGTTCATGATGTAGTACTTAGTATATAGTGTAAGTCTTTAAATATAAATGGTTTATGAAACATGTATAGGTTGTATATCTCTTACTACCGTTCGGGCCGACATAATTCAGAAGTCATGGAGTAAACGTTCGAGGAGCCAGGACACTTTAATTCGTAAATCCACAACTCATCTCGACGGCTTACTTAATGAACTCCTCACATGAGGCTCCCTACTATTGTAGTATTTGATAAAATATATATAAGTTTTTGATTCGAAAAGTTACATGGTCTTTAGCCGTGGCTTTGCCGTGATCTTGGTCATTGTTACCATGGTCTTGAGACTCATCCTTGGCTTGGTTGTGGTCTTGGCTTTAGGTCATTAGACCTCTTGGTCTCATCTAATTATAATCATTATATAGTTACTTGAATATATATAAAATAGCTGTTAAGAAACTGAAGAAAATCTCATTCGTTATTGGTTTTCTGGATACGTGCTCCTGTGTTTTTGAAGAAAACGTGATTCCGGACAACTTTTGTATTTTATCTTTTTCACAAAACGGACCGGAAGGGCCCCTTTTTGCGTGTTTTATATTCTGTCACAGAAAGTATTTGGCAGTTTTGCCTTAAAGTTTTGGTAATTTCAAATGGTCATAACTTTTGACTCGGGTACTCGTTTTGGGTGATTCAAATTGCTATGTTTTCCTTGTTAAGTCCTCTTTAACAGTAGGTAAGTTTCAAATATCATAGTTATACTATTTTGGTCGTGGTTCTCCAAGAAAGTTACTGGTTTACTTGTATACTTAACATAAGTTAATATATAGTTTCCATAACTTGTTTTATTAGTTTTTATACATCATGAACATAATACAAAGACCATATATAGCATGAAAGAAACATAATAAGCATGAAAATGATATTGAGCAAGAAAGTGTAATAGGGTTTCTTACAACTTTTGGCTTTCAAAAGAAAGGAAGTCAAGTATGAAACAAGGACACTAAACGTATGCTTGCAAACCCTTCACCACAACTCTTGAAACCCTTGCTATAACCCTTTTGAAAACCAATTAACTTCAGCCCCTAATCACCTTGTGTAGCTCCCAATTCAACCATGGAATCACCAAACAAACTTAAGAACTAGGTAGAGAATACTAAGACCTTGAACTTTGTAGTGTAACTTGTAGTTTGAAGTTCAAAGGATCATGGTGCTAGGGATTTATGTGTGTGGCGTTTGGATTATGAAGAAAGGAAGGAATGAGCTTGTTTTTATAGCATGAATGAGGAGGTTAGGAAGGTGTTAGGAAATTCCCTAAACTTGGTGACCAAGTTTACACATGTTATGATCTAATGGATCAATGGTCAAGATCAAGCCACAAATGTGATGAATCCCCCCCCCCCTATGGCGGTTTGCCAAGGATAAGGAAGGGTGACTTGGTCTTGGATGATATTATCCTACTTATGTGACTAGTTTTGACTCCGTAAATTGCTAACAGTAAGTTGTTAAGCCACGAAACGTAAAACCGGGTATCCTAAAAATATGAAACTTATAAATATGTTAAAACTTATCAATATACTCCATAATAAAATATAAAATGAGTGGTAGGTTCTATTGGGGTGCTCAAACCCTGCTAAAACTGGAAACACGGGTCTAAAACGCGTAATACGTAAAACGTACGAAAGTTGCGTAAAATTAAGAAAAGTAAAATGTAACTTTTCTAATAGGATACTAATGACTTAAAATGACCTATAATGTCTAGGCTGGGCTCAGTCTAGTGTCGGTTGGTATTTAATGTCTTTAAACTTAAAACCGTAAGCCTAAAAATCAAGGAATGATTTTTGGTCAAAGGAGGAGGGAAAAATATGTTGACTTATTCCAAAAATGTGAAAACTCAAATCATATTAGAAACGCGGTGCAGGTATAGGCTAAGGTTACGACTGAGTAAAAGTGCTTAAAAATGAAAATTCCTGTTTCTCACGGCCGAGGTTTATTTGGTCATATTTTTCTTAGTCATGATTAATTCTCTAATTAATCATGAGAGTACTAAACATTTTTCTGATACGGGGAAAATTAACGCAGTCGAGTTTCGTTGTGATTAGAATTTTTGAATGACGTTTTACCCTAAAACGTGTAATTCCTTAATAACTTTCACGAAAATGATCTGATGAGTGTCAAACTTTTAATTTGCTATAGAAATGATTTATCACTCGAGGCCATGAAACAAAAATCAAATTTCGGGAAAATGAATAGTAAAATTGAATAGTAAAATTTTTGGGAATAGAAGTTAACCTGAAAATGTGAATTGTTACAGTCTCTACCCCTTAAGGAGAACTTCGTCCCGAAGTTCTGTTGATGTTAACTACTTACGATATGTCTAAGAGAATTCGGGATCTCTAATATAGTGGTGTTTACTCTGATTCGTCTAAGGTTTTGGTTAAGGAGTTGTATCGGCTACAATTAAGCCCACTTATTTATAACACATTACTTACATAAAGAAGCTTCCAAATTTATGTAAGTAAGGTATCATAAACTTATGGTTCGGTGATTTACAATTTCTTTATTTAAACGAAGAGGCGTCCCAATCCATTTAAATAAGGAGATTCTAAATCATCCTACTTAAGAATTTCCGACACAAAATCCGGTTTCTGAGGCAGATAGTAAGATAATCAAGTCATCAAATCCCTAAAGCTAAGTAATAATATTATTTAACTCAAACCTTATGTCTCATCAAACAAGAAATGTCATAAGATCAAGTTAAATAATTAGTTATTACTGAGCTCCATATTTTTAATGACTCGACTAATCTCTGGGGTTCCTTATAATACTAAAGTCACATCATCTAACAGCATGGAACTAAACCAATAACTAACAAAAAACGTATGCATATGTAGTGTAAAGAGGAGAGTCTTAACGTATATAGTAGTTATAGTCTAGGCACTAAATGCAACCTAGTTCTCTATAACCAAGGCTCTGGTACCAATCTGTAACACCCCCAAAATATCGCAGCGGAAGACTGTGTCATTGGGGTGCTACTTCATAATACAAAGTACAAGTTATAGAAAAAGACCTCTAAATGGGACGTTTTGAAAAGTTACCATTCGATTAATGAATTCAAAGTTACAAACATGAGATTCCAAAGTATGATACATAAATGTATACAAAATGTTTTTGAATGGTAAATGATAAAAGCGTAAGTCTTCAGAATATGCACCTTGACTCTAAGTTCCACGCACTAGCTATCGCCTTACTAACCTGAGATAAACATGCTAAAGTGTCAACACAATGGTTGGTGAGTTCATAGAGTTGGTCTTAAAACAGTGAAAAAGTCTTAAAGAATTTTCACACAGTAAAGGCATTGTGAATCCACTCAGTTGCAAGTCCCGCCATAAGAGACTTGTAACCTGTGTGTTCATAACCCACTGCTAATATATATTATGATTAAGACATATGAGTATACGATATGTGTACATGCCAATGCTCAAAGATTAAAGACTACTGGGTGCCATTTCCCAAAGTTATGAGATTACTGGGTGCCATTTCCCAAAGTTATGAGATTACTGGGTGCCATTTCCTAAAGTTATGAGATTACTGGGTGCCATTTCCCAAAGTTAACACAATCATATATGTATGAAATCAAGTATAATGCAATCAAGTATAAGACAATCAAGTATAAGACAATCAAGCATAAAACAATCAAGTATAAATGTTTTGAGTATTTGTACAAGTAAGCAAGTAGTTGAGCATGTATCTCCCCCAAAGAGTTAAAACAAGTATAAAAAGAGTAGGGGCTATGACTCACCTTAAGCTTATGTAATGAGAAATGATAGTGGTAGTCGAATCTCGAAAGTCTCTAAGCGCAGCCTATAATAGAACGTTGCGACTTAGGTTTGGAGTAACGTCTAAGAATACGAAGAATTGCCAATATATGTCTTGCATAATGTTCGTGATGTAGTACTTAGTATATAGTGTAAGTGATGCGTGGGAATCGCAACAGGCTTTACCTCTCGAGGGATCTCGAGAAGCTTACAACCCCCACCAGGCAGTGTACCTGATTGTTGTAGTATAGTATAGTGACAAGTACCGGGGGATTGATCCTTCAGCTTAGGAATAGTGTCGATAGGATTAGAGAGCCTAATTACTAGTTCTAAAGGTGAGGGATGATTATTTTTGTATTTTTATATTTTTATGAAAGCAAGTTAAAATCTCGGGTTTTGGAAGAGTGGGCGGAATTAGTTGCTATTCAACTAACCCAAAACTAAGATATAATCAAAATAAAATACTCAAAATGAAATTAAACTAATTTATACTAAGGTTTTGAGCAGTAATTGGTGAAAATGTGTTTACTTAGACTTCACTACTCCCTATATATCTTTTACACGTTAATTACTTGTTATAATTGTATGGATGACGGATTGTATTCCTTAATGCCATTAATGGGGTGGCATACATAACTCCCCAATTCTATGAGCTCTTATCTCCTCCTACACCATGACCCAGCACAACTATAGGTATTGTAAACAGTGGCTCATGCATTAAATACAACCAATAAAGACCTAGTACGCCTCGGTTCATGTTTCTTAAGACGTTCAAGCATGTTACCATTTGGAGATCTGCCAGTTTTCTTAAGCCTAACATATAAAATCATTCATCCAAGACAAGAATAAACAAGTAATCAACACATAATCAATATCTAGGTTTCATTAGATCTAAGCAAACATAAAGAGATCTAGCCTAGCATAATGGAATTGAGACAAGAACAAGATATAGACAACCAACACATAGACATATTGATTGAATTAGAAGAACACTTATCTCAATTACAATGCAAGGTATCAAGGGTTTGGAACCCTTGAAAACCCTGTAAAAGTTGTACCAAATTCGTCTTTAGGGTTTCACCAAAACTTCTCCCTTTTTAATGAAAAAAACTAGAAAACTATATATAGGAAAATAAGGGTGACGGCGTCAAGAGCAATGGTGTGACGCCGTCATCTCGCCGCCAAATACTTCCTCGGACGGCCTTGATCTACTTCTGACGGCCTATGTGACGCCGTCATCAACCACGGTATTTTATTCTTGGGACTCTGACGCCGTCAAGAGCAACTCTTGACGCCTTCATGCACTGTTCCCAGCATAGAAATTTGAAACTTTGCCATTTTCTTCACTTTTATGCTCCAAAAACGGCCAAAATGGCTTCTTTTCCAGAATTCACCCTCCAAGTACCTAAAATCACAAAAGGAACGATTTAGGGCAATATTTGATCAAATAAAGTCGGATTCGGGCTTAAACGACCCCCTAAAAACGGATCATTTTTTGCCTCATCATATACGCTTACACTTGAGATTTGCTTGTCCTCAAGCAAATGCGCTTTTATTCTACTCAAAAGACAAGTTAGGGGTCATTTAACACTAATATAAAAGTAATTACAACAAATAATCATTCCACTAAAGACCAATAGACAAGCACGGAGGTTATACACAAGCACCTCACAAATAGTGTTTAGATACTCATATCTCTCGGGTGTAATAAAGTAATATAACATTATGGAAATGGAAGATATCTCTCACTACCTGTCATAGCAAAATAGATTACCATAGGCTTGGGAAAGGATCAAACCTCCACCACATGGCGTAAGCACCTAGGATAAACTATCAAAGAGGTCTTTTAAAGGGTTGTAACGTTAGGTATAGGGATACGAATTACACGGTTTTGTTGGATAAAGGAAGTTTTACTGGTGGCGAGTTAACAATCTTGGTTAATTACATGTACAATATGGCGTTGCTAAGCCAAGACTAGACTCGACTTAAGCTAATAAATAAGAAATAACAAAAACATAAAATGAACATAGAATGAAACGGGATGGTAGTCCGTATGTTTTTTTTCTCTTTTTCCTTTTTCTATTTTTTTTTTTTCATATACTCTTACCCTACCATCCAAAATAATACATCATAGGGAATGAACATTCCCCTTACACTTGAATCTTTACATACTTTACATTCAACTTATCTAATGACTCGAATTAAGAAAATCAAAACACTTGGAGCACTTTTAAGATTAACGCACATATGGGGGTAATAAATGATGTTCTTCCCCATTACTCCATAAAATAAGTACTTACCCATGAGTCCCAATCGCCCCAAAACAATATGTACAAGGATATGACTCGACTTAGCAACCATGTAATCAATTAGAAAGTTAACTTAGGGTTTAACAAATAACAATAATGCACTAAAGATGAGCGCATACACGGAAGGCTAAGGCGATTTGGTTGTACATTTAAGTGGTGTGTAACAAATTCTTCCTTTAAGTAAGGTGCTTAAAGTTAGAAATGAAAAGATAGGCTCGGAGGGGTGTACTAGGGGTATCGTGTACTAAAAATGAGTACAACGCTAAGGGTGTGGGAAAAATTAGATGACTTAACTAGCCAAGTAATATGACTTAAATGGTCAAGTAATTATGATATGGGTTTAACACAAGGGTGATCCTAATGCCTCTTATCATGTAGTAAATCCTTCTACACGAATGTAGTCTCACTAGTGGTCTCGGGATGTATCACTAACGCAAGTTCTAGAATCTAAATGCTACCGGTACACTCATAAGCACTAATAATGAATGCTTTTCCTATCAAATCTAAAGGCGAACCTCACATTTTTGGGTGGAAAATTTTTCTGAATATACGGTTCTGTGCTAGTCATACAATCTCCTATCCATGAGACGCTTGCTATGGCTAAAGTTTCACTCCTAAATGTTGTAAAAAATTTTAAATTTGGCGCTAAAATTACACTAACAAGTATTTCTCATAGTTTTATTACACATCTACTATCAAACAAAACAAACTCAAGCGAAAGTGCATATGTAAGGTATCATCTTTTTACCCTCCCCTTACACTTAAGATGAACATTGTCCCCAATGTTCAAGTAAAGAATGTAAAAGTAAAAAAAGTAAAGAGAATGAAATCAAATACTCCCCTGATTCACTCGGTATGGATTATAGGTTGGCCAGGTTAAATCTTCCTCCAAGAAAACGAACAATCAAAGCTTCCCTTCCAGAATATAAATCATCTCCTTGTCGAACATAACCTGTAAATCCTGACAAAAATAGACAAGACAACCTCGCGTAAAATCGGCGGCATCCTATATAAGTTACTAAATCCTAGAAAACAAGATAAGATACATTTCTCCCTATTTTGATTCCCCACTTCCCTAAATTCACAAACATTCTTTGTCTATCAAATCCACCACATATTATCCTTCCATAAAAACTAAATCATCACACTATAAATACCCTCATTCATCATTAATAATCACTTAAGTCATCATGTCATCCCCCAATCACCCAAGAACCAAACCTAAAAGAGGTTCAAGGATCACCGTCCAACCCGTGTGGAGAACAAAACTTGATACATGTCAAAAATTCTCATCTATTAATGATGTTGTCCCCAACCAACCAACAACTAAACATTCACTGCAACCAAATGAAACCTTCATTTACCTCCACATGAGAACCTCACTATCTCACTCAATTCTACTAAATGATCCTTTTGAGGAACATACTCAATCCCAAAACCACATCCATCCCTCTCATCAAGACATGAATCCTATGCCACATGTCCAAACCTCAATCCCCAACAATAATCCAACTCCAGCATCTTCACCTTCCTCCGAACATAAAAAGTTCATCGAGGAGCTCAAAGAAGCCCATGAGCTTTGTGTTCTCCTTGCCTTACATCTTGCTCAACACAATTTGGATCATCAACCCTCTACCACTCCATCCTCTCCATCCAACAACATTGTCCCACTTGAGAATCATGTCAACAATTGTCCTTGTTGCATTTTTCTCCAAAAACAAACCATTGCTCTTAATGAGCATTTCACTTGGATTGAGTATCTCCTCACAAGGTCTTCTCCACTACCATCACAAACATAACAATCCAACTCTTTCGCTCCAAGCTCACCTCCATCAACCACTCCAAACTCTCCAAACAAAATTCCCACAAAAGTCTACCTCTACTAAATCTATGCTCCATGTTTCCTATCTCCAAGCAAGTCCTAGAGACCTCAAGTTGGCAACCTAGTATCATCACATGTATTTTGCTAAGAAAAGCATATATGTATGATTATGTAACAATGATTATGTTTTTCAACATAATCTACTTTATGAATAATGAATGCTTGTTGAGACTTACTTTCTTTTTTCTTTTACATGTTTTCTTGTCATATATTGCATCATATATATTGTATGTTCTAAATATTCTTGCAAGCATTCCATATCTCGATTTTCCTTATAACCTTTAACGAGGGGGAGTACACGTCAAGGGGGCGCTAATACAACATCGGGGTAACCTTTTTGATGTTCACAAAAAGGGGGAGAAGTGATATAAACTCACTAAATACATGCATAAATAATAATTTTTTATTTAATGAGTTTTGATTTTGTAATCATCAAAAAGGGGGAGATTGTTGACATAAATAATGTGTAAAAACGTTATTAATATTTCTTGATATCCCTATATTTTGACGATCACAAAATGTAAAATCATTAAACGTAAAATCATTACGTAAATAAGTATTTAGTGACAAAATATCATTATATCCAACTAATTCACTTAAGGTATGAATAAACAACTGCCTAATACGTTTTATGATCAAAGGAAGGTTTATTTACTAATTACAAATTATATAAAATGGTATAAAAATTTTATATATTTAGAAAAACAGTTTTGGTAATTAGAGGAAAATGTTTATTTCATAATAAACAAATGCATTCAAAATTTTAACCAAATTGAGTTAAACTTTCACCAAATAAACTTTCCACAGAAAACATAAAACTTTCTGGCCGTTACAGGTGGGCGGCCCTCTTAATTTTAAGGGGGCCGGTCGTGAATTGAAGTGGCCGGCACGCTCCAGTGTCAGAAACTTTTGGCTATAAATATTGGTTCCAATCTGTAATTTTTCCTCACCTTTTGCACTAAAACTTTCTAGGTGTGTTAGTAGTTGTGAATAGAAGTAGTAGTGTTGGGAAGAAAAGAAGTAGTATTGTGAAGAAGTAGTGAATTATTGTGAAGTTGTGTAGTAGTGGTGGTGTGCGTAAATTGTGAAGAAGGTGTGCAGTGGTGTGAGATTGGTTCTAGCTACTATTAGGACTCGACATCTAGCTTAGTGTCGTTAATTGGTGTAAGAAAAAGTTGTGTAAGGTATTCTCCGCCATAAGGGAGCTTGTTGACATAGTGAAGAAAACTCTCGAGTTAGGTGCTCGGCGAGTGGAGTAGGGTGAAGAGGTTCTTCGTAGCGGAACTACTATAAATCCTTTGTCTTGTGGTGCGATCTTTCCATCTCTATCTTTTTACTTAATTATATTGTTGTTGTTTACTTTCGTAGATATTAATATATATATATAAGTGTTATATATTGATCTTACATTAAACTAGAATCGAAGATTTTGCAAGCAAATTTTTTTTTTTAAAATAAAAATTGACATAAAACTAGTCAACCTCCCATTCTAGTTTTCCACAATTGGCATCAGAGACAGGTTAAACAGGATTTTTAAAATAAATTGTATTTTAAAACTTGAAATCGATCTATGGAATCGGAAAAATATTTAGAAGGGAACATGACATTTAAACCACCATATTTTGAAAATACAAGTTCTTTTGAATGGAAAAATCGATTCAAAAGTTATGCGAAATTAATAGATTATGATCTTTGGCATGTTATTTCAATTGGTGATTTTCAACCAACAAAAACCATTTTTGAAAAACAAGATAATTATTTCAAGGTTGTGCTTGATAAAAATGATATTGCTAAAATGATTATACATAAAGCTTTACCAAATATTGAATATGAAAGAATATTTTTTTGTCAAATGTCAAATGATATGTGGAAAAGTCTTTTAAATTTTCATCAAGAGAAACGTCAACCAATGAACGTTTTATATATAAAATAGTTGAAAATGAAAGTATAGTAGATAAGTATTTAGTTGAAATGAGTACAAGTGCTACTAGTTCAAATTTTGCATGTGTAGGTAATGATGGCGAAAACCCCATGAGTCATACCAGGAGCACACAAGAAGGGTGTATAAAGTCAACGATCGAAAAGGAACATAATGAGGATGATTATTGTAGTTCCGAAAGTGAAGATGAAGAATATGCAAAGGTCGTTAAAGAATTCAAGAACATTATTTAGAAGCGACTAAAAGCACAAGACAAAAGGAAAACCACCCGAAGAAGAAAATCTGGTGACGAAGATGAAACAATGATGCACAAATGTTTCGTAGCTCAAGCACCTAATGAAATATGTCTAGGAGTAGATATGGAGCCCGATAAATGGATAAAGGATAGTGGATGCTCAAGACACATGACGGGGAATCGCAAGCTATTCTCTACATATAAGGCATATAATGGAGGTAACGTTGTGTTTGGTAGTGATCGTCGTGGAAAAATCATAGGCAAAGGTACGATCTCTCAAGACTCTCTAACTATTGAAAATGTCGAGCATGTAGATAATATAACTTATAACTTGCTTAGTATAGGCCAAATATGTGATAATAAGTGTAGGGTTACCATCTCTATCTTTTTACTTACTTACTTATATTATTGTTGTTTACTTTTGTAGATATTGGTATATATAAGTGTTATATATTGATCTTACATAAAACTAGAATCGAAGATTTTTCAAACAAAGTTTTTTTTTAAATAAAAATTGACGTAAAACTATTCAACCCCCCTTTTAGTTTTCCACAAGTATATTATTATTAGTATATTATTATTATTATTTATATTATTATTATTATTCTTATTATTATTCATGTAATTATTATTATTATTATTATTATTATTATTATTATTATTAGTATTTTTATTATTATTATTAAAAAAAACTACAAAAAGTATTTTCAGTTTTACTAAAAATTTTCTAACTAATCTAACTTTATTTAATTTTTACTAAACCTAAATTCTAATTACTAATTTCCTAATCCTAATACCCATAAACTATGAACACATCAGCCCACTACCACCAAAATACCCTACCCACACAACACAATCCAATCTAAAACAAACCCAGCATTAAAACCCTTTCACCCCGGTTTTGTACCCAATTGACCATTACCAGTCAAGCATACCCATTTTACCTTTTCCCTCCAAAACCCTCCCCTGTCCCTCTCATCCTAGTAATCAGCTCACATATAAATCAATCACATGCCATGGTCTCTCTTCCCCCTTGTTCACCTAATCCATCCAAGTGAACAAATTTGATCCTACGGCGTATAATTCCCCTTTGGCTCCAAGCCAATCTAAAGGCTGTGAAGGATTAAAAAGAAACACAAGAGTGGTCCAAAGCTCATCCTACTCATTGAGAAAACACAACAGCTAAAAGACAAAGCAAAAAGCAAAAAGGAATTCCTTCATCTTAGTAGTATAAACTAGCTTGTATGCCACAATTATAAGGCAATTAGGTGTAGTATTATGTTAGAAGTAGGAAATTAGGTTTTAGGAGTAGTTTAGGATTAGTGTAGTTTTAGCTCAGGTTTTAAGTTGTATCTTTAATTTAAATTTCAGCTTATGTAATTTAATTTCAAGCATTGTAGTTTGATTCATGTTAACGAAAATCCATATTTTTTGTACTAAAAAAAAGGATTTTCATTAACATGAATCAAACTACAATGCTTGATATTAAATTACATAAGCTGAAATTTAAATTAAAGATACAACTTAAAACCTGAGCTAAAACTACACTAATCCTAAACTACTCATAAAACCTAATTTCCTACTTCTAACTTAATACTACACCTAATTGCCTTACAATTGTGGCATACAAGCTATTTTATACTACTGAGATGAGGGAATTCCATTTTGCTTTGTCTTATAGCCGTTTTGTTATCTCAGTGAGTAGGATGAGCATTGGACCACACTTGTGTTTCTTTTGAATCCATCACAGCCTTTAGATTAGCTTGGAGCCAAAGGGGAGATTATAAGCCGTAGGATCAAATTTGTTCACTTAGATGGATGAGGTGGACAAGGGGGAAGAGAGACCATGGCATGTGATTGATTTGGAGGTATATGTGAGCTGATTACTAGGATGAGAGGGACAGGGGAAGGTTTTGGAGGGAAATGGTAAACTGGGTATGTTTGACTGGTAATGGTCAATTGGGTACAAAACCGGGGTAAAAGGGTTTTATTGCTGGGTTTGTTTTAGATTGGATTGTGTTGTGTGAGTTGGGTATTTTGATGGTAGTGGGCTGATGTGTTATAGTTTATGGGTATTTAGGATTAGGCCATTAGTAATTAGAATTTAGGTTTGGTAAAAATTAAATAAAGTCAGATTAGTTAGAAAAATTTTAGTAAAACTGAAAATACTTTTTGTAGTTTTTTTAATAATAATAATAATAATAATAATAATAATAATAATAATAATAATAATAATAATAATAATAATAATAATAATAATAATAATAATAATAATAATAATAATAATAATAATGTATTCCCCCTAAGTTAAATGTATTCCCAAAGAAACTACGTACGGTTAAATGTATTCCCCCTAGGGCGCGACTTGGATTTGCTAAGCTTTTTCGTGGAGCGTTGGATAAGGTACTATTGTGCCCGGGGGACTTATCTGCATGGGTGCAACTCCTTATTTTGCCATCATGTGTGCTCTCCGCCTTTGTGCCAACAAACAGAACTCAACAACGTTCTGGTGAGCGAGAACGCTGCCAGCTCGACTGTATTTCCTGCGCCATTCTCAGATGGAGGGATCCCGTGGACAGGCTTGGTCTGGTGATGGATCGGTTAGCCGAAGTGCCTACATCTATCAAAGGGGTGACGAAACTTAAGGATCATAACGGGGTCAACCTGGGATTGTGCAAGCGTAAACTTGGGGACGGGCATTTTACTGCTGCTATTAAGGTGCTCACGTCTTCTGGTGTCGCCCCATCCACACCTGACACGCTATTGGAGCTTGAGGCCAAACACCCCTATGCCCCCCAG